>JZKD02S1751977.1:421840-451090 GCA_000966675.3 Picea glauca | reverse complement strand
CTCTCTCTCTCTCTCTCTCTCTCTCTCTCTCTCTCTCTCTCTCTCTTCTAAGTACTACCACTATAGGAGTATTACTGTGGTGATATAATTTTCAAATTCCTTTTCAATGCAAAGATGCAGGAATTTTGTTGGAAGGATACAAGATATTATATATGGAGGAGTGTTGGGTGTTATATCTCTCTAGTATACTTTCAAGTTGTAATAGTAGTACTCAACCCAATATCTCAGGGAACTAACTAAGGAGGCTCAAACATGCCCTTAGTTGTGCAACCTAACTACCCAGGTACTAGAGAGTGATCTTCTTGAGTGTTATTTTGAGCGTACTATAGCAACAAGACAAATCATCTATTGATATAGGGTTGGTTTTCAATACACATAGGGGACTTATAATATACATGAAGGTACACATAAGTAATATTATGTATATAAGTGTTTTCTAATGTGGTACTACTCAAAGGGGTACCAATAGGGGTTACAAGGGTTCCCAACAACAAGATTCCACTTGTATTTCCTATGTGTATTCTTCTATAACTATAGTTTTACTTCTTGAATGACATATCACTGTGTTATTTAAAGACATTGGAACATATATCTAGCCTACAAATAAATTCTATTAAAATTTAGAAGCATGCTAACTTATCAAAGAGCTCTAATACAACTTGTGGTCTTCCTTAAACCTTGAAAATTGGAACATAACCAAGTATATAGAGAATTAAATTGTAGATTAACTAGAAACAAGGAAGAATAATACAATTTCCCCTTGCCTCTTAATGTGTGGAAACCTTTCACTAATAAGAGTTTCAGATACACAAAACGAGACAAGCATTTTATAGTCTCCTATCTCTAAAAATAATGTTTACATAGCAAAAACCCTAGCTAATTTTTGTCCCATCACTAATGGGTTCCAACTACCTAGTGGGCCTTTTACATTGAATAACCATCCACTACTATATAATGGGAATTATTCAATGAGGATGGTCACATACAACAATTAACTAACTCCTATGTAGCATAAAGTAGAGAGGTTAGTGTAGGATGTTAATACATTGTAACAATATTGGGCTCTCTCTAAGAGGTTGAAAGTAGTTAGAGATGATATAACAATGGCTTAAATCCATCTTAACCTTTTGACATAAATCACAAAAAGATTAAAAAAACTGTCAATTCAAACCTCAATGTATTTAAACCATATTGGGGGTGTAGAAGGATAAAAAACTCCAATACACACCAAGAGTCTTTTAGGGTTTCTTTTAAGGTAAAATAATGTTGAGGCTTTCACAAGAGGAATCATTAAAATATCTAGTGCTCAAATTCTCTTTCTGCGTGTCTTTTTTTGATTGAAGTGGTCACTAAAGGATCCTAAAAATAATTGGTGTTACCTATATATTCAATAGGTTAAATTTATTCCTTAATGTAAGTCAAATGGAGCTTCTTTACACCTCATAAAATCTCATGATCTGGGGGTAAAAAACCCATACAAGCTTTGGATTTTGAGGGTCAACACTTGAGAGAATTTGCATTCAAAATCATTGACTACATGGGGAGGATGGCCCATTAAAATAAACATGCTACAACTGATGGAATAAATTTTTGGTGCATGGTTTGCATCTTGGGCCCCCAATTGTATTTAGGTAAATTGTCTCAAGGACATATGGTGAATTGGTACTGGGGCATAAAAACCAAACCAAGTAGTAGAATTGAGTCCAATGGAATCAAAACTTCATTTATTTGAGTCCCATTTTTTTATTTTATGGAAAGTTGCAACTTGTTTCCTAAAGTCATTAAGGGAAACATGGAAAATTTGTGCTAAAAAAATAAAAATAAAAATTGAGTAGATGATCTAGGTAGATATTGGTGGCCATCCACATGTTCCAACTAAATCCTTTTGTCAGCTTTTAGTTTAACACGTTCTTCTATACTTATTTTTAATTGTGGGTTCTACACTTCTAGGGTTGTCTGAAGACATACACATATTCTATGTGGATACTGGTGGCCTCCCACCTAATCCAACATGCTTATTTTGTATGTTTTCATGTCAACACATCATTTTGTACTTCCAGGGCCATTTTGGGGCCCTAAATAATGTTATTTTTTCATGCCACAAACAAACTATAGACAAAGTTATATTTTTATGGAAAAATTCATATTTCTGTAAAATATCTTTCCAATGGGCTATCACACGCCTAAAACAGAGATCGTATGCAAAAGCTATGGCCCCAGGAAGTTAATGTACTAACTTACCCAAATGCGGCCCACATGAATTTGGGAATTTCATGTCCTAGGGTTATGTTTTTGGATGTCTATGGTTTTTGAATTGATGTTTATCATAAAAAGGCCTTCAAAGCCTCATTTTAATCATCTTCTTGCGAATGAGCGTATCCGTCACATATCTTCTCAGAGATAAAGCTACCAACATTCTAGAAAGTCTTGCACTCTATATTTTTATAGTCTCTTTACAATTCTTTCATTAGTAGAAATCAAGTATTGTTGTATTTCTCTATTTCTAGAAATTTTCATGAATTTTTCATTGTAATCTCTATTTTCATTTCATTCCGAAAATAATGTGGATCAGTAGTATCAGAGCAAGCTACTCTTGATCGTTTTTTAGCGCATGTCCCTGACGAGGTCCGAGTATAGCTAGTTGGGTCTCAAGTTTGTCTCTCTTAAGGAAAATCACTCTTGCACGCCCAAGAAACCCTTGATGGCGGAAAAAAATAATGACAATAGAGTAGAAGATTCTATTAACCTGTTGCTTGAGAAAGATCTCGCACGACAGAGGGATGAAATTATGTATAATTTTTCACAAATCCTTCAATGCTTACTGATAGAAACATACACATCTTCATCAAGTGGTCATTTTGGAGGAACATATCCCTTCAAGGTACAAGTAAATTTTGATATTCCCATATTTGAAGGTCAGATCGATGCAGATTCCCTAGAAAAATGGTTAAATCTATTAGAAGGTTATTTCGTTGTTAAAAAAATTTCCAACAGGGAAAAGATCACCATCACACTCCTCAAGGCTCTCCCCCATGTTAAACATTGGTGGGAAAATTATTGGGAGAAAACTTCCAAAGAGGAATTTGGAATATATGGGGTCGAGCCCACTTGGGATTTTTTTGTTGATGCGGTCAAAGAACAATACTATTGTTGATAACTATGAAGACCAGTACATGAGATGGAGCACACTACGACAAGAGAAGACCCAAACAATTCCTGAGTTCAAAAATATTTTCCATACCTTGCACACCAAGATGGGTATTAAAGACTTTGAGCGACATCTGGTTTTGAAATATCGTGGGGCTCTACATAGGTACATCCAAACTGAAATGGATTTCCTAAATATCCCATCATTGGGAGTTGCCTATCGATATGCTGTCAAAATCGAGAAGAAATTTTGGCACCAAAACAAATGGGAATTCGGGTCTACAAATCTGCCACAAACAAAGCATGGTAAAGACATCCCTAAAAAACATCCTCTAAACAACTATTTCAAGACACGTGAAAAATAGGGTAAAGGGAAGATGAAGAATGACACTGGGGAGTGGTGTGACTTTCAGAAAATCCCATGGCACAACACCAATGAATGCCACTTGAAACAGTCATTGGTGGCCAAGGTCAAAGACAAAGAGACGAACCCTGATTTAGAATCCAGTCTAGAAAATACTGAAAATAGATAGATCATCAATGCAGATCCCATCGCTACTATCACAACCACACAAATTCAACCAGAAGAATCAGTAGATCCTGAAGAGAGGGAGCACCTCTTCCATTCACATATGTGGGTGAAAGAGACCCCATTGCATTTCATTGTTGATAATGACAACCAGAAGAACCTCATCTTAGTTAAGGCTATCAAACAGTTTTGGTTTTTGACAACACCACACCCACAACCATACAACATCAAGTGGCTTCACCAGGGACACAATCTTTGTGTCAATGAGTAGTGTTGCATTTCCTATGGCATCTAGACCTTTAAGGATGAGGTAGTGTGTGATGTTGCCCCTCTTGATTTCTGTGATGTTTTTATGGGCCAACTATATATGTGGAGACGTCATGTTTTCTATGGGTCTAGACCCCGTAGTGTCATTAATACTCTGGGAGGGCATCTCTATAGGATATCAGAGGTAGTTCTGACTACTGCTCCACCAAAAAAATGCCGCAAGGTAATCTCTCATACTGCAAAATTCATCCTCTTCACAATCTGTTCAAAGGATGCACAAAATACTGCTACAACCACTGCAGCCTCAACACCTTCTATCCAACAAAGAAAATATTGTTTCTTCACCTACAATGGTGCCTACACAATGCCCCGTCAAACCTAGAGACAATAGGTTGGTGGAGCATATTCAACCCCTCCAGCAACAGGTTTGTGAAAGTCCTCCACAGACCAAGCAACACAACTTCTCCAACAAGGCACACAACTCACCAAGATTTAGATTCAGAAAATTCTTTCACCTCTTCCTTGGGCAGTGAACACAATGGAGACCATTTCTTCCTAAGAGGGGAGGATTGATCCAGGTGGATATTGGTGGCCACCCACATGTTCCAACTGGCTCCTTTTGTCAGCTTTTAGTTCAACGCATTCTTATTTACTTATTTCTAATTGTGGGTTCTACACTTCTAGGGTTGTTTGAAGCCCTACACATCTTCCAGGTGGATACTAGTGGAATCCCACCTAATCTAACTGGCTTATTTTATATGTTTTCATTTAATCACATCTTGTTGTATTTCCAAGGCCATTTTGGGGCCCTAAACAATGTTATTTTGGCGTGCCACAATCAAACTATAGACGGAGTCAAAGTTTGATGGCATAATGCGTAGTTCTCTAAACTACCTTTCCAACAGGCTATCACGCGCCTAAAAGGGAGATCATATGAAAAATTTACAACCCCCGAAAGTTAATGTAATAACTTACCCAAACGGGGCCACACGAATTTTGGTGTTTCATCTCCTAGGGTTAGGTTTTTGGATGTCTAGGTTTTTGGCATTCATGTTTATCATAAAAAGGCCTTTAGAGCCTTATTGTAATCATCTTCTTGCGAATGAGCGTAGCCGTCACATCTCTTCTCATAGATAAAGCTTCCACCATTCTAGTGAGTTTTGCACTCTGTATTTTTACAGTCTCTTTACAATTATTTCATTAATAAAAATAAAGCATTGATGTATTTCTGTATTTCTAGCAATTTTCATGACTGTTTTATTGTAATATCTCTGCTTTCATTCGTTCCAAAAATAATTTGGATCAGTAGCATAATCAAGTGTCATAAATTCCTACAAGTGTGTTTGGGAAAGGCTAATGTGAGAACATTTTCCACATGATCCTAGGGAAATGTTTTACAAAATTGACCCCAAAATGCAAAAAATTCATTGTCTCTTATCGAGCAAAACCCTAATTCCAGGAATCATTGAATAAAACAATCTTCACTACATGGAATCATAGAAGAGGGACACCCCTAACTATAACCAATGTGACAATTCCGACAACATTTACAATTGATTTTATTGAGTCTTATTTTTCATTTTATGGAAACTTGCAACTCGCTTCATGAAGCCATTGAGGAACACTTGGATAATTTGTGATGAGGGCATAAAACCTAAACTAAGAAAAAAAATTGAGTGTTGTAAGATCCTACATGAATTTTTTTGGAAAGTTTGATGTGAGCACACTATCCACACACTCATGAGCTAGTGTTTTCTAGAATTGACCCTCAAATGCAAAAATCACATTGTCTCTTATTGAGAAAAACCATAGTTCTAGGAATAATTGAATAAAGCAATATCTAGGCCATGGATTCATGGGAAAGGGGTTCCCCTATCTATAATCCAATATCATGATTCCATAGGAATCAATAATTCATTGATCCGAGTCTCGAATTTTTGTTTTGTGGAAAGTTGCAACCCACTTCTTGAATCCATTTAGGGACATGTGGAAAACTTGTGTGGGAGGCATAAAATAAAAATTGAGTACCATAACTAAGTGTCATAATCTCTTGTAAGTGCATTTGAGAAAGAACAATGCACAAATTCTATCCACATTCTCCTAGGGTATTTTTTTCCAAAAATTACCCTTGAATGAAAAAATTATGTTTTCTCTTATTAAGAAAAACCATAGTTATAGGAATTGTTGAATAAAACAAGTGCCAAACCATGGACTCATGAGAGAGGGGTGTCCCTAGCTATAATTGTATGCCATGAGTCCAAGGGAATAAAAAGTTCATTTATATGAGTCTCAACAAAATTTTAATGGTGAATTTCAACTCACTTCATGAAGCCATTCAGGGAGAGATGATGAATTTGTGTTAGGGATAAAAAAATAAAATCAAGTAGCGAAATTAAGTGTCTTAAGATCATACAAGAATGTTTGGACAAGGTTTACATTTCCAATGGATTCTTTCATACAAATTTCAAGTTCTTTATGTACTTCAATGTCATCCTAATTGATAGATATCATATATGCCATAGACTACCCTCTACAGTAATATCGAAAGTTGGGAGTGTTATTCCACCATTGTGACATGGTGCATCCACATTCATGTTTTAGTATATTAGTTCCACTTGTGTCAACTCTATGTCCATCGTATTTATATATGAAAAAACATAATTGATGAAAATGAAAAATAGATAATATGCAGGTTGACTTCAAAATACATCCTCTTAGATACATGTCCTAGATGAATCAATGTGGGTCTAAAAGTTTTTCGTGATTATGATGAAAATGTTTTGAATGGAGGAAGAATGAGTAAATATTTCCTATGTTTCTTCAATAATTTTCCATAGGGTCTTTATCATGTATTTTGCTTAGGGAACTAGGAGTGTAGAAACCTCGATAAGGGTGAAGACTCCTTATCATGCATTTTACCTAGGAGTGAGGATTCTCCAATGTGCATGTATGATTCCATCTAGTCCTTCATAAGTATTCGGGTTTTGGGAAGTCCACCTCACTTGTTTTTTGTATTCTCATTTGGTTTTCTATCTAATTCAATCCCTTTCCTTATCCTTAGTCTTAACCCTAATTTTGGACATTGCCCCACAAAATTGCACCCACTCAATATGTTTCACATATTTCAACCATTTTTGGGGGAATTAGAATGTGGTTGTTAGATTTTTTAGATGGTCCATGTGAATTAACACAAACCTTGACCTTTTTTTACAAAATGTTATGTATTTACTGGATTTAAATATTTCCCCTTTTTTATGGAGATGAGATTTTTTTTTTACTTGTATATAGACCCTAATTCATATTTTCATCTCCTCCCATGTCCATTCCACACATTAACATATAAAATCAATAATAGAAAATCCAACTATATATCTAAATTAAATACCTATTCGAATTTTGGAAATCTTTATTTGCAATTCCTTGAGAAGGACACCCTCATTAAAATTGTCACAATTATTGAAACAATGTTTCTACTCAAGAACAAAAAGACTCAGCAAGGAAAATCACTATAAAACATTCTTCAATGTCTTATCTCACACACAATGGGGATAATAAGGGTTTTTCACAGTTATGTCACTTATACATTTTCATTGGTAGACCCCCTACATGAATAAACTATTAAATAAATCCTTGTTTGACCCCAAAGTCATATTACATAGTCTCGATAGCCACATTTTCTTGGAATGAATAAATTATCCAATATGTGGAGGAATTCATTGCAACACTAAATAAAAGAAGAAAGACAAGGGAGTGCATTAGAAACCAAAAAGATAAAAAAAAAGGAGGCACTCAAAGATGAGTCTAAGTAGGAAATACCTCCATCAATGAGTAAGAGAAAAATAGACCAAGCATCATACATCATTATCATATGATAATGAAACAATAGTTTTAACGATAAGGATGTCATCCCAAAAGTATAAAAAAAACCACAAATCTTAATGGGGGAAACATATTATACTCTACAATATTTTCAGGTTGAAACCTCAACAGATGAAAACTTGCAGATCAAATGGGTGGATCATCAAATGATGACCAAAATCTGTAGATAAATGAAAAAGTAGATTAATAAAAAGGATATGGAAATAAAACGTCTTTAGTAGAATATAAAAAGATTAGAATAGACATTGAGATACATGTTTCCCACCATAGAGGTTCGAAGTGAAGTACGAAAGATGAAGAATTGTTTTGGCTAAGACTAGAAGCAGTGGCAATGAAAATGCACTTGGAGGAAGCAATGGAGATGGATAAAGAATAAATAATAAAGGAAATGCAATCACATAGAGTAGTGGGGATGGAAAAGGAAGTGGAAACAAAAAGACATATAAAATGAACACAAGTTTTGGAACTCCATAGTGAAATATAGGAACTCTAGGATAAAAAACACAATAAGAAGTACATAGCATCAAGAAACACAAACAATAGAAAAAAATTAGAAGAGGGAATTTTCAAGATGCCAAAATTGAATAAGAACATGTTGAAGCTAAAACTTGAATTATATAAGGAAATTTTTGAGTCAAATAGATTAATAATAGAGGCAAGAACAATAGAAATAGGGAATCTACAAGAATAGTTGCACCAGGTGGAAGGGCATAAATATAGGGTACTCCAAGCCATGGAAGAATATTAACATGGAATGGGTATCCAGTTGTTCAAAAAAATGAAGGGATTTGACTAGGTATCAAAGGGAGTAGAGTTAGAGAAAATTTTGACCAGAACATTAAGCCAATTAGAAAAGGATTTATGTAGTTTCAATGTTAACCACATATCTTGTTGAAGAATAGTTTATAGAAAATATATCAGATAGAATATTGACCACTCAGGGGGACAAAGTTGGTGTTGATATGGTAAAGGAAGACCTCCAAACAATTTGTGCCAAGTGCACAAGAATCTTAGAGAAAAAATATTTGGTAGAGCAGATCATAGTAGACATCAATATAGGCACAAGACATGTACAAAAACACTAGGAATAGCAGCAAGGAACATCTCAAGGATCATGTAGACAAATAATAAGAACTTCAATCTAGATAGTCAATATAGTGAAGAAAAATAATCCAAAGATAATATATAATCCAAAGAATTCAATGAATTTGATGATCTCAAGGAAACACAAAACAAAATCAATCTAGCATAAATCAAGAAAAAATGAGTATTTAGGAGGATGGAAAACATTCCAGGGTTAGATATTTAATGAAAGCTTCATTGTCAATTTGTTGTATTGTTTATAAATTTTTTTATTCATTAGATAACTCAATGAAAGTGCCATTATTTTTTGTTTCTACTAACTCTTTAATAGTATTTTCTTCATAACAATCCAGGACAACAAAAATTTATTATTTTTTTGACATTTATTATCAAATATTTGTCCTAAGTTTTGGTATTTACAATTATCACAAACTGTAATGTCACTTTTTGTAATTCTAATTCATCAACATCCATATCTGTATGTATACTTTCATGAACTTTTTGTTTCTACCCTTTGCTCACATATCTCTTTATCATCATAAAGGGAAGAAACATATAAACCCTTATTATCAAATACATCAGTACCTCATGCAGGCTTCTTGAAGTTTCTATTTTAGTATCCATAAACTCATGTAGACTTATTGAAGCTTTTGTTTTAGTATCCATAACCTCATGCAGGATTCTTAAAGCTTCTGAAGGTATTTGAATTTGTTCTTCATGAGGAGATAAAACTTCTAAATATGTTTCCTATTGTAATTGGGAACAAAGGATTCGTTTCAGTTCATACAAAAACTTCTCTACAAAACTTTGTTTATCATATATACCAAGTACTTTATTATAATCAAAATATTGAGAAAAATTAGTATACAAATAAATATCTTCCTCTTCAAAAATATCAACATATTTTGTATATATAAAAGATTTGAGAATCATTTGAAACTCTTGATCAATCTCAGGAAAACGGGAAAGAGTATGCTGATCATATTTATGACTTTGATCTTTAGGAATGGGAAAAAAAAACATATCTTTTTTAGAATGTTCATAACTGAGATATTGCTCAAATTCATCATCAGTAAATTCCTTTTCTTCTTTACTATTACAGGATCTATATTCTTTTTCAAATTCTTCATTACAACAATGTTCAAAAAGAAACTCAGGTCGATAGATTAACCTACAATGATATTGAAAGCATGCATGAAAATATTTAAAAAAAGAAATACTAGCAGAAGGAAGATATCTAAACCATTTCCAGGCATCTTTCTCCAAAGTCATCATAAAAATATTCATTAATACATATTCATGAAAAATACCTAGCATATTCACAAAACTGAGGAAGGAATTTACCCCATATTTCAATACTAGGCACATCATTAGGAAAACCAGGTATAATAGAAAAATAAAAACGAGAAAACCTTTCAACTACTTAGGAAGAAATTGTGTTTTCCATGGAAACTTTGTGGAGTCTCCAAAACATGGAGTCATTAGGTGAAAATTTTAACTAATAAATATTCTTGAAAGAATCAAATGTCTCTTATTCTATTCCTATTCACCATCAAGAGTCAGAACTTGTATTTTTCGTACCCCAAGGAAAGAAACCTTTCAAAATTTGTCCCCGACATTGGTGCCAAAACATATGTATATTGGAAAAAAGAAAGAAGGAGGATGATGTGATGTATATAGTCCATGACCAAAAACAATGACTCTCTGAGGGATATATATTTTCTCAAGGTTGATTTCATCCATTCAAATAAGGTTAGTCACCATTTGTCTAGAATTTCCCTCATCAACGGTGATTTCCTTTTCCAAGAATGATTGGATCCAATAACATGAATGATTTTGATAAGTTTCCATGACTTCCTTCATTGCTGGAACATTGACTAGGACTCTGTGCAATTGAGACGACGTTTTTGGTGAAAAAATTGTAAAATAGTTTTAAAGGAAATCAAAAGTGGTTATGTTTGTCTAAAATGATTAGGATGATGATGTTTCTAGAAAGTTGAGGGTTTTAAGTGAGATTTAAAGAAAATGAATAAGATAAGTATTACTATTTAGAAGAATGAGTTTTTTTCCTTGGGAGGAGGGTTTTCCCACTATAACTTGTGTTGTCATTGATTGGGACATTTTTTCTTATGTTTTAATGGATTTAGCATATTATTTGGATGTTATGTTTGTGATATTATGGATAACTAAATATATTTTTGGGATGCCAAGCTCAATGTATACTAAATAGGGATTATGACTATATTTATAGACAACATACAATAATTACCCAAATTGATATAATCAATAATTAACCACATGCATGTTTTATAGAAGGATTATTGTCCAATATTTACAATTCGTCATTCTAGCACATAGATTTGATAATAAAAACTAAATTACATGGAAGAGCATAGCGAACTACATAGAAAATTATAATTCTCCCTTGGTTTTGGCATCTTCTTGATACCCATAATGCTAGTTATATACATTTGGAATATTTGAGGCTTGTTTTACATTATGGAGTTTGAATCATGCCCTTTATAATATGAAATAATGGCCATAGTATCCTTTAAGCCAACAAATAAATATTTTCTATAAATTCTACAACACAATCCTGAGGTAATGTTGATATAGACTTGAATTTTCTCCAAATCAAATAGGTATTCATTCAACGTAGTATTATACCCTTAATTTACACCCTACATGCCAGAAGGGAGTTCAAAAGAAGATGAAATCCAAAATACATGTTTCACTCGAGATTTGGGCCCTTTTTGGAGGTCATTTTTGGTCTCATAGGGGATAACATGCAATGATCATTACACATTAGCTATAATGCAATAAGCGATGATCTATCAACCATAGATTTGTGGAGTTACAAAGAGATAGGCAAGGGATGAGTTGTATCTTTGTGGCATGAGCCTTGGAACTCACAACATTTGAGTCTCTAGTGATCTCTAAAAGATATAAAAGCTCTCCCAAGCCTCTTCCAAGGATCTATATAACAAACACAAGTCTTAAGCAAGAGAAGCAAGAATTAAGAGTATTGTTATGTTGTTCATTTGTATAGGTTCTTGTCTTGTCCATTACATCCATAAGACAGAGTGCCTAACCTAACTAAGAAGATGAAAGGAGAAGCAATGAGAAAGTAATAAAGGGAGAATGACATCATCATCAAAGATATGTTTCTTATGTAAGTTCTCTTCAATGATTAATAAATAAATGGTTTTCCACAAATGTTTTATATTGATTGTGCACATGTTTGGATTTGATTTTATGAGTGATGAATCAAATTATATATGAGATATATTGATAATTTCTAACACTAGGGAAAGAATAAGATTGATATTGTTTATTTCTTGTGTACAAGGAGAAGATAGTAGGATCTGGAGCTGGAAATTTATATCTACATCAACCAAGATACATAGGAACAACCTTCAGTTACAAGTTATGCTAGTCTATCCTTCTGTGGTGTAAAGAAAATTGTTTTCTCTAGATATAGGAAACCATAGAAATCTACCCTCATTATGTCTAGGATCATTAGACAGGTCCTATGGAGATTTTTTTATTATTCAATGAGATCCCTATGAGATCTATCCCATAACAGAGCTAGCGACTCCATTGGGGAGATCCTTTACTTTTTTCCCTTAGCTCTCTTAAAGAGTTTTTCCTCTAAATGAGGGTCACGGACTTCAGATACAATTTTGTAACTTTATATGTAGAATCTGAAGGAATTAACTACATATCTGGATTCCTCTTGAAATTTTGTCCAATTAAAAAAAAAACATCCAGATAGGTGTCTGGAAAGCAAAGTTATAGCTAATTTAAAATCAATTATTTTGCATATTTTCCGTGACGGTTGTGTGGACTGTTTGGATAATATCTTTTGATAGATAATTCAGATTGCATCTAGACCAAATCCATTATAAATAGGATTTATGAGGATTTATTATGATATTTTATAACATATGATTCTGTTAAATACAGAGTGCAATATAGTCCCTGCAAATTTCCACTCCCAAATTATAGATCCCCATTAGATATTTTTTCCAAGTTTTGGGTTTTGGATCTCGTAGAGATAATGGAGTGTGATTTGGCGCATTACTACCAATATCCTACATCCATTTATTACTATTTGTTGGTTTTTGGTTTGCAAATTTGTTCTTCATTAGATTAAGAAACTTTTTCATTTTATTTGAAAAAAAAAATCTTTGCATGCTTGTGAACATTTGAAGCACTAAAAAAAGAGTTTGCATTACTGAATTGTTTGGATTGATATCTTGAAGGAATTTCCTATTTGAATTGTTTGCATGATTTATTGGTATGTGAGTTTCAATTTCAAAATTCCAAGGAAAAAGTTATCTCTTCCCTCTCGTAGCTAAAGTTCATTGAATGGAAAGAATTTCATTATTATCTTTGCATTGCTTGGTTGGGTCAAGAGTCATACATCACAAATGTTTCATTCATATCCCATTGATGTAAATAACAACCATAAAAGGAAATTGTGTAATATAAAATCAATTCGAAATTTTTCTTTTTTAGTGAACCAAGGCTAGATAAGCATAGGGCCTTGGAGGAGGATTGGAGAGTAAACTATACAAGGCCATGAAAACAAAACTTAAGAGTCATTAAAGAGTGATAAATTCATTCTTGCAACCAGTGTGTCTGGAGCCTCCTCTAACAAATGAGTTAAGCATGAGATTGTGTTGGGGAAAGTAGGGAGATTACCCCTATCTACTTTTTTTGGTGTTTGTGGTACCACTTCAATTGCTATGTATACGGGGATTTTGTTGGTGCCACATCGTCGAAGCTTCGGGCTTAAATACCCTACCCTTACGTGTGGTTGGATATTACCCCTATCTACTTGTTTTGGTGTTTGTGGTACCACTTCAATTGCTATGTATACGGGGATTTTGTTGGTGCCACATCGTCGAAGCTTCGGGCTTAAATACCTTACCCTTATGTGTGGTGTCACATTGTCGAATATTTGGGCTTAAATACCCTACCCTACGACTATTTTCCCGATCATTGATTGTGAGGTGGTATCCTTAGTGACCATTCCTAGGTAGCCACAAAAGTAACTGCAGGTGGGACATGCGTGTAGTACTTGGGGAAGACATCCATTCATGGTCCTAGCTCCCCCAAAGGGCCCGCCTTAATAAAGGGTACTTGCACTAGTCAGGATTGTTTCACATAGATCATCGTAACTATTCCCCATACCTTCTCTATCCAATCTTGTGGGGACTTCATATACCCCATAGGGTTGGTTTTTGGAAGGCCCCTGAACCAATTGGTTTTCTTTTTGTTATTATAGTTTGATTAGGGGTTTTCTATTTGAGTATGAGTATAGGTTGGCCTTAGGTTGAATTGTGTTTATATTTACATGTATTACATTCACTGTGCTTGAATTATCACATCGAGCCTGTCGACTATGACGAATTAAGGCGGTTGAGACTTGGAACAACATTGTCTATGGTTGGGTGGAACTTCCTTGATCTGCAGTCAATCGGTGTTTTTCTTTTATAAAAGATAAATGCTCTTTGTCATGGTATTATTACATGTGTATTATTTATTCTACTATGTATTTATTTATCGTTGAATTCGATGTATTTAGAGTATGCATGCTTGTTGATTATGGTTTTGCATGTCGTATGCCTCATTGTTTTTATGTTTAGCATGAATCTTGATCAATGCATGTGAACCTTTCATGCATCCTTTCTATCTAAAGTTTGAGAAGGGTTTGAATTAGTCCAGATAAGGGACTTGTGGTTAGCGTTCCCAACCTATGAGTGGCTGGGTACATTACATATTGGTATCAGAGAAAAATTTTGAGACAACGGGCCAGAATGGGCCAGATCTTTTAGACAAGATCTCGTGGTTCAGCTAGATTTAGGACCTTGAAGTTGTGAATCTCAGGAGGAATGGCATCGCAAAGTTCACACAGAAGCTAGAACGTCCAATATCCTTCGCGAGGGATTGAAGGATTGTGACTCTCCATTTTGAATTTGGGAATGATCGCCACCGTGGGATCCAGTTGAGATTTGGACCATTGGATCTGTTCGAGATAATTCATATCCTTCGCATCCATCAGATCTAGAAAAGGTGCGGGGTCATTAAGCATCAAAGTCCTTCAGATTTCGTGGCTTCTACAAATGTCAAGTCTTGGTGAAAAGGGAGGTAAACGACCTGAAGCTCCAAAGTCCCGAAGTGAATCTACGTCGTAGATCACTGGGAGGAGTACCTAACCATTGGATTTTTCCAAGGATAGATCTAGGTCATTGGATCAAGCATGGATCAGGAGGTGAGGCACGGTGGAGAAGATTAGTTCCCAATCGTCAGATCTGCGTGCGAGTGAGTGTGAGCCATAGAGCTCATGATAGTTCAGAGGTTTAGCACTCCGGGAGAAGCAAGTACTTAAGCTTACAAGAAGAAAATCTCCCGAAGTCTTGAACTCCAGAGTAAATCTAGATTGTTCATTGTCTGGGACGCATGTCTGCATATTATCAAAGATTCATCATTTGGGAGTTTTTATCCTTGTGTCTCTTGGAGAATATTTCTCCGAAGTTTCGAAGTCCAGAACCAATCTGGACCGTTCATATTCGGGGAAACATGTATGAATATTAGCAAGGGTTCATAGTTCTATAATTTGGTAGTCTGAGGGCGTGGTGGTGTTCAACAATGAATTCCCTCGAAGTTTCGAAGATTTGGGAAGCGATTGTTCGGCAGTTCGACGTTCAGAAGAAACATTGTGTTGATTTGAGAAATCCTTCAAAGTCGAGAGCTATGAAGTGTCGAAGCAAGGATTGTGGTGTGGACCTCCCCTAGGAATGCCATGTGTCATCTAGTTTTGTACTTTTGATAGGCCCTATTGTAACAATAGCGATTCGACACTTGTCACACAATGGTGGGGCCACATGTCACCACCTTAATTGATGACAGTTATGCTAAGTGGACCCTGGAAGGTTCAAAAGTTTAGAAGTTTGGCGTTCAGATGAAATGTAGGAAGAAGTTGAAAACTCCTCCGAAGCTTGAAGCTCCGAAGTGTCGAAGTGACTCGATGTGATGATATCACCACGAGTGACATGGACCAGTTCACTAGTTTGAAATTTGGGATAATTTTTGAGTTTTGTTGTGAAGTTCTTCAAAGTTCGAAGATTTGGAGAAAAGAAGTGTTAAAACCCTGGAGAGCAATAGCTAGAAAGTTCATCGGTTTGACATTCGGAAGAAATAATGTATTATGGTGTGAAATCCTCTGAATCTTAGAGTTACGATGTGTTGAAGCACAGTTTTTGATGTGGCATAATGACATCACCTGGGGTGATGTGGACATACTCTAATAATGCCACGTGTTATCTGGTTTCGTATCTTTGACAGGTATTATGTACCAATCGTGACCCGACACTTCTCTCTCATTGGTGGGGCCACATGTCACCACCTAATTTAATAACAACAGAGTCATGGAGACCACCAAGTTTGGAAATTCAACATTCAAAGGAAATATGGGAGGAAGTTGAAAAATCCTCTGAAGCCCAAAGCTCTGGAGCATTGGAGTTATAAAACCATGAAGGATCACCTATTCAGTACTTCACTAGTTTCAAATTTGGGAAATATATTGTGTGGTATAGGAGAAACCTCTAAAGCCCGAAGTCCCAAAGCTCTGGATAGGCGCATATCAGCTAATCACTTGGTCATGGACCTTGGTCCTATGATACTTTGGTCGAAGTAAAAGGGGGGCTAGTGATCGAATTGTTGTTTTCAAAGACAAAAAAGTGCTAAGGAAGGGTTAAGCCTACGTTTTCAAGTTGTAGTCACCCAAGAAAGGGGTTCAAAGGAGGCTCATGTGCATAATTGAATTTTGTATCTACCAAAGGATAACATGGAAGTGTTATATGATGCAATTAAATATATATAAATTTATTGATGAATTGGAAGGACCTATAGCATTTTGTTTGGAAAAGTTTGTTTATCATATGCTTAACTCTAACAAAATGGTCACTTGCACATTTTGCAGAGTTGAGGGGTTAAAACATATTAGTTCAAAATGCGTATTGAAGAAATGGAAGAAGGTGAGGGAGCCTCCAACCATGATAAAGAGGCTGAAGGACATAATACTAGAGTTGGTAATCCAAAGATGGAATCCAACATACACAAGGGTCGACGGAAACAAGAAACATTAATAGAAATTGTGAGAAGCATGGAAATAGAAAGTGTAGAGATACAAGGCAGACAATGAGAGGCTAGTGAGAGATAAAAGTAAGATAAATGATCGAGTGTTGCAGAGCTTAAATCAGTTGCAGATACAAACAAATAATGACTCAAAGAAATAGGAAGAAGGAAAGTATCATGAAAGAAGAGATGAGCGTGGAAGAGCTAGTTATTATAGAAGTGCTAGCAGAGCTCATAGACATCACTCACCTCTTTACTTAGCAAAAATGTTTTGTGCATCTAAATATTCCATAAGCAGTCCATAGGTGTCTCCTATTAGGAACCAAAGAAGGAGACATGAAGTGGACAATTTGCAAGGAGAGATGAGGAATCTTAGGCCACCATCCTTTGATGGTGAAAGGGAAAGGGAAGATGATGTTTAAGTATGGTTTCTTGGACTTGGGAGATATTTCTAATTGCATAACTATTCATCAAACCTCAAAGCCAGAATTTACACCTACCATTTACATGGGAAAGCTTCTACGTGGTGGGATCAATTGAAGAAATTTGAACATATTAATGAGAATAGGGTCACTTGGAATCAGTTCAAGAAGTATTTCCAGAAGGAGTACCTCTTAGAGCCTTTCTATGACAAGAAAAGGTATGATTTCTTTGAACTCAGGATGGGAAGCATGACTATGACAGAATACGAGAAGAATTTATTGGGGTTGTTAAAGTATGTAGGGTTCATAAATGATGCGAAGGTTAAAGTATATATATTTCTAAGTGGATTTCCATCCTTTTATAAGAAAAATATTCGGTATGATGAGCCCAAGACCTTGAATGAGACCATAAGGAAGGATAAGTACATGTATGATCAAGGCTAGGGTAGAAAATCCATGCATAAGTCTTGGAAGGATAAGCAGAAGGAGAAGTCTGATCAGAGGAAGAAGGGATTCAAACATCCTTTCAATAGAAATGAGACTAATAAAAATCATCAAGATCAGTATGCCAAGGATAAATCCAATAAAGAAGACTCCTTTGGAAAAAGGGAAGAACACCAATCCAATGTTGGGGATGAAAAAAAGATCACATGTACAAGGATTGCCCATACAAAAATGATAGAGTGAATACCATGCACAACATCCAAGAGGCTACAACAATCGAAGACATGGGAAGAATTTATGCAGCCTTAGATGATCGACAAGCAAAATACTAGTCCAATATGATCAAGGTGGAAGGTAAGATCTAAATCATCATGTTTTCTATTTTAATTGATTCAAGAAAAAGTCATTGTTACATTGATCCTAAAATAGTGTATAGACTACATTTGGAGAAAATTAATATGGAAAAATGAAGTTTGGTCCATCTAGCCATTGGGACCAAAAGGAGAATCCATGATATGGTCAGAGGTTGTTCCATAAGTCTTAATGGTGTGAATACTAATGTTGATATAAATATCATACCATTGGGGTCTTATGATATTCTAATTGGAATGGATTGGTTGTACAACATCATGTTGTCCTAGATTGTCATAGCAAGACATTTACATGTCTTGATGGAGATGGAAAACAAAGCACTGCTAAAGGATTTCCAAGACCCATCTCTATAAGAGATATTTAAACTTTACAGTTGAAGAGATTTTTGAGAAAAGGATGTCAATTGTATGCAACCCATGTGAAGGAGCCAGAAAATACAAAGGGGCCAAGCCTTGAATACTTCTCGGTACTACACGAATTAGAGAATGTATTCCAAGAAATACTATGGTTTCCACCAAAAAGGGAAATATATTTCTCTATTGATTTAGTGCCAGGAGTTGCCCTGATGTCAAAAACACCTTACCGAATTAGTACACCAGAGTTAAAAGAATTACAAATTCAGTTGGAGGAAGTGTTGAGGAAAGGGTACATACGCTCAAGTGTTTCACCTTAGGGAGCACCAGTACTCTTGGTCAAAAAGAAACATGGGACCTTGAGGTTGTGTATTGATTTTCGACAACTGAATAAGTCCACTATAAAGAGCAAGTATCCTCTACCCAGGATTGATTATCTCTTTGATTAGCTAAGAGGGGCAAGGATATTTTCAAATATAGACTTGAGATCAAGATACCATCAGGTAATAATTGAGGAAGAAGAAATCCATAAGACGACCTTTAGAACCAGGTATGGGCATTATGAATTTGTAGTGGTGCCATTTTGACTGGCCAATGTGTTAGCGTCAGATGTCACCCCTGGATTGCAGCAGGAGCAGAGCCCTATGGCCATCAGTTTATGTCACGATTTTTTTAATGGGGTGATCAGATGGAGGTTAACTCAAACGATGTGGTTCTACCTCCGAACTAGGCCAGGCATGCATGGGCAAGTGAGGTCTTAGATAACTTCAGATAGTGAGTTGTAGTAAGGGTGAATAGGGGGAAGACTTGTATAGGAGAATTGCAAAGGTCTGCTGTAACATCAAGTTTCAAACAGACTGTAGGGGAAGGCGTCTAAACACAAGATCTTCTTACATTCAAACGCTAAAAACCAGAGAATACAATAATGCAACAATAAATCCATTATCATAGCATAATTGAAACAATTCGCACGAATCAGTCATTCACGAACTCTCTCAATATGAGATGAAAATTAGATGGGGTGAGGAGACTATCTGTCATTAAACAAGAAATCTCACATACAGAGGCATAACCAAAAGCTAGAATATCTGTTAAAACTTTACATTCGGGAGCTTCGCTCTACCATCGATAGATTACAAAATACAAAGGCTGAGTCTATATACTTAGGAAAATTCACCTCACAGAGGCGTGCCCAGTCACCCAAGCCTTTGTGTCCCTTCAGTCAAACTCGTACTGATATCTTTCTTCAAGTGCCACCTTAACTGCGCATGGCTCCTGCAAGGAGGGTAGCTAAGCCATTAAGTGCTGAGCTAGAGTGTGTAGACTTCTCTGTCTAGTCAAGGACTTTGGCATGGTTTCTTTGGAAAAATTGGTATGCAGGACCTCTTCGAGCAGACTGCTTGCCAGACCCTCCATTCCTCACACTTATTGAATGAAAGGAGGTTTCAACCACCTGTCCTTGTCTTCATTTAATCTAAGAGAAAACTAGGATCGAGGCCGCATTAGATGGCGTATGGAGATCAGAATGATCTTTTCAGTGACTAGACTCGACGCCTTTGGCCCCTTTTTGCACAACTCTTTTATTTCTGAAGTGACCACAGGCTGTGACCTTGAACTTATTCTCAAAGGCACTTTCAGTGTTCATGAATAGGAAGGGGTTGATCCCTGCATCTTGAAATCATGATGAGCGAAACGTCGAGACGACTTAATCTAGCACCACGCGTCCCTCTAGATATGATGGCTCTAAACTCTCCCGACGATGTTGTGGGCCCAGGTCTTGTACATTCCCGGTGCCTCGCACATCAGGAATATGACGGGGCTGCTCCTTGCACCTTGGAATCGCAATGGGTGAAACGTTGAGATGGCTCAATTGGCTACCAGGTGTCCCCTCTGGATGGATGGCTGAGAATGCTCCGTGATACCTAATATGGGCATTATCCATTGTGCTAACTTCGGTGCAACTTTGCTAACTGTGATTTCCCGCCAACCGTTGATCTGCTTCTTTGGATGAATCCTGACCATTGAAATCAGACTGCCCACTTGCTTGATTTAAGCCTGAAATGGATTTCTTCTGTGAGTTGCGCTCGACGCTCGTCGTGCCACTTGTATACCTGAATACTCTTGTGCCCAAAACAAGAAATTTTGCTAACATTAGGCTCCATGGGGGATAGAGTCATCCCTGTGATGCTCTAAGGACTCATTTTGCAGTTCCAGTGCCTTGTTGTTGAGCTATGGAGTCATTTACTAAGCCGAAACAATAAAAATAAAAACAAAGAACCAAAAGGACAATATTTACAAAACACAGGAGCCACTGAAGGCTCAGGCAAAACATTTTTTAAGAAAATGCCCTTTTACTGGGCTGTTGAAAACTTCTTCACCCTCCAAATCCTGCAGCTGATATGTGTTATTTGAGAAAACCTCAAAGATTTTGAAGGGCCCGATCCACAAGGCTTCAAATTTTTCATGCTTTCCCTTATCTTGTTTAGGAGCATCCCATTTCAGCACCAGGTCTCCTATATAGAACCCCTCCTTCCTGGCCTTCTTATCGAATACCTGCTTGGTCATCTGCTGGTGGTCTTGAATTCTGATCATTACCTGCTCTCTAGCCTGCTGGACTTCTACTAGTTGATGAATCCTTCTAATCATGTCATTGGGCTCTTCTTGACAATCCTGGAAGAATTTCACTACGGGAATAGCCAACTGAGACGGGAGGACAAATTTTACTTTGTAAAATAACTGGAAAGGCGAGACACCTATAGATCTCTTTGTGGTCACCCGATCGGCCCATAGAGTGAATTTCAGCTTCGAATTCCAAGCCCTTTTGTTGTCCTCCAATAATCTTTTGATAATCCTTATCAGACTTTTGTTGGAGGATCCGGCTAAACCATTGCCTTGGGGATAGTATGGGGTGGAGTGAATCAGTTTGATCCTGAATTGTTCACAGAACTTAACTAACAACTCAGCCTTGAAAGAGGTTGTGTTATCAGTAACTGTTTTCCTTGGGTAGCCGAACCTTACGATGAGGTCTTCCAGGAACCCAATGATCACCTTTTGAGAAGCACTCTTGGTGGGGATAGCTTCAATCCACTTAGTAAAGAAATCTGTGGCAGTCAAGATCCATCTGTGCTACCCGTTGGTAGTAGAGTGGATTTCTTCAATAAAATCTAGGCCCCATTGCTAGAAAGGTCCCGAAACAACTACAGGTTGTAAAGGCAGAGACTTGAGATGTTGCTTATCCAAAAATCTTTGGCATGGGATACAGGCTCTAACTCCTCTATGGGCATCAGCGAACAAGGTGGACCAGTAGTACCTAGCTCGAAGAATTTTGTGGGCTATGGTCTTCTAGGAATGGTGCCCTCCACATAGGCCGCTGTGAAATTTGACCATGATCATGTCGGCCTCTTATGGATCCGTGCATTTTAAAATCACTCCCAGGGGGTCTTTCTAGTATAAAATTTGATCGATAAGGCAATACCTGACTGCCTTGAGCCTCAGAGATCTTGCTTTGTTTCTTTGCAGGCCATCTGGGGGCTGCAACTCTTGCAGAAAATATATGACATCCTTATACCAAGAACATCGAGCCAATAAGGGTTCTGTTTGAGGGCCCACATTGGACAACTGGTTCTACTGATTTTCTGATTGTCCATTGACGAAATCCACCCCCAAATATTTTCGATTATCTTCAGCCAATAGCCTAGCTAAGCCTTGACCCTTGATCAACCTGGTAGGCCTTATTTCTAAGTCAAATTCTAGGATCTTGGCTATCCATTTACTTCTCTTCCCGTTAATGTCGGGCTAGATAAGGATGTCCTTCACAGAGGCTGAAGGAACATATGCAATCAATTTTGAGTGCAGGACATAGACTCTGAAATATTTGAGAGCTTTCACTAAGGCATAGGCCTGTTTCTCCATGATTTCATACCTAACCTCTGCATCTCTCAATGCCTTGCTGAAGAAGGCAATGGGATGCTCTCGCCCTTCCTCATTTTTCTACAACAAGTCCGCTGCTACTGTATCAAAATAAGCGAAAGAGAAGATTAGGAAATCTTTGGAATAGTTAAGACTGATCAACATAGGTGCTTCAGTCAATGCCCTTTTTATTTGGATAAAAGATTCCCTGGGTTCGGCTGTCCATTTCACTTCACTTCCCTTCTTGATCATGGTTGTGATGTGTTTCACCGGCTCAGCAAAATTCGAGACGAATCTCCTCAGAAAATTAATCTTCCCCCAAAAGGCCTGAACCTCCTTCTTAGATCTAGGAAATGGAAGGGTCCGAATTGCCTCCACTCTGCTAGGATCAATCCTCACTCCTTCTGTTGATACTATATGGCCTAATATCTTTCCCTCCTTCATAGAAAACAAAGATTTCTTGGGATTTAGGGAAAGGCCAAACCTCCGACACTACGAAAAAACCTTTCTCAGGTGACAGCAATGCTCTTTGTCAGACCTGGAGAATTTTTTTATGTCATCTAGATAGATCACCACAAACCTATATTTCTCCCCGATGAAGGCTATGTCCATGGCTCGCTGAAATGTCTCTCCTACGTTCATCAGTCCAAATGGAATTTTGGCATACATGAATGTGCCCCAAGGAGTGGTGAAGGATGTTTTTTCTCTGTCTTTAGGCATGACCGATATCTAATTATAACCAGAAAAACCGTCAATCATGGAAAACCTAGATGCACTGGCTACCCTCTGCAATATGTGTTCCATGTTGGGCAGGGGATAATTGTCTTTCTTTGAGCTCCTGTTTAGGTTTTTGAAATTGACACAAAGCCTAATTTCTCCACTTTTCTTCCTTACCGGAACCAAATTGGCCACCCATTCGGAATATCTCAAGGGGATAATGATCTGGGCTTCTAAAAACTTATTCACTTCTTTCTCCATGACAGGCAACAACATGGGATTTATCTGCCTTAGCTTCTGCCTGAATGGCTTAGCCCCTTCCTTCAATGGGATCTTGTGTTCAATGACGGATGTGTCATACGTCTTGAGGTCTTCGTAGGTCCAAGAAAACACATCTGCAAATTCTCTCAGCAACTCAGTATATTCGGCCCTCTGTTCTGTAGTTAAACTCTTTGACAGCTTGACAAACATAGGCTCCTCTAGTGTGCCAATGTAGCACTCGGTATCAAAATATTCGCCTGAAACCATACCCTTTACTGCCACATCATTCCCATTGAACAATCTTTCTAAAGGAATTAGTCCCTTTGGAATGTGATTGCTAGGTAGTTGAATGATCTGGTGGTTAGCAATTTTATTTAAAAACACCTCAGGGTGAGGGTCGTCTTTTGTGTCAGGATCCTGATCAATGTGCAAAGAAGAAAATTCATCAAAATATTAGAGAAATTTTTCAATTTCTAGATCATCTTCGAATACCTTCCAATGCTTGACATTGTCCAGTACAAAGGGCCTATATTTTATTTCAACATCAGATTTGACCATAGGCGGCAGAGGAACTCTGAGCAAACTAGCTTAGACAGCTAAAGAATCAGTGGAAGTATTTCCCCCCCTCGAAATGAAAGAAATGTTGAAGGCCAAGAAGAAACTATCAATTAGGTCCCACACCTCATTTATGTAATTTCTGAGCCAGGGATTATTAGCACGGTAGCTACTTCTGACTTGCTGGATAATCAACTCAGCATCTCCAAATATTTCTATCTCTTTAATTCCCATTTCTTTTGCAGCCCTCATACCCAAAACAAGAGCTTCATACTCTTCCATATTTCAAATTCTAGCCTATATGAAAGGGATATGGTTTTCTGAGAAGGTGACACAAAAAACACCCCAGCACTAGCGCCTTCCCAGGAACATGCACCATAATTTTTTTTTTTTCAGATGGGGGTGATGGAGGGAGGAAATTCATGAGGAGTGGTGGGATACTTTATGAGTTTAAGAGGGGGCTCGAGAGAACGAGTGAGTTGCAGTAAACTGGAACCTAAATCAATGACCAAGGAAAAAATGGGATGGTTGGTAGGATTGGCTTCATCACTGATTATATAGGCCAATTGGGCTTCTCTGTATAGCCTCCTATTTTCTCCCCCAAATACTGGGATAGTTTCATAGGTTAGGTCCATCTGAAAATTCCCCCCTAGTCTTTTTACCCAATATCTTGATAACAACATACCGAACTTGCGGGGGACATCGACCACTACAATATCCATGACCACACTTTTCATGGGCAGCTGAAACAAGGTCACGACCAGATCTTTGATAACTCCTAGACACTGAACCTTTCTGGAGTCAAAGGAATAGAGGTCATGATAGGCTCAGAGGACTTCTAGCCCTAACTCTTCCATGACAGTTTTGGGCATGAGGTTGTGAGAATCCCCCGAATCCATTAAGCAGTTGTGCAGTACCTTGTCATGTATGTTCAAGGAAGTGTAGAAGGGAGGAGATGATTCATTCTTATCTTCTACCATAGGACCTAGAATAACTGCGGGCTTGTCATCTTACAAATTGATGGAGTCTGTGGGAAGGTGTGAGACCTCAAACTATAAAATCTCAGAGAAGTGTTTCTTGAACCCTTCATGTTTAATCAACTCGGTCAGGGGTACAGGGATTTCAATCTTTTGAATTTCATGCTCGAAATTAAAAGAAGATGTAAGCTTTGGGATTTCTCTTATTTGAGGAACATGACTCTGGACTATGGGAGAGAGGGGTTGGTGCTTCTTACCTCTGTGATTGTCTGCTACTTCATTAGCAGGTTTCTCTGCTCTAGGGAACTGCTCAGGAACATCAGGTGCTATAGTCTTTTTCTTGGACCTCAGATCATACCTGCCTTGGTCGCCACTAGCCTTGTTTCCCTTGCTCAGATCATTTAGTTGAATTTCCATGAGAGAATCCTTGTATGCTGATTGAGTGAGATGAGGAAAATAAGGAGTGTCTCCGAAGCAATGGATCTCAGGATCAATCCCATCTGTTCCCCCTTCATCTTCTTCGGTCATAAAATTGTTTTGGAAAGGGGCCTGAATTTTCTGATCTTCTCGGTCTCTTCCCCTTTCTCTTTGCATAGTCGGGGAGGTAATGTTGTTTGGCCTCCTGAAACCTCCTTTGCTTTCGATTTTTTGAGGGCCCTTGTATTCTTTCCTCCCCTCCACCTTCATTCTCTCCATCTCTACAAACAGAGACTTCACCATCTTGGTCAGTTCATCCACTTGAGGGTGGGACGCCGATGGGCCAGAAGTTGAGGCTTCCAACCTTCCCTTTCTTCTGTCTCCATTGGCCTTGTTCCTCAGTCTGTTAGATGCTAATACATTGGATTCCACTTCTATGGTCGCATATTGCATTTGAGCTAAGGAGGTGGCTCTTCGTTCTCTTAATAAAAGACAGAAATCGGAGCCAAACACACTAGCATAAGAAATCTTGGCTGAGGCCTCTGAGGCTTTGATTTCAGCAAGAATTTTATTATACATCTTATTGAATCTCTTGGATAATTCAGAGACAGAATCTTCATCCATCTTCTTCAAACACCCCAACTCTGTCATGTAATACATGAAATCCTTCCTATCTCCCCACTGCCTCAAGAAAGCGCCATCCAGGGCTTCGATCCCAGCGATAGATCCGGGGGCCAGTCCTCTAAACCACTTTCTCACCTCACCATCTAGGCTCTGGATGAAGACTCTCATCCACAAATCTTCATTTTCAATGTTCAGGTTGTCTGCATAACTGTAGAAAGCATCCAGGTGCTCTTCTGCAGTTATGTCCCCTTCTCCAGTGAACTTGGGCATATACTTCAAGTAATCTCCAGTAGGGAGAGGATTCATAGGATGGGGTAGGACTAAGGGAGCATATCTGGCAGCGACTATGGCATCCATTCTATTTAGAGGGGGATTAGCACCAACCATAGGAATATTAGGTGGAGGATAACTTGGAAGTTGGAGGAGAAGGAGTTCGTGCAGGGGTTACTGGGAATGAGTCTCGGAGTGGAATGGGAAACAAAAGGGGATTTAAAGAGAAAGCTAATGGGCTCAAGTCGGTAGACGCTCCTCTTTGTGCAGGAGTGGGGAAATCTTCTGTAGTCCTGGGTCTACGCCAAGGTATAGCTTCAGAGGAGAGGGGAGTGACAAGGATCTCTCCCTCCAATCCCAGACCAGGAGGGGAAAACTCAGCAGGAACACTCTCGAAATTCAGGAAACGAGAAACCTTTGAAGGAGTTCTATTAAGAAACTGAGGAGGAGAAAATGGAGTTCCTATAGAAGGAGATGGTGGATTACCTGGTTTGGCAGTGGAAGTTTCTCCTTCAGAGGATTTTCCTTTTCTGAGAACCACCTTTGGATCAGTCTCAGGGGTAGCTAGAGGCAGTTGTGGATGAGACTGCGTGTGTCTACCTCTGAAAGCCACAATTAACACGACAGGTTCACCACAGTGGAGTCATCACAATGGAGTCGCCAGGTGCACATTAGAAATCTTCGAAGGCTCTGATACCCGATGCACCTTCAGAATCAGAGGCTCAATGTCGTTCAATTCCGGGGAAAATTTTCAACTTTTTCCTCGGCAACGGTGCCAGAAATGTTACCGTCAGAAGTCACCCCTAGATTGCAGCAGGAACAGAGCTTGACGCCCATCATTTTATGTCACGATTTGTTTAATGGGGTGATCAGATGGAGGTTATCTCAAACGATGTGGTTCTAACTCTGAATTAGGCCAGGAATGCATGGGCAAGTGAGGTCTTAGATAACTTTAGACAGTGAGTTGTAGTAAGGGTGAATAGGGGACTTGTATAGGAGAACTGCAAAGGTCTATTGTAACATCAGGTTTCAAACAAACTGTAGGGGAAGGCGTATAAACACAAGATCTTCTTACATTCAAACGCTAAAAACTAGAGAATACAATAATGCAACAATAAATCCCTTATCATAGCATAATTGCAATAATTCACACAAATCAGTCGTTCACGAACTCTCTCAGTATGAGATGAAAATTAGAAGGGGTGAGGAGACTGTCTATCATTAAACAAGAAATATCACATACAAAGGCATAACCGAAAGCTAGAATATCTGTTAAAACTTTACAGTCGGGAGCTTTGCTCTACCATCGATAGATTATAAAATACAAAGGCTGAGTCTATATACTCAGGAAAATTCACCTCACAGAGGTGTGCCCAGTCACCCAAGGCTTTGTGTCCCTTCAATCAAACTTGTACTGATATGTTTCTTCAAGCGCCACCTTAACTGTGCAGGGATCCTGCAAGGAGGGTAGCTGAGCCATTAAGTGTTGAGCTAGAGTGTGCATACTTCTCTATCTAGTCGAGGACTTCGACATGGTTTCTTTGGAAAAATCGGTATGTAGGACCTCTTCGAGCAGACCTTTTTCCATACCCTCCATTCCTCACACTTAATGAATGGAAGGAGGTTTCAACCACCTGTCCTCTTCTTCATTTACTCTAAGTGAAAACCAGGATCGAGGCCGCATCAGATGGTGCATGGAGATCACGATGATCCTTTCGGTGACTAGACTCGATGCCTTTGGCCCCTTTTTGTACAACTCTTTTATTTTTGAAGTGACCATGGGCTGTTACCTTGCGCTTATTCTCAAAGGTTCTTTTGGCATTCGTGAATAGGAAGGGGCTGATCCCTTCATCTTGAAATCGCGATGAGTGAAACACCAAGACGGCTTAATCTGGCGCCACACGTCCCTCTAGATCTGATGGCTTTGAACTCTCCCGATGATGTTGTGGGCCTAGGTCCTGGACATTCCCGGTGCCTCGCGCATCGGGAATATGATGGGGTTGCTCCTTGCACCTTGGAATCGCGATGGGTGAAACACCGAGATGGCTCAATTGGCCGCCAGGTGTCCCCTCTGGATGGACGGTTGACAATGCTCCGTGATACCTAATATGGGTGTTATCCATTGTGCTAACTTCAGCGCAACTTCGCTAACTGCCCATTGAAATCAGACTGCCCGCTTGCTTGATTTAAGCCCGAAATGGATTTCTTCTGTGAGCTATGCTCGGCGCTCGTCACGCCACTTGTAGACCCAAATACTCTTGTGCCCAGAACCAAAAATGTTGCTAACACAATGCACCAACTATCTTTATGTGCTTAATGAATGGTCTATTCAGAAAATATTTGGATAAGTTTGTCATAGTGTTCCTAGATGACATACTTGTCTATTCCAAGTCTGAAGAGGAACATGAACATCACCTAATATTGGTATTCCAAGTGTTGAGGTAATGTCAATTGTATGCCAATATGAGTAAGTGTTCTTTTTACCAAGAACATATCCATTACTCGGGACACATTATTTCAGAACAAGGTATAACAGTGGATCCAGAGAATATTGAAGCCATTAGAGGATGGACAACACTCAGGAATGTTTCAGAAGTCAGATATTTTATGGGGTTAGTTGGTTACTACAGAAGATTCATAGTAGGGTTATCTAAGATTGCTCATCCCATCACTTCTTTGAAAAAGAAGGGAATTAAATTTGAATGGACATATGAATGTGAAGAGAACTTTAACTTGTTGAAGGAATTACTTACTAGTGCACCTATGTGTTGACGGGCGAAACAGTCCATCCGTCAACTGGAAGAGTGGAACCGGTCCGGGGTTGTCTAAATAACCCAAGTCGTTTGGTATGAACCACCCTGACGAGTTTAACGGCTCCG
>JZKD02S1751977.1:399530-417398 GCA_000966675.3 Picea glauca | reverse complement strand
GCAATCAAGGTAGGATAATGCTCAAGAATATAAGTTTAATACAACATTTAGCAATTAGATGATAAACCAGTGATCGAGCATTAACCAAAAACGACGGTAATCTAATCAACGAAAAAAAAATGTTTTCACACTTGCAGTTGTGAAAACTAAAACGAAATTGAATTGCGATGGTCGTAAAGATAAGACGAATGTCAATTAGCATAAAGTGACAATGATTTGTCATGATACCGCAAGGGGTGTAGGCAGCTTTTTGAGAGCAATCAAAAAAATGGGTTGGCTGCCAACACTATGTTAAAGATTGTTGACCCAAATGAAAGTTTCGTCGTATGCACCGATGCATGTAAGGAAGGGCTTGGTGGAGTCCTCACTCAAAATGGACATGTCATTGGTTATGAGTCTAGAAATCCTAAGGAACATGATAGGAACTATGCCACACATGACTTGTATCTTGCTACCATTATTCACACATTGAATATATGGAGGCATTATCTCATGGGAAAGAGATTTAAATTGAGAACAGACCACAGTGATCTGAAGTATCTTTTCGAACAACCAACTTTGAATGATAGTTAAACAAGATGGTTGGAATTTTTAAGTGAATATGACTTTGATATCGATCATATGAAAGGAAAAGAAAATAAAGTCGTCTATGCACTTAGTAGAAGAGTGCATCGCATGCATGCTACATTTGTTAGTATGCATATGTCAGACTTGAAGAGAAAATTTTTAGATGTTGTTGTTACGGATCAGAATTACCTACAGGTAAAGGAAAACTTACAACAAAAATATGTACAACATAAAATTAACGAGTATGATATGAAAGAAGATGGATTACTTATGCATAAAAATATAATTTATGTTCCTAGTTTCAGAGAACTTGGGAATTTGGTACTAAAAGAAATGCATAATGTTCCATATGTTGGACACCCCGGTTACCAAAAAATGATTACAGCAGTAAGAAGCTAGTTCTTTTGGCCAGGAATGAAAAAGGATGTTGTTGATTACATCGCCAAATGTATGGAATGTATTAAGCATAATTTAAAGGAAGCTTAGGATAGAAAGAAATTTTATGCAGATAAGAATAAGACAACAAGATAATTTAAATTGGGGGAACATGTGCTTTTGAAAGTAAATCCCAAGAAGAGCTCTTTGAAGTTGGGTAGTTGTACAAATATGGCAGCCATATTCTGTGGTTCATTTGAGATATTGGACAAAATAAGGCTAGTTGCATACATGCTTGGATTGCAAGTTTCCATGAATTTTCATAATGTATTTCATGTCCCTTTGCTAAAGAAATATGTACATGATCCTAACCATGTTATTCATTGACATCTGATTCAGGTAGAGACAAAAGGAGAATTCTAAGTCCATCCAACGCGAATATTGGACATAAAAGTAAAAATGTTCCGGAATCAAGTTATAGAGCTGGTAAAAGTTTAGTGGACCTTATATGTCCATGAAGATGCTACCTGGGAGCATGAAGATGCCATGGGGACAGAGTACCCACAACTTTTTGAATAATTTTTTATATTTTGATCTATGTTTTGTATATGCATTGAGGACAGTGCCAAAATAAGGGGGACAGGTTGTAACACCCCAATTTTTGAGCCTCATATTAAATAATGTATTTGTTAAATTGTTGAGAGGCCAGAGTTCCCAAACAATCAAAAAAGGCCAACGCGACTAAGAGATGTAATTTTTTTATCATTATTAATAACAAATACATCGTTGGCTGCTAAACGTACAAGGACAAGAGTTACAAGGGGCTATGATTCCACAAGAGAGGGGGCTTGAGGGGATAAGCATTTATTTAATATTTTATTCTCCACTTTTTCTTAATGGAGAATACCAATTACATGAGCTTCTTGGGGGAAGGCCATGAGGTTCTTGATTCCCAAGAATTTCATAAACCCATCCCTGGTCTATTGGGGGGTTCGCCGTTCATGCTCTTCTCACTCCCATTCTCACTCTCGTTTTGTTGTTGGTCGGTCCATCTTTTCATGCATTCATTCACATGCATGTTCACTGTTCACACCTCTTGTGGAGACTTCGCTCCATTCACTCTCTCACCACACTCATCTTCCTCATTCGCGTTTGGCATGGGAAGGGGAAACAAAATGTTGAATACCAACCATGGTTTTGTTGGTTGTAGAGACTGTTGGTGTAACCTAACCATGAATCAATACCTGCATGTCTGAGATTTGTGGTATGCTTCCATCTTTTCTCATAGTTGCGAGTCCTGAGAGTCCCAACATGAATATTATGGACCAACTGCATTGGAGCCCTGGAAGGAGAAGGACTGCCTAAGGGACTGCATGGAAGAGAAGGGTGGGGGTCCATTCTCTTGGGTTGCATAGGCTGGGTAGAAGAGACTTGGGCACTTGGATTGTTGTGGGTACTGGGAAGCTTGTGAGAGCTTGAGTGATGACTGGTTTGGGAAGTCGAGTAACACACTAGAACCATCCTTGTGGATTCATAGCTCTGGATTGGGGGTGACATTGTTGTTGAGACTTGGAACAACATTGTCTATGGTTGGGTGGAACGTCCTTGGTATGCAACCAATCGATGGTTTTATTTTATAAAAGATAAGTTCTCTCTCTCATGGTATTATTTATTTATTTTTGTATTTATTTATCATTGAATTTGATATATTTATAGTATGCATGCTTGTTGATTATGGTTGTGCATGTCGTATGATTCATTGTTTTTATGTTTAGCAGGAATATCGATCAATGCATGTGAACCTTTCATGCATCCTTGCTATCTAAAGTTTGAGCAAGGTTCGAATTATTCCAGAGAAGGGACTTGTAGTTAGCATGCACGACCTATGAGTGGATGGGTACATTACACTTTCTTTACTAAACAATCCACTAGGAAGTCTATTCTTTCCATTATCTTTGTGAAAAAATATTCCCAGGAAAATACCTCTTGCTAGAATTCCTAATAAAGGTTTAGCTACAAGAACAATGTGTCTCTCCACTTCATGGCTTGTAGTCATGCCATATCTCCTCTAATTATCAAGGAATTTACTCCTACATTCTCTTTAGTAGGATATCATCTCCATGAAAGGAATATCAAATAACCAACTTATCCAAACATTTTTATGGATTTCCCTAAGATTCCTTCTCACACAAGCTTTGCTAGAATGGTCAATGTGTAAGGCTTTTCATGCCATGTCTATCTCTCTTCTTAGCCGAATGACATGTGGGAACTAGTGAATGAATGATATAATTCCGTTCTCAAAGAATTTGCACACATTTTTCACTTCCATGGAGAGCATTTTCCCTCCTAAGAAGATTGGGAAAAAAATCAAAGGGATAGTAATAAAAAAATGTAGAAAGATTTGGGAAAAATACCCTTGGGAGAAGCAATAAAATGCTATTTCTTATGGGACTTGTGTTACTTCACCTCTTGTTGGTTCATTGCTTCTATGGTGCTCCTAGGAAGTATTAACCCCAAGTGTGCCTAATTAGTTAATTATAACTCTTTAATATTTCCATTATAAATCAAATATTAGTAAACTTACCACATGCTTACTAGTCTCTCTTCAACAAGCCTCACCATATCACATACTTAACACCTTGCCATCCTGTGAATAAACCTTGTGCACTTGAATCATGAATATACACACAGCATGGCTAAGGATTCATATGGGGGTATTACATGAGTATTCTTACTTCATTCATGGAAATAAATTTCCTGACGAAATTTGACAAGTGCATATGATGGGTGTAAGTTTGAGCATCTCAAAGCATTAGAAGGAGAAAAAGAGATGCTCAAGCTTATCCATTTTGATATTATCAATTACAAGAGTTTACTCATAGTAATTTGAGGTTACCATGGTGCCTTTCACATGACTTCCTTTCTCAATGATGATGATGTAATCAATACTATCACCATATGATTTCTATTCTATCAACTTAATTCAAAATTTAATTCTATGTAGATAGTTGGAGCTGAAAATGGCATTAGTCGACCATGGATCATTTTGGTACCTTTTGGGAGTTGATTTTCTATATATGAAAATGTCCAATTAGATTACAATAAGTATATAGATTAATATACAATATGAAACAAGAATTATGTGAATAGATCAAAGCACAAGTAATCATAACTAAGGCATATTAAAGAAGCAACTCAAATATGAGAACATATTCATAAATCCATTGCATTCCATGTCAATTTTTTTCAAGAATCTTAAACCTTTGCAAGTCTAGAGAACACATTTACCTAATCAAAATAAAAAATAAGGTCAAAATAAACAAGCCCCTAGAGAAAAAGAGGAACACAAAACCAAACTGCAAATAAATGGTCTTCACCATGAGAATTATGTTTTTGTCTTTGTTATCTAGAACTTGTTTGTAGTAATGAATTTGTGTGTCTACAGTACATCGAGAAGCCCTAAAATACCAAAGGAATTGCATACAAACTTGAAATACACATGCTCAATTTCATTAGACTCCAATTTTAACCTCTGTCTATGGCATGTTCATCCCCACAAATACATGCATAAACAAATGAAGATGGTAAACCCTAAATTTGTGAAAGAAAAGGGAAAATAGATTTACAAATCTAGGAAAGAAAAAAACTAAAAACTTCTAAAAAAGACACGGCCCCTGTTTCTCATCCCTCCCTCAATTACACATCTGTAGATACAAATCTTTTTCTTGTTGAATGTTTCCCCCTCTCTATCTTTGAGAGTTTGTTTTACAACTCGCAAAACATATTATATATATATATATATATATATATATATATAAACATAAATGAGAAAGAGAAAACATTTCATAATGAAATGCACACTAAAATCCTCCTTAGCATACTCAACCACCTTTGTTCTTCTTTTTATTTGCATGACCATCTTTTAGTCATTTGCAAACATTTCACCACCCACAAACCTTGTGCGAAACCTTGGAATATGGAACCTCAAAAATGTTTCTACTACCATGATTGGAAAACAAAGGATAAGATATGGGAAATGAAATGAAATCGAAAAAACAAAGTAAGGAAACCTTGGAATCGTAGTAGAACAAGTGTTGCATGGCAGGGTAGTACCTACCAAGAAAGTTTGAAAATGGAGAATGTTTGAAATGCTTCCTAATGCAATTTCTTTGTCGACATAGATTCCTACCTGCACCAACTTCTCTAATGCTTCCTTCTAAGCTTTTCCATTGTCGATAGTAACAGGTCACAACGGAGATAGATAGGTTAAGGGTTGATTAATCCCGTCGAATTTCAAACTGTTCGATTGAATTTCAAACTATTTGTTTTTATTAAACTAGGAAGAATGATTTCCTGATGAAGCAGTTGATTGACCGACCATGGTACTCTTAGGCCTGTAAATGACACTTTCAAGTACGACCACTTTAATGACAAAGTTTACATAGAAGAATATAATGATGCACTTGGGTGTGTTCTACTAAGTGGTTTCAAAACCATGGTTGCTCACACCTTGATTTATAGTAATCCAACCTGATATTTCATGGGTAGCCAATGAAAATCTTGTACAGAGGAGTACCATTCTCCCTTGGGATTCAATGTTGTTCTCAAAACTCTGCTACATGAGAATCCCATTACAGAAAGGATAAAAAGCTTCAGCCAATGAAGAATGAATGGAGAAGTATATGCATTCATATTTTGACCATATCTCCATGCCGATAAAATAGTACAACAGTCCTAAGTCTATCATCTTGAATTGCTAAGATCATGCCTGGGATAAATAAAATCATAATAAGAAGGCACAACAATAACCTTATAAAGTGCAGCAAGAGCCAAATAATCGCATAGAATAAGGCTTGAATTAAGGGGAAAGGAATTAACTAGATCAACAACAATATTTACCTCGCCTAGAGTGGGGAGCGGTCATTATCATGTTCACTCTACCTTTTTTGTTGGACTTTCTATATAAGAAGGAGAGCACAACTTTAATTACCGCATAAAGATTGAGAAGAGCTCACCCTGCACTTGATATAGTTGGAAATTTGTCTGCAATAATAATCACTCTTGATACATTGCTCACTACAGAGTGCAGCTTTCAGATATTGAACTTATATGTAGGGACACACCAATTTGTTCCAAGGTTGTTGAGGACAATCACTAAACTACTTAGATAAAAACTAGAAAATAAATCAAAGATTTAATAAAAAAATTATTGACTAATTAAATTAAATTTTCCATCAAGCAAATAGATTTAATAAAATTTTATAATAACTTCTTATTTTCAAATAATAAACAAATATGGATACTCCTTATCACATAAACGTTTATCAAAGTAATTAATTTAAATGCCAATAATTAGTTAAAACATCATATATTATTAAATAAATGATAAATGCATGTCTAATGGAAAATCTTCAACGAATTTCATTACATTAATTAGCTTGCTCGATTTGAATCATGGCATGGAGGATATGGAAAATTTAATCCCCAATGATGACTAGAGTTATAAGGGCTACCACAAACTAGAAATTTGATCAAGTTTTATGCAGATGCTAACGAGGTAACCCATTAGTTAATGACATAAATGACTTTCAACATGTTGAAACAATAATTTTCTTGACACCAACACATGTTTGAGACTTCAGTTCTTTAAATGAAACAATGATTAACAAAATTATGTGCATTAAATCTAGAAACAAATATGAATAAAAAGATAATATGTGCTTGTCCACTCGCCGAGTCTTTTTTTTGGACACATATCAGTGTATCTAAATGACATAATTTGGCACATTTTCTTTTCCACATCATGCCAGACGTCTGCCATGGGCCAACGAACACCAACACCATGGGAGCATCATTGACACTGCAACCACAAAACTGCTTAGGCGCAGGCACAGACGCATGGAGTTCCTGGTAGTATATTTGTGAAGTAACAATTTTAACACTAAAACCGAGAAACTATTCAATGAGAAAGTAGGGCATCTGTCCTCTAGCACTGTCTATTTGGCATTTACATGGAAAGTACGTGTAAATAGTTATGAGGGGATCATAAATAGTGTCAGTCTAGCCCGGTCCATTCGACAGTTTCATGTGGAGTACGTGTAGAGAAATTTCATACATAAATCCATAGTATGTCTATCGGAAATTCTCTTTACCATCTATGTGGTCAAGTGCTACCACATTCTCAAGATCACTCCATGCCTTTGCACTTTGGTGATAAAACTAGTGATCGGGAGATAGGAGGTAGGCTATATAAACTGGATAATCACACATAAGTTAGTGGCTCATTCCTGACTCTCATCTGTATAATGAAGAAAGTATATAACATCATTCAGTTCAACACCAAAGCTACGAGAGTATGCCCCCACTAATGGAGAAACATAGTAAGTATCAACCTTATCGGACCGGATGGGGATGACCTGACCATTGCTTTTGTCAGGATGTCTCAACCTTGTCTGAACATGATTTGAATCCCCTATCCACATAGCAGTAATTAGGGTCTTCCCCCATTACCTCTCCCCTCCAGAACTACTATATAACTATACCATCCACATATCCGTGTTGTTATTCCATGCAAAATAGATTCACTGGGAAACGTAGAGTGACCTGGTTGGTTAGTCCCACCCCATGAAAACAAGCAAGATATCTAGACCATGACACCAAGTAAGATAATAGGGCCACACAAACAAGGAGTGAAAGAATGAGGAAGAGCCTCAACCCCTATTCGGTCTCGATATGGTGAGGATACTAACTTTCGAATTGCGAAACGTGGGAGGATTTTGGTCAAGCACTTCGTAGGTGCTTTTGTTTTCCGGAATATCTCCCGAATACAATGTGGAAATGTCTCCAGCTTCTTTAGCTCCCTGGGAAGTCAGTTCCATTACAATATATATATTACCATGGTAAGTATCCATTGTATTAGAATCAATTAACCCTGTAGAGGAAGAAGCACCAATAACAGAGACACCAATTTCAATTCTTATTAATATCGCTCAAGACTATAGGACCAACATTGGCAGAAGTATATTCGCTTGGCGAAAATACAGATAAAGAGTGTGTGGGTTACCCCATTACAGATGGAGATAGAGACCTAGCTTACCCCGTGAATCCAATTGACCAAGAAGTCATCGTAGCATTCATTCTTGAATATAATAGCTCTGAGGTAAACTATATATTCTTTTGATGCACATGGCTCCCTTTATATTTAATATCTCTACTTCTTTCACCAAGAATCATAAGAATTTACAACATTATACATCTAGTATAAAACCTATGCCTCTATACCAACCTTTGCCTCTACGTGCTGAGATGCTAGCTCGGATGCTTGCTCTTTCTTCGACAACGGTGCCATCCTACCTTAGAATCGATCAACTGATGGCTCCACTCAACTGTGGAGCACTTAGAGAAAGTGTATTGCATGTTGTAAGAGTGTGGGTGATTGGTAAGCATAAGAGACATTCCTAAAGGGTAACAATATAGTGAGGTGTTCAAGCCATTATAAACCTTCAAGTATCAATGTCTCTTGCACAACATTATAACCTCCTAGCCATGTTCTTTTATTACTTTCCGTTGCCAGAATAATATGTTATTCCCGTGCTGTGTGGTTTGTTATCGAAGGCTTCTACATGCTCTCCTCCTCCACTCTGGGACCTACACTATCTATTAATGAATCCCAAGGGCTCAAAGAGAAGTTACTATGTGGGATATCTTGGTTCAGTCGCTTTTCTGAATAGTAAGTCCACCACAGTTTTTAGTGTTAATATTTGTTGCAATAAGTTGTCATGGAATGTTTGTCATTGAATTTGTATGGTTTTCCCTCGCTGAAATCTTGGCTTCCAAAGAATTTCAAAAAAACATTGCAAAATATTTGGATATTTGGATATTGTGTAGGGATATCAACAATGAGTCAGCATCGAGGTGTTGGAGAGGTGGCGAGGGTGGGTTTCTTCTGCTACTTCTAATGCACGCGACCACTAACATTGAAGCCACTTCTACAAACAAGGTAGTAATAGTGATTGACCTATTATTAAAGCTTTTTCAGCCAATTGTTGCGGTGAGGCGGTGAGACGATCGTCGTTCGAGGTAGAGAAGGATAAGTATAAGGTGCAGGCGGTGGCTGTAACATGATCATTTGCAAGAATATCCCTCACTTAAGTGACATAAGTGAAAGAGATTTGATAAATTTACATTATCTAAGATTACAAACATGCATATGTAAACATTGGGAGCAAACTTAGGATATCATATATGCAAACTTAGGATATCATATATGTAAACTTAAACATCCGAAAAAAGAGTTCGTCAAATGTAAACATTGGCAAAGGATATGTAAACATCCGAAAAAGAGTTCGGCAATAAGAGACCCATCTTATGGGCCAAAAGAATCTTTAATAAAAGTAAAAAATATTATTAGAAAATAACTATTTTACTTTCCCTATGTATAACTTTGAGGAAAACAGAAAATACCTTTAGTCAAAGAAAAGTAATCAAAAGTCAACGTTGAAGCAAACACTAGAGTCTTGGCCTTCGATAGGGATTAATAAGAAACCATAAAGTGTGATATGATTTGAACTGTCGACTCAACTACAAAATTGTAGTAGGTGCATACTTCTCTCATATAATACAATGATCTCATAATTGAACTTATATCTTTGTCACTTCAAAGTTACATTGTTGTTGATGTGGTTCATGTGAGTGAATCTCTTCTTCTTACACAATGCACATAAAACAAAAAAAATGTGTTAAGATTATCGAATCTTTCATAATAAAAATAATAATCTTAATAATCTGTTCTGGATTTGAACTTGTGACCTCTTAAAAGGAAACACATGTTCTTAACCATTATTTATCACTAACAACATGCCACCACTATAACATTTATAGTTTTTTTTTTCTTTAGTAGTTGATTTTTTTCTCTAATATTTTGGATTGTTAATAATAAAATAAACCACGTTTAACTTTTTCAACCACTTAAAAATTCAAAAATTCAAAAAAAACTTAAATATAAACTATTTTTAAAGTCAACTTGAAGAAATTTATGGTTTTCAATATATACACTCAAACCTAATTTATAAATCGAAAACAATAATTTCTTATAGTACTGAGAGAATATATATATATATATATATATATATATATATATATATATATATATTTTGAATGAGTTTAATAGTTAAGAATATGTGTGTTTTTTTGGATATGTATATTTTTATAAATTTATTTTAAAAAAAGATATATATTTAATTTAAATGAGTTTAATAGTTAAAAATATGCCGTTTTTTTTAGATAGGTATACTTTCATAAATTTATTATTGAAAAAAATTCCTTTTTCCAAAAAAAAATCCCATACATTAATTTAATAAAATATATATTTAAAATAAAATATTATACATATTTTTTAATTCCTATAATATAATTTTATGGTGCTGGATTAAAAATAAATAAATATTAAAAAAAAATGATGTGTCCAAGAGAAAAAATGGATATGCTTTGAACCTCCCAGAACAAAGTTTACATGAATAAAATTCTCGTTTGTATGTTAAAATTCTCGTTTGGAATTATAAAATTCACATTGTAAATTTGGATTTTTTTAGTGTTGTTTAACTATTTTATATTTTGGTTTTTTAGTTGCAAAATTTTAGATGAAATCACAATTTTTTGTTATTTAAATTATATTTTAATATTGAAAAATTTGAAAACATTCTAATTATATAAAATTAACCACTTAAATATACAAATCCAACATTTTTTAACAAAATTTCAATCAAAATTAAACCAATTTTTTTTCATAAAAAGTAACAAAAATTAAAACGTAATTAAATCAAATATAAAAGCAATTAAAGGTAATAGGCTGGGTGAAAGTAATTAAAGGTAATACGCGGGGTGCAAAGGTTGTTGTAAAGATAGTACCCTCCGGTAGGCGTTGTTAAGTGAGGGTGGGTCCCTCTCCTCCGAGTTGCCGGAAACACAAGATCGTGATGGGTGGAGATGTTTGAGGTTGGTTAGTATTTCCCGCAGATTCTTCTCTTGAGACTGCCCACTCGGTAGGTTGGGTAGTATTTCCCAACATGAAAACAACCACTGTTTGCATAGGCCAATTCCCTTGAATTCCTTCAATTTGAATATCCCATATATTTTAGTGACATTGTACGATACTTTTTGATATGCAACCTCGTTGGATATCAACAATACATAGTTCTAATTCCTGGGTATTGGCAAGGCTAAATAAGCACCCCTTTTATGATCGAAGCAAATGGACTCTGAGTTAATATGCCACGCGCATTAATAATCGTTCAAGACTTTCGGATTATCCGCGGCATTTAGATATAGAGAAAATGATAGATTAAGTAGATTACATAAGGTTCTATGGAGGGAGGATGTCATAATCTGATTGTAGGTTAGGATTATTGGAGAGGCAGCTACAAAGTTAATTATGGTTGACTTAATTTTAGGTTAGGATTATTGTAGGGACAGCTGCAAAGTTAATTATAGTTGATTTTTTTGCACTCCCATGATCCCAATTCTTAATTGGAATTGTCTAAAGTTAACAGCAAAGTCAACTATGATATGATTGACTTTGTTATGGACCCTCAGATGACCCCTACTCCGAGTTATAACTTCAGCAGGTTGGGTATCTCAAAGGAGTGGCACTCAATAATGCAAGCCATTTATAAGCATCCACGGAGGAGATACTGTACATGCTGACATGAATAAAATGTCAATACAAAAGAAAAGTTACGGGCATGTTATTTCCATTACATTTAATCATGGACTATTTCGTTGAGATTGAAGGAGACGTACACATCAAGAATTTTTAATGAAAGAGACTTATACTTAAACCATAGATTATTTATTTGAGATTCTGAGATTTTATTTCAATCCAGGAGTAACTGTATTATTGAAATCCTACACCTTATTTATTAGAGCAATGTTACACCTTTGTTTGACCTTATATGGTTTTGCATCCTTTTAAAATTTTCCAGGGAAATATGTTTGGAAGGAAGTATATTTGGGCAGCTTTTAACTCCATAATTTATCTGATTATAGATCTGAATTCTATTAAGTTAGCGATGTTGCTTAAAAAGAATGATAAAATGATTACATATAGATTGACAATCCAATTTAGTAAGATTGTTGAATTGAAACAAGGCTACTAGGTAGCATATACCTGCCAAATATAATAATGAAAGTATTGTTTAAGAAGATAGGGAGACAAGGAATAGGCATGAAATGACTAGATGGTAGAAATATTTATTGCAATAACATTGGAGGAAGTGAAGGCAGCAATAAGACTTCAAAGTTTTTGGCCAATAAAATATGAGATAAATGAGATTTAAAATTTAAAATTAATCATTATTTTTTAAAACTTTAGATAAAGGGATGTATATTTTATGGTCCACCATAAACTAATAGAAAGTCAAACCTAACTCAACACTATATACCATGCCTATCCACACGTATAATAAGAAAATGATTACATGTGGACTTATATCCAATTCATTCGCATAACATTGAAAAACTACCTTTAACTAGTTGCCATGTATGTACGAGATGTCCATGTGCATATTAAATGATTGTCACATCTATGAAGTCAAGTCATTCATACATCGCTCAATAAAATAATCAACATTATTAAAAAAAATTTAAAATTCCAAAACCAAGGTCAAAACCCAACAACTCTGAAATTGATATTCCACCAATATCTGAAAACCCATAAACTGTGAAATTGATATTTGGCATGCCTTTTTAATACTAAAGCTATTTAAAATTGACTAAATAACCCATCCGACTATAGGTACTTAATAGATTTACAGATAACTTTAGAAACCCATAAACCAATCGTGCTCAAAAAGGTAACTGCTCAAAATCGATCACTGCTATCTTACAAAGAGGTGAGCTACAACTAATCATAGATATTTTCTTTGATAAAAGTATCTTACAGGGCTAATCACTCAGGTTTTGTGCTTTCCACACTGTAAATCGACACCGAAAATAACATCGTGCAACATTTCCTTTTCGTTGGCAGCTAAGCACCCTCTTTTAGAGGTGTATCCCATCTGTCAACTAAAAGTTGCCCGTCTCCAGCGTGTGCTTCCAGGTGTCGATCGATCGACGATGCGTCTTCATCGAGGTGCAATTCCGGGCAGTGTAGTGAAGGTACGTTTGGTTCTTAGGGAATCACAGGCATAAGCATTAATTAGTTTTTAATTAGTTTTGGTGTTGTTTAATTGTCCTAAGAAATAGTTTTTTTTGGGTTAGAATTTGGTTATATAAATTTGTATGAAATTATTATTTTTTGTTATTTAAAATTTATTTTTGAATGTAGAAATAGATTCAGCATGTTCAAAAATCTTATAATATTTGGATTATTTAAAAATAATCACTCAAATTTATATATCTAACAATTTTTTGTCAGATTTTGAACAAAAATCCCCACAAAATATAACCCGAAAATAATAATTTAAAAAAAATAATTTTTGAGACTTTATGTTATATTACAGTTTTTAATCCTTTGCGTTCCTATTGTATTGCATTCCTATTGCACTGAACTGCCGTCCTCGCCCTCATCGTCCAAGTCAATTCGTGATCCAATTTTTGATGTAACATGAGAAATCTAAAATGTAGTAGCATTAATAGAGTGCAAGGCTTTGTGGATTACAAATCCTAGCACATCAAATTATAAATTAAATATGAGAGAGATGAGACATTGTTATACATAATTGATTCATACCTAATTACACACATCTATTTATATAATATTGAGGAGAGCTCAATCATTGATATTGTTCATAGAGAAAAGGTTTTGATTTAATATATCCATTATCTCAATTCTTATTCATATTTCCTTGAGTCATGTGCTCTAACTACTCTTTTGACTTGGAGCTCATCACTTATCTTTAATTTAATCTAATAGGTTATCTTAGAATTACCTGATGAATGGGTTGAGCCATCATGTTACATATGTGAGTTATGTATTCTACTTCATTCAAATGATGAGTTAACATCTAAGTGATTTAGCTTCCAAGGATATGGACTATGGTGGTAGTTGGAAGAAGGAATTAGAAAGGTTGCGAGAGTTGTGAGTATGTGGAAGGTTGGCTAGCCGATGGTTGAAGGAAAGATTTGGAGAGAGTTGTGAAGGTTCTAAAGGAAGCAGACAAGAGGTGAGAACCTTAAGGGAATTGGATGAAGTAGGGAGAATAGGTGTCACATTTGGAGTAGGTGTCTCATCCTAGACCTCAGAAGGGGTTACAAGAGAATCATAGATCATAATGCTAAAAGTTACATGATTTCACTACGAAGTAGAAGGAATCTTGTGAGATCAAGCAACCCCCAAGATTAAAGAAATTTTTTCTGTTGGTGAAGGACCCAACCTCGAGTTTCTTACCCCCCCCAACATTGTCTACAAATTTGGTAATCTCTCCAATTAATTTTTTTTAAGTTTTGTTGCGTCTAACCCTTCTAGTCCAATAAGTCTAAGTAGTATTAGGAATAAAAATGTGGCGAGTATTTTAGTTATTTCACAACCAAGACATTCAGGATTTATTTAAATAGGATTCCCAAGTTCTTCGATGAAAATTCAACATGCGGGATCACACGCCCGATACCTAGAATTATGGGGTAAAGGGGACGAGGATCTTGAAAAACATTGGTTCCTTTGTGGGGCCATCTAGAGGTCTCGTGGAACTATGGATGCTAACAAACTAGTCGAGTTTCATACCACCTTGAGAGTTCATGCTTTAAAATGGTATATGAAATCCACTGAAATAGGAAATCCTCAAGGACAAGATTTAACTCTTGCTCAAGTCAAACAATGGTTCAAAGTAGAATTTCATTTACCCTAGTTAGAACAACAAGCCCTCTTTGAGTTATGGGAGATAAAATAGAGAGACCGTGAGTATTCCTAGGAGTATAACCAAATATTTGAATATGTGATAGGGAAATTGGCAAACCCCTTACATGAAGACCACCAACGAGAATGGTTTATACAGGGACTGTTATCATTAACCCTAATATCATTAACCCAATAGTGGATAGCTACATTGGGAGAAGCCTTAGATCATGTGATGAAAATTGAAGCATTAATTAGATACCCAGGAAGCTTGAGGGTTATGAGGGTTATGAGAAATTGGATAATCACACAGAAGTTAGTGGCTCATTCCCGACTCTTATCTGTATAATGAAGAAAGTATATAACATCATTCAGTTCAACATCAAAGCTACGAGAGTATGCCCCCACTAATGGAGCAACGTAGTAAGTATCAACCTTATCGAACCGGATGGGGATGACCTGACCATTCCTTTTGTCAGGATGTCTCAACCTTGTCTGAACATGTTCTGAATCCCCTATCCACAAGTAGGAATTAGGGTCTTCCCCCATTACCTTTCCCCTCTAGAACTACTATATAACTATACCATCCACATATCCGTGTTGTTATTCCCTGCAAAATAGATTCATTGGGAAACGTAGAGTGACCTGGTTGGTTAGTCCCACCCCACGAAAACAAGAAAGATATCTAGACCATGACACCAAGTAAGATAATAGGACCATGCAAACAAGGAGTGAAAGAACGAGGAAGAGCCTCAACCCCTATTTGGTCTCGATATGGTGATGATACTAACTTTCGAATTGCGAAACGTGGGAGGATTTTGGTCAAGTGCTTCGTAGGTGCTTTTCTTTTCCAGAATATCTCTAGAATACAATGTGGAAATGTCTCCAGCTTCTTTAGCTCCCTGGGAAGTCGGTTCCATTAAAATATATATATATATATATATATTACCATGGCAAGTATCCATTGTTTTAGAATCAATTAACCTCGTAGAGGAAGAAGCACCAATAATAGAGACACCAATTTCAATTCTTATTAATATCGCTCAAGACTGCAGGACCAACAACAAAGGAAGTATATTCACTTGGCAGAAATACAGATACAGAGTGTGTGGGTTACCCCATTACAGATGGATATAGAGACCTAGCTTACCCCATGAAGCCAATTGACCAAGAAGTCGTCGTAGCATTCGTTCTTGAATATATTAGCTCTAAGGTAAACTATATATGCTTTTGATGCACATGGCTCCCTTTATATTTAATATCTCTACTTCTTTCACCGAGAATCATAAGAATTTACAACATTATACATCTAGTATAAAACTTATGCCTCTATACCAACCTTTGCCTCTATGCGTTGAGATGCTAGCTCAGATGCTTTCTCTTGCTTCAACAACGGTGTCATCCTACCTTAGAATCGATCAACTAATGGCTCTACTCAACTGTGGAGCACTTAGAGAAAGCGTATTGCATGTTGTAAGAGTGTGGGTGATTGGTAAGCATAAGAGACATTCCTAAAGGGTAACAATATAGTAAGGTGTTCAAGACATTATAAACCTTCAAGTATCAATGTCTCTTGCACAACATTATAGCCTCCCAGCCATGTTCTTTTATTACTTTCCGTTGCCAGAATAATATGTTATTCCCATGCTGTGTGGTTTGTTATCGAAGGCTTCTACATGCTCTCCTCCTCCACTCTGGGACCTACACTATCTATCAATGAATCCCAAGGGCTCAAAGAGAAGCTACTGTGTGGGATATTTTGGTTCAGTCGCTTTTCTGAATAGTAAGTCCACCACAGTTTTTAGTTCTAATATTTGTTGCAATAGGTTGTCATGGAATGTTTGTCATTGAATTTGTATGGTTTTCCCGCACTGAAATCTTGGCTTCCAAAGAATTTGAAAAAAACATTGCAAAATATTTGGATATTTGGATATTGTGTAGGGATATCAACAATGAGTCAGCATCGAGGTGCTGGAGAGGTGGCGAGGGTGGGTTTCTTCTGCTACTTCTAATGCATGCGACCACTAAAATTGAAGCCACTTCTACAAACAGGGTAGTAGTAGCGATTGACCTAGTATTAAAGCTTTTTCAGCCAATTGTTGCGGTGAGGCGGTGAGACGATCGTCGTTCGAGGTAGAGAAGGATAAGTATAAGGTGCAGGCGGTGGCTGTAACATGATCATTTGCAAGAATATCCCTCACTTAAGTGACATAAGTGAAAGAGATTTGATAAATTTACATTATCTAAGATTACAAACATGCATATGTAAACATTGGGAGCAAACTTAGGATATCATATATGCAAACTTAGGATATCATATATGTAAACTTAAACATCCGAAAAAAGAGTTCGTCAAATGTAAACATTGGCAAAGGATATGTAAACATCCGAAAAAGAGTTCGGCAATAAGAGACCCATCTTATGGGCCAAAAGAATCTTTAATAAAAGTAAAAAATATTATTAGAAAATAACTATTTTACTTTCCCTATGTATAACTTTGAGGAAAACAGAAAATACCTTTAGTCAAAGAAAAGTAATCAAAAGTAAACGTTGAAGCAAACACTAGAGTCTTGGCCTTCGGTAGGGACTAATAAGAAACCATAAAGTGTGATATGATTTGAACTGTCGACTCAACTACAAAATTGCAGTAGGTGCATACTTCTCTCATATAATACAATGATCTCATAATTGAACTTATATCTTTGTCACTTCAAAATTACATTGTTGTCGATGTGGTTCATGTGAGTGAATCTCTTCTTCTTACACAATGCACATAAAACAAAAAAAAATGTGTTAAGATTATCGAATCTTTCATAATAAAAATAATAATCTTAATAATCTGCTCTGGATTTGAACTTGTGACCTCTTAAAAGAAAACACATGTTCTTAACTATTATTTATCACTAACCACATGCCACCACTATAACATTTATAGTTTTTTTTTTCTTTAGTAGTTCATTTTTTTCTCTAATATTTTGGATTGTCAATAATAAAATAAACCACATTTAACTTTTTCAACCACTTAAAAATTCAAGAAAGACTTAAATATAAACTATTTTTAAAGTCAACTTGGAGAAATTTATGGTTTTCAATATATA
>JZKD02S1751977.1:385260-399520 GCA_000966675.3 Picea glauca | reverse complement strand
GCTGCTAAATTGAAGCTTTTAAGTGACCTGAAACACTAAATTGTCAAACCAGGGTTGGTAAACTTCGAGCTGATACACAGTATGTGCAGGAAAGCATCTAGTCTCTATCTGAATGTTATCCTAAGAAGAAAACACACACCTATTCTGAGAATTTGAATTTTAATAACTATCTTGAAACTGAGCATTTCCTATTTAAATCATCAACAAAAAAATAGTCTTGTGCTCAAATGTTGGTACTGCTATTTCTATTCAAAAGTGTGGTTCCACAAGATTATTTTATCTCTATGCCCAATCATCTACCATCATCACTTCTATTCCAGCTATGACACAAAGAGTATTTTCGAAAATGCATTCAATCTGGTCATCAAAATGAATCTAAAGCTAGCTACAGGAAAACAKAGTRTTATGCTACTAACTGGTACCAGGAGCTCCTTTCGTTCTAACTGTAATCTAACTATTCTAACCAGGCAAGGTAACTACTGTCTAACAAAGCCAAATGCATGCTAATTCTGAGTTATGTTCGAATTGAAAATGAAAACTAAATAACCACATGCATATTCTAAACCCTACAGGCATCCGTTCTGAGTTTAACACTCAGCAACGTCAAAGATAACAGTACGCTGGAATGATTCAAGTGAGGAATAAATAAACACGATTCTGAAACATCCAAACCAATGTCACGCTATAAGCTGCATATCTACCATTCAGATAAACAAATGCCAATATGCTAAAACAACTAGATCTACGAGCGTTAAGCTACCTCATATGCAAGTTCTAAAGCATTAAAATGAACTAAGTCTATAACAGCATAAAACTAAATCTATTGCAAAATAAAACACCGGATTGCACCGGTTTGGCGGGCCCAAACAAACGGCACAATGCTGTTAGTAATGACCAGAGCCGACTATAACATCCTATTCAATCACTGTATAAACTTCGTGCTTCATCAACTCAGGAAAGAAATACTCAAATCACATATCAGTCGAATAATATAACATAACAACAATCTGTATTCAAAACATAGGTTCACGGTATCACATAATCCAGCAACAATAACAATAGCAATAGCAATTGGCAACAGTAACCCGTTCTCAGGAGTGATCCCGGGTTTTTATAGTAGTCTTATTGTTCATAACAGTCGAAAACAAAGATGCATAAAACAAACGGATCCCCTGATCCGAGAATAGTCGTGGAATCAAGTTAAAAACCTATTTCACATCTTCGTGACACGTAGTGTCACGAAGTGTGAATGATGAAGAATAATCGATCCAGGTTTATCATTGTGTCTTCGAGCACTCTGTGGCAATGACTCCAACTGTCATGCAATCTCTCCGCCTCCCATTCGAACCAAAATGCACATTGTAACGCGCAGATCTTGAGCGGCCTTATTGGTACCTCCACGGGTGCGAGTTGGTACCTGGTACCGACATCCTGTTCCAAAAATAACAGTGGTACCTTAGATGACCCCTTTGAATAGTAGGGAGATGTTAATCATGTCAAAATGAGGTCAAAAGGGTGGTACTGGCATATAAATGGAGGTCTGTGGTATATAATATAGGCAAAGAGCATGGTCAAAACCGGGGACCAACAATGATCCCTTCTTGTAACATCAAACTTGTACATTCCTCCAACTCTGGATCCTCTTGAAATGACTTTATAGTGATCCTGTATGTCCTTCACAACACATTGTGACTTAGAAAATTCAACTTTTAAATATTGATCTGCAATGGTGGACACTGAAATTAAATTCTTCTTTACTTCTAGCACATACATGACATTATAGATTTGTTTCACCTGTCATCGGTAGGAAAATTCAGACATACATCTCCATATCCTCTAATTTCATGTGATCTATCATCTCCTAGATAGATATGATAACCATTACTATTTTCATGATATGTATCAAACCAATTCCTATTGCATGACATATGAATTGAAGCACCAAAATCAATAAATCAAGCATTAACATAATCATTTTTTGTTGATGAAGCAACATAAAAAACAAACAACTATGACTATGACTATGACTATGACTATATTTATAGCCAACAAACAATTATTATCCAAATTGATATAATCAATAATTAACCACATGCATGTTTTATTCAAGGATTCTCGTCCCATATTTATAATTGGTCATTCTAGCACATAACTTTCATAATAAAAACTAAATTACATGGAAGAGCATAGGAACCTACATAGAAAATTATAATTCTCCCGTGGTTCTAGTATCTTCCTGATACGCATAATGTCAATTATATACATTTGGCATATCTGAGGCTTAATTTACATTATAGAGGTTGAATCATGCCCTCTGCAATATGAAATGATGGTCATAGTAGCCTTTAAGCTAATGCATAAATATTTTCTAGAAATTCTAGAACACAATCCTAAGGTAATGTTAATTACACTTTCTCCAAATCAAATAGTTACTCATTCAACATAGCAATAGCCACAATTCTTACTATTCATCATATAATTAACAATAACATAATTAATTATCCATTAGTGGTTTCACGGGGGGGAATAACTCCTTAGGATCAATTTTCCACTTAACCATAGGAACCCATGCATGTAGGTGCCACCCCCATGCTAAGTAGTGAAAAAACAAGGGATAATTTACTCACTATAACTCTCAAATAAAACCCTAACCATTTCTGTAGAATAATTTCACTTTCCATTCATAGATATGCACTCCAAGTATGATATCCAACTCTGAAACATTATAGGAACCTCTTCTTTCCAGCACAACCTTACACAAACACTTCCTTTGTTTACTAAATAGTCCACTAGGAAGTATATTCTTTGTTCGAAAACACATGTATTCCAATAGAGGAAGAACACTCTTAGTAATCATTCACACTATTGAGCCCTTCATTTTGGAGGACGTTCTTTTTGCAAAAAAGCATAGCAGGGTAGTGGAAGGCTAGCAATGGTGGAAAGTAACTATGATGAGTGGAAAGCTAACTAAAATCACGCTAGCAGTAGAAATAGTTCATGCGCTAGATGGAACAGTAAGTGGAAATATCTAGAATATTTGAGTGCATGCAAAGCGAAAGCATAATCAATAAAACATAATAGCGAACTCAAGAAGTCAATAAGCATCTGAGGAAAATCCTTAAATATGGGAATATGTAATGGGAAAGGGTTGCCTAGTTGTTAAGTTGATGAGTTATTTTGAACATATCGTGGTATTGTGTTATTATCAAGAGATGTACACTATTGTTTCTAGATTCCTTTTCGTTCTTCTTTTGTCATCAGGCTATTTCCATTACTGTCGTAGAGTTTTCCATGATAAGCTATTGTAATGAATTATGGGGAATTAATTATTCTTGCGCAAAAGTCTAAAAGAGCATAGCGGGTGTCTAATTTTTTATTATGCTATATAAGTCATGATGTGGAAGAGATACTCTATGTATGTTGGGTTGTGATATGATAATAACATGATGGATTATTCAGGCACCAAACATTTGTCATTATGTGTAGGAATATTTGATCTCTGTGATGCATAATCTTTCCTACTCTATGTAATTAGTAGTTGTGATATTGTCTACAAGCTCCTATTATGTATGCACTTATCTTTATTCTACACAACATGGATTATTGAATGCACTTACAAGTTTAGAATTCTAATGGTACAATTGTTTCGCATTCAAGTATGGATCTGTACTATATTATGTCAGATCTGATGAGGCATCCTCCCTGACTCACTTTATCACACACAAGTCTCGACTATGCTTCGGGTGAGACCTCATTCCCTTGCGGAATTTTGAATATGCAAGCTCTACTAGACTACAACAATATCTTTTTTGGTAACCTCCAAGAACCTCGGTCTCCAATTGTGCACCAAAAAATGGTTTCGTTGTCAGGACTTGAAGCTTCCCAATGAGTTTTAGAGGATATCCCATCATATCTTTAAGTTTGACATTGAGAATTGGTGGGAAAGGAGGTGTGACAAATTTGTTCTGCAAGAAGCCGAGCTACGAAAAAAAAGTGTGAGGGTTGTCTTTTACTCGGAACCAACAAGAAACCACTACAAGATATTCTAGATTCGATTCCCAGAAGAGGTATTTCAGTGGCTCAACCAGTTATAAGAAGCACAAGAATTCAAATATCGAGTCAAGAGAACCTATGATTGGATTGTTGAGCATTTAGGAACCCTTCACCAGATAGATCATCCAATTTCTAGAGCAACGGATTTCTTGGTACAAACCACCTTGGAAGGTTATATCATTGAATTTTCCATTGAGAACCATTAGTATTTTTCAAAAGAAGAAGTCATATTCAAAGAAGGAGCCCAAGAAAGACTGTTGCAGGAAATCCCTCTTTGGATTAATTTTTTTCTTATTGAAGAGGGGATGTTACCTGTTCCAGTGGAGATGGTAGTGTAAACCCATGTGCCTAGGGGGGGTTGGTTCAAGGCAGGGTCATGAGTTGATAAAGAAGGAGTTTCCGGCGATGAAGGGATGACGAGAGAAAACTTCAAGAAATGAACGATCTCTGAGGAGGGCTATGACTGCCAAAACTAGGTGGAAGACTCATATGAGAAAGGTTATGAAGAGATATGATCCATCATAGAAGGAGATGGACTATGGTGGTAGTTGGAAGAAGGAATTAGAAAGGTTGCGAGAGTTTTGAGTATGTGGATGGTTGGCTAGCCGATGGTTGAAGGAAAGATTTGGAGAGAGTTGTGAAGGTTCTAAGGGAAGCAGACAAGAGGTAAGAACCTTAAGGGAACTGGATCAAGTAGGGAGAATAGGTGTCACATTTGGAGTAGGTGTCTCATCCTAGACCTCAGAAGGGGTTACAAGATAATCATAGATCATAATGCTAAAAGTTACATGATTTCACTACGAAGTAGAAGGAATCTTGTGAGATCAAGCAACCCCCAAGATTAAAGAATTTTTTTCTGTTGGTGAAGGACCCAACCTCGAGTTTCTTACCCCCCCAACATTGTCTACAAATTTGGTAATCTCTCCAATTAATTTTTTGTAAGTTTTGTCGCGTCTAACCCTTCTAGTCCAATAAGTCTAAGTAGTAGTAGGAATAAAAATGTGGCGAGTATTTTAGTTATTTCACAACCAAGACATTCAGGATTTATTTTGATAGGATTCCCAAGTTCTTCGATGAAAATTCAACATGTGGGATCACTCACCCGATACCTAGAATTATGGGGTAAAGGGGACGAGGATCTTGAAAAACATTGGTTCCTTTGTGGGGCCATCTAGAGGTCTCGTGGAACTATGGATGCTAACAAACTAGTCGAGTTTCATACCACCTTGAGAGTTCATGCTTTAAAATGGTATATGAAATCCACTGAAATAGGAAATCCTCAAGGACAAGATTTAACTCTTGCTCAAGTCAAACAATGGTTCAAAGTAGAATTTCATTTACCCTAGTTAGAACAACAAGCCCTCTTTGAGTTATGGGAGATAAAATAGAGAGACCATGAGTATTCCTAGGAGTATAACCAAATATTTGAATATGTGATAGGGAAATTGGAAAACCCCTTACATGAAGACCACCAACAAGAATGGTTTATACAGGGACTGTTATCATTAACCCTAATATCATTAACCCAATAGTGGATAGCTACATTGGGAGAAGCCTTAGATCATGTGATGAAAATTGAAGCATTAATTGGATACCCAGGAAGCTTGAGGGTTATGAGACCGACTGAAGACACTTATATTGCACAGTTTCAAGACCATATTTCGACACTAATAAAAAGGATTCAATATTTGACCCTCCCTAGAGAAGGTGGACCGCAGGTATGGTGTATCTGATGCTAGATCGAAGGTCATATAATGACATAATATTCTAGACTGAGGGGTACATGGGCCTCTCAATACTCGATGGCACATTCTCCAGTAATAACATCGGGAGGGGTTGTGCAAGTTGTCACTACAACACCATTTCATGGCCCTATGGAGTACCACACTCTCCCAAATTATCAAGGAGGCTAGAGTGGAGGATATTGTGAAATTTTTTGAAGCCATGTCACTCCCCTTGGCATTTTCCAATCATAAAAAAGTATTCACTTGTTCCAAATATGGTATATTGCGAATTCTTTGTGTTTGCCACTCACACCACCAAGTAGTGTCACACCTTGGATGCTCTTGCGAACTGCTTGGATAGATTTTCATTTAGGGTTGACGAAGTTCCTCCAAGGTTTGGAGGAGGATGCAAAGGTGGGCGAAGATTATGAGGCAGGAAAAATGGTGGAATATGACCATCTTGTTGTTACAATTGCGATGAATAGGGGCGTCTCAAAAGAGATTATCCTCTTCCAAGAAGATCATGGTGTGCCCACTGTAGAAATAACACCCATGCCACTGAGGATTTCCCTCAGTTGATCGCAAAGTGGGAATATCATGTAAGGAAGCAAGGCACCAATATTAATTCTGAGCTCCAACCTATCACTTAATAAAAGGCTCCCAATATTAATATTATTACTAGAGGAGGAACAAGGGTTGGTACTAATATTAACAATCCCAATCAAAGTAACATTCAAAAAGAGGTACCTATGGATGATAAGTATGACCCCCTAAGGAAAAAGGAGTTCTTCCAAAACATCATATAATTGTTTCGACAAATATATAAACCTGCCATATCGACAATCACAGAGACAAGTGTCGAATTCCATCCAAGGGTCACGGAAAACATGTTAGTACCGAAGAATCTACCAACAAAATCACAAAATATTATTTATCTATGGTTTCAACTTTTTCTGACATTTTGGACAACGAACAACTTACTAAAAAGTTGTTGAACATGTGAAGGGTACTTTGGAGCCTGAAGGGAGCCCAGAGGAGTCGACTGTTGCTAATATTCTGGAGATACATACTGGTAGAATACAGAGGTGGAAGCGAAAATCTGGAAGAGAATTTAGACTAAATGTCCATATTGATGACTATGAGATTAGCGATGTTATTCTATATTTTGGATCTAACGTCAACCTACTACCAAAGAAAACTTGGGAAGCCATGAGTAAGCCCAATATTTTTTATTCACCTATTCAATTGTGCATGGCCAATCAATACTATATATATCCTATTGGGAGGCTATAAATTGTAGAAGTGGACTTAGGTGGTGTTAAAACATAAGAATACTTGGACTTGATAGAAATAATGGGAGAGAATGATCCATATATTTCTCTATTGGGTATCGACTGGGCATATGAAAATTACGTTTTTATATATCTCAAGAAGTAAATCTTGAACTTTGAAGCGGATGGTATGAAAGTAACCCAAACTTTAAACCCTTACCAAGGTCCTCGATATACAGATCTGGTCGATGAGAACATGGCACATGATGTCTTGGATCAAATCTACTCTTTGACTACATAGAAATAGGAAGATTACATTAACCCTACTGCGGATGGATCAATAATTTGCTGAAGTATTCAATCTACAGGTGAAGATTTTGAGATCGCTTTTGACAACTGGCAACAGGCAAGATATGAGAAATTTTCATGGCGTTGCACGATTATCATAGCTTCTAGGTGGGTTGGATAATATATTAGAGAACACCTTGTTTATTATGGAACTTTATATTTAGGAATATTTCTCATTGATTTGGAGGATAAGGTTGTTCCATAGCAAAGACGTCTTGTACTTGATATTGCCTTAAAGTCATCTCTAGCTAGGTGGTGGGCCACTTATAAAGGTACTTTGTCTTCTTGGGATGAAGTAAATCATGCCATTCAATACCATTTTATTTCCCCATCACATTCTACTCAATCGAATAAGGATCAAAATCCAAACAACCATACCTCAACTTTCGAGGCATATGATGGGTCCTGTTATAGCAAGATTTTCCTCACCCTATGCAATCTTTCCCAGAAGGCCTTTTTCCATTTCCCCATGTAGAGTTATCATCCATGTTTGTAAAATCCAGAGCCAAAAATAAATATTTTTCCACATGTATGCATCTTTCATACTATACAACATGCGTATACGCAGGCTGTTCCACTACAACCTGCGTACATCGGAATTTGTGCCAGAAAATGAAAATTAATGTCGGGTTTCCATATCACGATAAGAGATCTATGATCCTTGGCCTTCTATATACTCGAAACGTTCTGAACAAACCCTTCAATTCCATTTTGAAGGCTATAAATGGGCCAATTCCGAGCTTCGGAAAGGAGATAAAGAATTCAACTTTGAGAGAAAAGTTACTCTGTAGGAATTACTTACTTCATATTGAGTCTACATCCCTTTGTCCTTTAAGTCTGAACACAATGTTCAGCCCCTAGTTCTTCCCTTATTGATTGAGAACCTCATTGTTTCTCTCTTACGAGCTTGCCTTTGGTGGAGGATTGAAGTGGTGGAGGCCCAACTGGAAGGAACTTAGTTTCTCAGTTCTGAACTGTGCCGACACAAAAGTCTATAAAATTTTCACTTATGCTGATCATATATTAATAGAAATATTATTTTCCCGACCAATTGATATCTTTCGAATATTTGAATTATTATTATATGGGCGTATTTGTCATGTTTATTAATGGATTATGATATTGAATGTGCTAACATTATATAATATCACCATATGCTTTATTTTCTTGGTTGTGAGGACTAGTTGCAGGTATATTTCTTTGGGTCAAGTGCTCAATAGTGGAATTCATCAAACATCTGGACGAGGTAGGCCTTTTATCTTTTCTTGCTAGCATATTTGTTTTCATAGCATACTTGAGAAGAGAGTTGATTTCTGTAGTAGTTTTCGTCTGTTGTGGTTTACCCTAGCCATAGAGAGATTTTCCTCGTAACATAATCGGTGACCATACTGGGGATTGAATCTTCTTTCTTAGGGTTTGGAGTACTTTTGACCATGGATTTCTCTCGTTTCTATTGTGTTTCTTGTCGCATCATTGCTTGACAATTTTTTTTCATTATGGGTTTGAGTTTTCATCCTTCTCCCTTGCCTCGCCTTGTTTTTTGAAACATATACGCACCTTTTTCCTTGACAGTCATGTACATACGTAGGATGTCCCTCTACAAGATGCATATATATGCTCTGTTTTCATAAACAATCACGTACATCAATTTTCCTTGCTTGTTTTCTTGGTCTAGTGGTTGTTGGGTGGGATTTGATGTTTGATGAGCCTTCTTGGGTCTATGTAGTGCCTGTTAAGTGCTTGTGGGATGACATGAAACCTATCTTTGGTTGAATTTATGGGCGGAGTATTTCTCATCATATTTTCATTTTGATTTTCCTTGTACATTGAGTTGGGTGTTTTGTTGCTTGGTATCCTGCTAGAGTTATCTTTTTCTATACACAGTAGAGTTTATATATCGAGTTGCTTTTCAGTCCATGCATTTTCATTTTTATTACATTGAAAATACAAAAAACAATAGGCATTTTTCATTGCTTGGCATTTTGTTATTTTTGAGTCCTTATCATTAGCTTAGTTCATGTAATGTAATATTGCATTGTTACTTCAGAATTGCACAGTTGAAATTGAAAATTGCATTGGTTTTTAGAAGCATATCATTCATTGAAATTTAAAGTTAGGACTTTGCATTATTTTCATATTTACTTTTCTTGCAAAGTCATAACATCATGAGTTTCACTACCATACCTTTTTGAGTAATCATGGCCACTAAAATTAACGCTATAATTTAAAATTGGTTAGTCACTATTTTGTTTTCTAGGGTGCACAAACTAGCTTAGGATTTAGTGCCTTGGAATAGGATTTTGTGAGTAAACTTCTACAAGGCAATTAAATCAACACATGTGTCTGAGAAAGGGAGTGGAGAAATCCATTGTATAATTAGTAATATCATGAGGCTCTCTCACACTGGAGTTAATGAAGAGGTTGCATGAAGTTGATTGAAGGGATATCCCTCCGATACCTTCTTAGCATCATAGATATTTATGGGGATCTATTCTTATCTGGGGATCATGCTAGTGCCTTTACCTCCATGAGAGGCGATACTTTCAAGGTTTTTGGATTTGATACCCTGCCCATATGGTGGACCTAACTTACGAATGCTCGCCTATGCATTGGTTATGCAATGGTTTATTAGTTTCTTGACTTAGGTGCCACATAGGTTACTTGCAGGGGTTATTCTCCAGGTACCTTGGGTTAGATAAGGATTAGACAACATACAACCTTTATGGAGGATTACCTCTCTGGGGGGATCTGAACGAATGGTTTTTAATCCCATGAGGGCCCTTATAACTGATTTTCTTACCTCTGATCTTTGGTAGGGAGTCTCAGGCCCCTCTTGGGAGAGACATACCTTCTTTAGGGAGGGAGTCCACTCTCAGCCACTTTACCCTGTTTGTATACATATTGGTTATTTGAATTTTGGTGTGCTCTTTGAACTATTTGGCCTTAAGAGTCTATACTGAGTTATCATTATCATGAATAGTGGATTTCCTTTGGCTCCATCATTTACCGTTACCTACCCCATCATACCTACTCATTTCATGGGGAGGAATCCTTTCGCTTGTCATAATGGTATGAAAAATTATGGCACTCAGTTTGCGCCTTGGGTCTCTAGTCATTATCCTGTTGATATGCCTTCACCTTTGCAAACGTCTCCCTGGTCCACTTACATGAATCCTAGCATTGGATCTGGGGGAACCATGGCCCTGATGCCTACATCTTCGTTTGATATGAGTCATGTCCCTCAACCAACTTTCACGATGGGAGGTTGGAATCTCCCCTATTATGGGTCCAATCCTAGATATGATATTTCAGGAGACAATACTCAAATGGGTGATTATTATAGTTATTACACCCCCTCTTTGTATCCTTCATATTCTATGTCGGTTCCTTCAAACACTTTTCCAATGATGGGTCCTCATGTATCCCCGGGTGTTTCATACAGGGAGAATCAATTTTACAGTTAGGGATACCCTCTTCATGGAACCCCTTCACAAGGGGGCAACTTATATCCTCACTTTAATAGTCCTTATCATACTCTCGTCTCTTCATAGAATTCAGTGATCATGCCCATTCAAATCTTGTTGAATCAATTAAACAGAGGATACTACCTTTCCAGATAGGGACAGGGGGTAAAACATGACCCTTCCTGGCCTACAATGTTTCAAAGACAATATTTCCCTGGACCTTGGTATCAAATGTCACCACTCGCCACTAGTCCAATCATTGCCAGTAATACTGGAGCTCCATCACCGACCCCTTCCATTCATGTCGGATATGAGTTAACAACATGTGCGATTCATGTTGACAACCCACACTCAATCACTGCTAGCCATGTTGGGGGCACCATTCTAGTCGCCATGAGTCATATCGATGTCACATCTCCAACCTATGTACATCATGTAGGAGATGAGTCTCTCACATCTGGCAGTCACGTTCAGAACATGTCACCAACCGTTGTGTACGACATTGGGGGCATCGAGTGTTGTGGGAAAATCTCCCTGCGAACAGGTAGATTGCCTCAAAGAGCTTGACCCTAACTCTAAGACAAAAAATGCGTGGACACTGACTTCCTTTCAAATCTATCCAAACTAACACATGAGAAGGGAAGTTAACAGAAGTACCTCTTTATCGACGTTTGTCCCTGCACGCTCCTAGTTGCGCTTCGATCCTTTTCTCCTCGCTAGATCCTGTGGACAAAACAAGATACAACCACTTCCTATTGTATTGATATTAGCTTGAAAAACAGATCTATCTATCAACGATAAGTTCATGTAACATCAGACACAAACTAGAAAGAAACAGGACAAGCATGTCATATTAATGAGAATAATGACAACAGTGCTTACAATCGTAGATGCGAATGCGACAACTTCGTCAAGTCGCCTTCGTCTAACCCTTGCCTGAAAGATACATAACCTGGATAACAACAGCTTCACTGATCACTCTCCTTTGGCTGACTGTGTGTTTCCTACAAGATCATAGGTTTCATGCTAGCAGTTCCTCCTTATCAACTCAGTTCCAGCACCACTTATGAGATCATAAGTTTGGTGTAATTATCCTTTTTCCAGTCCCTTTTCACCATTAGAAAGATTGCTTATATAGCCTTGGAGAGGCTTTAACCACTTGAGATATCCTTGGGGAAGTTGAGGATTTTACTCCTTCAGTTGAGGATTTGCCCTAAGATCATGGCTGGACTAGGGATTAGAATCCAACTGCCTTCCAAGAATGAAAAGATGCTTCCCCCATTCATCTCAACAGCTTAATAACTTCCCAGAATAGGTAGCACTCCCTCAAAAGGGACATTAGAGCATTGTAGCGCTCCCTAGTAGGCTTTAGGGGGGCATCAACGCTCTCAAAATCTATAGCGCTCCCTCAAAAGGGATAGAGGAGATTTATAATGCTCCCTGATAGTGTAAGGGGGAGCGTCGGCGCTCCGAGATAGTGTAAGCGAGAGCGCTCCCCTCCAAAAACTCATTTTTTGAGGTGCTTTCAGATGGAAAAAGGTTTGCAAGCCTGCTGACTCATTTCTCCTCTTCGAAATCAAATGTTTGAGGTGTTTCAAGTGTCTTTCTCATGTTGTTATAGGCACGACATAGGCATCATGGAAGTATGCTTTCTTTGACACTTGCGACACTTGTGAAAAACATGCGACACTTGCGACCTTGTGAGCAAAATGCGACACTTGCGACCTTGTGAGCAAAATGTGACACTTGTGACCTTTGTAATGACGACACTTGCGACACTATCAAAGTGAGTAATTTTGATGTGTAACAGATTGCCCCCCAAAGTATGAAGTTAGAAGATGCGAACTGATAACTGAAATGCTTTGTAGACTCTCAAGCAAGGGTATAGACTCAGAGAACTTGACAAAAGATGCACACACACATCCAACAAATATCATGAAATGTTTCAAAACCCAAGGCAGGCATACCTATGCTTGGGTGATCAAGACTTGCAAGATATGGCCGCCATAAAATACACTGGAGATCCATAATTGTATTGATAAAAGGTATAGCCACCAAAAATACACTGTGGATCTATACTCTAATGACATGAACTAATCATAGCCACGAAGAATACACAATGGATCTATGAGATGACAAGACATAGCCACGACCAATACAAAGTGTATCTATGTTACAGTATACGTGTCATTTTTCCAAGAGAAACTCCTTCACAGCCTGGGCAAAGTATATATCAAGGTGATCACTCAACCCAGGGTCTTCTTATTGATCCCAATGTGGTACGATTCTAACCATGTGAATAGATGTTCTGATGTTGAACATGGCAGAAACCACTTGATTACCAGTCAATGATGTAAACCGTTAACAAGTGCGAGGGAAATCACCATTAATGTCAATGATTCCCAAGGTACCTTAGTACATTCCAGTGAATGTGAATAGATGAGCTGAAGTTGAACACCCGTGGAATCATTTGATCAGAGGTCAATGATGTAGACCTACTGTCGAACGTGAGGAGGCCTGTCATTGAGGCATGCAGGTCCCAAAGTACTAACTGGTTTCTAAGTCTGATTCCCAGATAATGTGTTGAAGTCGACAAGAATAGACTCGTCGAGGGAGGGCCTTGATGTATCCCCCATCAATGACACGAAACAGACATGGAGATGTAATTGGTAGATCAAATGGACATGGAATGACACAGGTTTTGAGGCAAGATATTTGGGATGGCTGACTCTCGAAGCGGATACTTCCCTTGAACACTGAGGCACAACAACAAAAATGTGACATGGAACAAAACTATGCAGTGGATACTGTGACTTGCGTCGGGTGACCCAAAGGAGTGAAAGGAACTCAAAGGATTGGCTTAGTGCAGAGGTTCAGCAGATTATGATGTATGCAAATGAAAAAGTGTCGTGTTCAAGGGCGACTCTAAGAATTGTTGGATAATGTTCTCAAGAGACTGCTTGGCTTGCTCCTTTCAATTTTTCCCCCATCCATATGGACGAGTACCTCTTTTTGATTTAATGAGCTCGAGGAGGATAACACATGCTCGATATAACTCACCTTCGGTAAGTTCCTCTTCCTTTGTTTAACGAACTGGAAGAAGTAAGGGTTTGGTCCCATATGGGTCTGTCGATGTGTTCTTTAACGAGTCCAAAGACAGAAAACTTGAAGGTTTTTCTAGATTATACAGTTTGGAAAAACTCTTAAAAGAGAACTCTCTCAGTTCCTTTTTCGTACAGTAGTCCAACGAGACCGAAAAAGGGTTAAACTATTGCTCGAAAGACACCCTTTCTGACCTTTTAATGAGTGTGAAAGGAAGCAAGGTCACTCGACAATCTTTTCATATTTAGAGAGTCTGAAAAGGGTTTAAAGGAGACTCTAGGGGGGTTCCTTTTTCGTG
>JZKD02S1751977.1:364028-383314 GCA_000966675.3 Picea glauca | reverse complement strand
GGGTGGAACAGTTACAATGGCGACCTGCTTAACGGACTTACGCCTTGGTGCAAGATTCCATGCAGTAATTGTGGATTTACCCTCCAAGGAGCCCGAGTGAGTTTGACCAATGTCTTCTCCAGTTACAGTGAGACTTCTGGTCACCGTCACCTTGTGTAAGACCCTAAAGATTATGGCCACTAAGGTTACCAATTCGCAGTCAGCCCCTGGGTGGGAACGATCGACAGTCCGATTAGAACGTACGGGAAGGGTATCGAGCTTGAAATCAACTAAAAGGATTCCATGCATTAATTGTGGATTTACCTCGACGTGATCCCCATAATACGATTTGACCACCACAATCAGTTAAACCACGGAGGGTTAGTCCCCATAGCTCACCCGAATGTGACCTCGTGCGTAACCCCTATGTGAGAGGGGGATCCCAGGCAGACTTATACGATAATTGTATTTGAATCTCCCTAACTCAGGATGCTAATGTTTGTTTTGGAAACTTTGGAGAGTTATGCTCACAGCCTAATCCAAAGTACTAAGCCTATTCTACTGTTGGTGGAGGATCCTAGAAAAGAAAAAGTTCTAAATAATTTTTAATTAGCGCTGATTTTATGGTTGTTCTTTACGCAAAAGGGGTGCATGGAAGTGAAACAAATGGAATTATGACTCAGTCCCAAAAATGCATCAAATATGATAAGCAGTCATTTCTTTTTTATGAACATCTATCTAAGGGAGAGAGAGAGTCCTTTTCACTAACAAGCACGAATGAGGAGTGTCTTCAAACAATTCTCAATCAAATCCTGAAGTGATGCTAAAACTTTTGAGATGCCTTCTAAAATGCACGATCAATCATGAAGATTCTTTTTATTGTTTGCATATGAATAATGATTAATTCAACACAATGCTTGTCTTACTAATTATCTTCTCGTATGAATGAAAATCAAACTAGTACAAGCAAAAGTCATACAAAAAATACACCCTTTCATTGCAATCAAAATGAAAAGCGAAAGAAAAGAAACAATAAAAAAGGAAACAAACTTCACACCCAAAAAGAAAAAGTTGAAGAACAATGACCTTGACTAAAATCAAAATGAAAGGATCTGTAGGCCTTGATGACCTTCACCAGAGTTTTTCGTTCAGTTGATGAGGAGAGAAAAACAATGCATGGGTTTCAAACTTCACTCAACAGAAAAACTCAATAACAATAGTGAAGAAGGCTACAAAATCCAAACAGTAAGATGTTCGTTCTTCAAGAAAAAGACAGATGCCAAGGCTGGAAGAGAAGGAGTATTGACTCACAAAGTTACTCAGCAGGAGAGACACAGAGGCAAACCCTGAAAAAGGTAGTTCTGGAAGGTTTGTTGGCCAAAAAGTGGTTGGCGCTCTGTTGCCAAAGGAAAGGAGTGTTATAGCACTCTGTGTAAGGCTATAGGGGAGTCTTGGTGCTCTGTTAACATAAAGACAGGGTTGCCAGGTTCAAAAACTCCCAAAAATGTCAAAAAATTCCAAAAATTGCAATTCAAACTCGACAACTACGCTGAGTATGATGGGGTAGGGAGCCAATCAGCTCATGAAACCAATCAAAAGAGGAGTGAACCAGGTCTGAAACAATCAAGGGTAAGAAAAAGGTCAATGAGGAGAAATCAAAACAAGAAGTTTCGATTTGAGGCTATCTCCCCAGTGGAGTTGTCAGTTTCTGTTGTAGGAAAATCTCCCTGCAGACATGTAGATTGCCTCAAAGAGCTTGACCCTAACTCTAAGACATAAAATGATTAATGTGGACACTGACTTCCTTTCAAATCTATCCAAACTAACACATGAGAAGGGAGGTTAACAGAAGTACCTCTTTATCGACGTTTGTCCCTGCACGCTCCTAGTTGCGCTTCGATCCTTTGCTCCTCACTGGATCCTGTGGACAAAACAAGATACGACCACTTCATATTCTATTGATATTAGCTTGAAAAATAGATCTATCTATAAACGATAAGTTCATGTAACATCATACACAAACTAGAAATAAACAGGCCAAGCGTGTCATATTAATGAGAATAACGACAACAGTGCTTACAATCGTAGATGCGAATGCGACAGCTTCGTCAAGTCCCCTTCGTCTAACCCTTGCTTGAAATATCCACAACCTGGATACCAAAAACTTCATTGATCACTCTCCTTTGGCTGATTGTGTGTTTCCTACAAGATCATAGGTTTCATGCTAGCAGTTCCTCCTTATCATCTCAGTTCCAGCACCACTTATGAGATCATAATTTTGGTGTAATTCTCCTTTTTTCCAGTCCCTTTTCACCATTAGAAAGATTGCTTATATAGCCTTGGAGAGGATTTAACCACTTGAGATATCCTTGGGGAAGTTGAGGATTTGCCTCCTTCATTTGAGGATCTTCCCTAAGATCATGGCTGGTCTAGGGATTCGAATCCAACTGCCTTCCAAGAATGAAAAGATGCTTCCCCCATTCATCTCAACAGCTTAACAACTGCCCAGAATAGGTAGCGCTCCCTCAAAAGGGCCATCAGAGCGTTGTAGCGCTCCCTAGTAGGATTTAGGGGGGCGCCAACACTCTCAAAATCTATAGCGCTCCCTCAAAAGGGCCAGAGGAGATTTATAACGCTCCCTGACAGTGTAAGGGGGAGCACCGACGCTCCGAGATAGTCTAAGGGGGAGCGCTCCCCTCCAAAAAATCATTTTTTGAGGTGCTTTCAGATGGCAAAAGGTTTGCAATCCTGCTGACTCATTTCTCCTCTTCCAAATCAAATGTTTGAGGTGTTTCAAGTGTCTTTCTCATGTCATTATAGGCACGACATAGGAATCATGGCAGTATGCTTTCTTTGACACTTGTGACACTTGTGAGCAACATGCGACACTTGCAACCTTATGAGAAAAATGTGACACTTGCGACCTTTGTAATGACGACACTTGCGACACTATCAAAGTGAGTAATTTTGATGTGTAACATCGAGAATCCTATATGTCTCAGACATAAACCTAAATTCCTTTGCAAGACTTGTGAAGGAGATCACCTTACTCATTTATGCCCAGCTACTACTGGGATACCAGAATCTTGGGGCTCACCTAAGGGCCCCTCAGATTTTGAGGCATCTGTGGTTTCCCCACACCCTATTTCTCCTTTGATTGACACGACAATAATTCCACTACAATAATCTCCTGACCACCCCCCCCGTCTTTTTGGGTGGTGTGCCCCCTATCCTTGTTATCAGACATCCTCTTCAACCTAGAATTGAAGTGGTGTTCATACCAGTGAAATCTCTGGTCAATCCTACTCTCCATGTGGAGGGTGATGCATCCTTCAACCATGTCGTCAACATTACTGATCCTGCACCTTCTGAACAAGAGAGAGTTTTAATCTCCACGATTTCTCTCCCTCCGAGTCTCGAGGAGACCCCCTTTGATTGGGATGGTCTTTTGGGGTATCCAATGCCCCTGCCTATGTCCTTTCCAATAAGGGACATTATCCGATATATCACGGAGGCTATATCCTTCACTAGTGCTTTATCCTCCTTGAATTGGAGAGATTTGGGTTTTCCCAAGCTTATGTCGGCTATTCGTAAGATACTGACATTCCACTGAAGTCCAACACAGGAGCCTTGGCCTGCCCAGTGACTTGTCGCCTAGAACCTCCCACCCAAGTCCGAGTTAAGCTCTTTTTCGATTCATTCAAAAAGAGAAAATATTGTCAAGTGATTTGTCCCTTTCGTTCTCGTTAAATTGGACTCAAAAGGTTGTGAGTCTTAGTTAAGCTCTTTTCAGACTCGTTTTCAAAAAGTGAAAATATTTATGAGTGAACTTGTCTCTTTCACACTCGTAAATTGGATTTGAAAGGAAGTCTATTTGGCACAAGTTTATCCCTTTTTCACATGAAGCAGACTAAAATTCATAACAAGGGACATTTTTTGGCATTAAGTTGTGACTGCATCTCATGCACTTGCTTGCAGTATTAAGCCTATAACCAGTTCTCTCTTTGCATTGTAAACCGTTTGCCTTAGCAGTTTTTGCATCCTCAACCAAGTAGAGCCTTGTTTATATCCTTCTCAATTTGACACCCTATACCTAGGAGGGAACATTCCCTCGAGTGTCCATCTCCCGCATGCATTTCCCTACATTGATCATAGGAATGTTTCGCTACTGGAACTAGTTTTTCTTACTTTCGACACTCGTTTCCTCCTCTATATCATAACATTTATTTGTTTATGAAAAAAAAAAAATACGTGCAGGAAGAGAGTATTATCTTGTATTGGCAGTAGTCATGTCACCTTTGAACATAGCAGAAAGTTATTGAGTCCATTTTTCATCATAATTTTTGGATTAGCATGGCCTTAGGAAGCTGAGCTCGTTACATAGTCTTCTCTACCGATTGGTTACTCTTCCAATCCCTATAGAGAATTTCATTGATTCCCCCTGCATCTTATGGTTTCATCATTGGGTCTACGTTGTCAGATTCTTCCATATGTCTCATGCTCTTATTCAAATGAATTCTATCAACATGTGTCGGCCACTCCTCAAAACTCTTAACTATGCATGTCGACCATACCCTCAGTTTGTCTCAGGATCACATGATATTGTAGTCCTATCATGAACGCTGGTCCTACTTTAATCATTGGTAGGTAACCTTGAACTCAACAGTCAACATTTCATCATTGGTCGTTGACTGGGTTGTTTCCCTTCAGTTCGACGACAAGACATCTATTCACACATTGGGATTCATGTAGTGTCTTGGATGCCATTAGCCTTATTGGTGGTTTCCTCTCCTTTGTCAACATTTTTCATCATTGGCTTCTATTCAGAGGTTATTTTTCGTGTACCACTTGCACTTGGCACACGCGAAAGACACATAGGGTCATTGGTTTGTGAACATGTTGTTCATCCGATTTCCACCAAATCATGAAGCTCTTGCTTTGTACCTCATGTTGACAAATGAGAGATACCTTAATTCTCTCCTTTCAATGGGTCTCCTTACATCAAATTCAACTCATTTATTTTGGAAATGCGACCTAGAGTTTTATGAGTATCTTGAGGCTTGCAGTCATTAGTGGCAAGCTCTCTCACCATTGACAGTTGGGAATACATAAATGTTTCTTGATCGATGGATTCTTCAGGTGTTCGACATCAGCTCCTTTATTCACACTTGTAATATTGTACTCAATGCATTGATACCTACTCTCATTATCGATAGGTTGTCTCACGTTTGTTAACGATATATATCAATGATCGGTAATCAAACGATGTCTCATTGTGTTCGACCTCAACTCCTTTATTCACAGGATGTAGACTTGCACCCTTGGAAGATTGTGTAGAAGACTTGAATACATCAATATGTGGCCACAAATTTCCTGAGTTTTTGCTACCTTTTCATTGGACCAATACCTATATGACTTCAGTGATCATGGCAGATCAGATTGTACTCATTGTATACAGATATCTTCAGATTGGTTTTGAGTATGGTTCTACTGGGCCTTGTTCGTGGCTATGACAACTATTGGCATGTAACCTCATTTGTGTTTTCCTATTCATGGCCATGAACACTTGTTTGGTATATTTTCACATGGATCTGCAATGTAATTCTATTGGAAACCATGTATGAAAAGTCAGTGCATAATGTAATGAGCAACTAGTTCTTCCAGCTAGTTCCCCATCACTTCACTTATGGGTTGTTTATAATGTATTTCATCCATTGTAGATATTCCTCTGACCTCACACATTAGGGGGCATCTGTTATAGCAAGATTTGCCTCACCCTATGAAATCTTTCACAGAAGGCCTTTTTCTGTTTCCCCATGCAGACTTATCATCCCTGTTTGTAAAATCCAGAGCCAAAAATAAATATTTTTCCACATGTACCCATATTTCCTACTATACAACATGTGTATATGCAGGCTGCTCCACTATAGCCTGTGTACATAGGGATTTGTGCCAAAAAATGAAAATTAATGTTGGGTTTCAATGTCACGACATGAGATCTATGATCCTTGGCCTTCCATATATTGGAAAAGTTCTGACTTGTCCCTTCCATTCCATTTTGAAGGATATAAATGGGACAATTCCGAGCTATGGAAAGGAGATAAAGAATTCAACTTTGAGAGAAAAGTTACTATGGAGGAATTATTCACTTCATATTGAGTCTGCATCCCTTTGTCCTTTAAGTCTAAACACAATGTTCAGCCCCCAAGATCTTCCCTTATTGATTGAGAACCTCATTGTTTCTCTCTTATGAGATTACCTTTGGTGGAGGATTGAAGTGGTGGATGCCCAGCTGGAAGGAACTTAGTTTCTCGGTTCTGAACCGTGCCAACATGGAAGTCTGTAACATTTTCACTTTTGTTGATCATATATTAATAGAAATACTCTTTTCTCGTCCAATTGATATCTTGCGAATATTTGAATTATTATTCCATGGGAGTATTTGTCATGTTTATTAATGGATTATGCTATTGAATGTGCTAACATTATATAATATCACCATATGCTTTCTTTGCTTGGTTGTTGAGGACTAGTTGCACGCATATTGTTTTGGGTCAAGTGCTCAACGGTGGACTTCATCGAACATATGGATGAGGTAGGCCTTTTATCTTGTCTTGCTAGCATATTTTTTTTCATAAAATACTTGAAAAGAGAGTTGATTTCTACAGTCATTTCCATATGTTGTGGTTTACCCTAGCCATAGAGATATTTTCCTCGTAACAGGTCCTATGATCCAAAGGAGCATGTTGCACATTGTATTCAAGTATGGGAAGCTATGAACCTACATTCTCCATTTTGGTGAATTAGTTTATTAATTCTTTGGGACAAATTCCAACCTCTTGGTATGTGCATGAGGAGGCTCAAAGAAAAACCACTTGCTGGGAGGTACTTCAAAACCAGTTCTTTCGAGAATTCTCATTCTCGGGTAAGTCTCTTGAAATCACCTTACCTTTGCAACATATTAAAAAAATTTATTTACATATGAATTTAAACCTCTACATCTACCCATGAACTTGAATACCTACTTCATCGCCGCCTTTACCTAGACCTTGCATGAATACCTTTGAATTGTAGTAAAATTTATAAAAACCCAAGATACCTCGAAGGCCTCAATGATCTTAGGAATTTGAAATTTAAAGAATCAGAAGGCATTAGATCTGTTCACTACACCAAGTTGGATGATGTTACTAGTTATTATTCTAAACCACCGAAATTGTGATAAATAAACATAGAGAGTGAGGATCACCCTAAGCTAGCTTCAATAGGGGACTACCGGGGTGAACAAACCATGACAAAGATACTAGCTCTACAATGGGAATATGAGGATCTATTCCCTTCAAGATTTTCATAATTAAAAGGTATTAAGGGAGATTTAGGGGAGATGAAGATAGAGTTAAATCCTGACTAAAGACCATTCAAACATAATCCATACCATCTGAACCCCAAAGTCAAAGAGAAAATAAAGAAGGATATTGCTAGGATGCTAGCAACTGGGATGATTTTTCCAGTCAATAAGGATGAATGGATCAGTTCTATCCTCATACAAAGTAAGAAAGGTATGGAGGATGTACAAGTTTGTGTGGACTACTATTGGATGTATGTGCTGACCGGGTTCTACCTTAGTTCTAAAAAATAAACCTTTTCACCATTATCCCTTCTGGTAAACCAAAAGGATACACCGCACATAGAGTACACAACATAGTCTCACCCAAGATGGTTTATGGGTGACTACAAGACACATATGTATGCAATCATGGAATGGGTTAGGGATGTTCTTTTTATTATTTTTCTAATTTAACACTTATTCTACCATAACATTCATAATATTTACCATTTTATTCATTCAACCTCATCTATTCTGCATACTCATTTCAGTGCACACTGCAAATAAACCCTAATAGATGCATTCATCTAACCATTCATTTATAGTTGTAGAAACAACAAAAAATATTCAGAAAAATTGCAACACATGATTTTATCGTGATTCTCCCCCTTGGGATACATCCACAAAGATATTCTACTTTATTCATTCCTCATCAAAATAGTGTTGCATGAATTACATCATATGGTTCAAGAATAGTACGTGTGAGGTTGAACAACATCACACCAAGCTCCACAACTTGCGACCTAACCCTTAGTTACATATTAACATTGACTCTATCTGATCTCCATAACTCTCAACAATATAAAACCTCAAACTCAAAAAACGTTCTTCAACGGTAAGTTCTCTCTCTCAACAAGGACACCAAAAGATAAGATAAGATTAGATACCTTAATATACCTCATAGATATTCTATTTATACTACCAAAATGGGTAAAAAAACCTTACGTTGAAAAAAATCCTAACCCCAAGTGGAATCCACTTTCCCACATTCCAACTACCTTACATGCGGTTGGTATTCATCCTTGTTTTGACTTCCTTCTATCTCGTCACACTGCTTATCTTTCCCTTTGTCACGCTGGTATTCTTTCTTTTCCAACATGTGTTATTCCCTTTGGCCCATTCTATTCTTAAATCCCAAAAATTCCTACTCCAACAGGCACCCAACACTAACCTTTGGCTCGTCTTGACCAACTTAGACTTAGTTCACTTGCTGCAGTGCTACCTCCAGTGCATGAAATGTTTTTTCCAAATCTATCACTTTTGCCTATGTCTACGCACTCTCTTCTGCTAGTATCTCAACATCATGCGTTGTCATGTTCTCTTTCATCACTTCCCTTCTTTCTGCATGTGATTGTGCTAGCATTCCTTTCTGTATTTGCAGTTCTTCTATCATTCTTTCGACCTCTTGTTGCAATGGCTCCAATTGAGCCTATCTTGATTGTTTTTCTCCTTGTACTACCTTCAGTTCTTCTTGCAGGTTCATTTCCTGTGCACTCTTCATCCTTTCCAGGATGGCCATTTCTTTATGCCTCTGTTTTAAATCCTGTACTTTTTTGGTCACCTTTTCCTATTTTGATCCAGCTATTGTATCTTCTCATATTGTTCTAGGATGGTCCAAATGTGCATAGTCCTGTCATACAATTCCACAACTTCTTTTACTTCCTGCGCTAAGATATCTATGTATGTAGTAGCCTCCTACTATATCAATTCCCTCACTTTTGGGGGTGTGCTTGGAATCAGTTTTTTTATTAACTACGCTATCTCCTGCTTATATCTCTCCATTGTCTGCGCAATATTTTGTATATTTTATTCTATTGTGACCTCCATTTCTTGCACGTAGTTTGGTATTCTGTTGTATACTTCTGTGAGTTTCTTCTCTAGTTTTTTTGTGCGATGTTTCTCATCCTCCTTATCCAGTGTTTTTTTCTCATAAGTTACCTGCAATATCTCCTTAACATCCCTGTCAATATTTAGGTTGGCGGCATCAACTCTAGCTCTAGAATGGACCTCCTACATCACATCACCTGTAACCCATATAGCGCCTTTGTGGGTATGTGTTCCAAAACCAAATCTAGATGTTCTATGTACTTCACATGTTTCTACACCATGTTCTCATCTACTTCCAACATTTCCCGCGTGACCTTAAACTTGTCTCTTCCCTTTACTACTGTATGTACTGTCTCTTTATGTTCTTTCTGTACTGGGGGCTTCCTATTGTTTTTATTTTTTCTACATTGTAGGATGATGCACTGTACTTATTTGTAGCCTTTGTAGAATTTCATGCACTTCTACTAGCTTCTCCATAATTTCCTCTCTTTGTACTTCTATTGCAAGTACTACATTCTCCCCTCTATCTTGGAATTTATCTGCGACTAATTTTGCATCGTCTTCTATGATAGTGAGTACTAGGGGATTCTTGTGGTACTTCATTTTCTTCCTTGTTTCTCCCTCTTATGTTCCAGTCCTCTTCTTGGTTGGGGTTGAGTTCTATGCCTCAATTTTCTTCTGTTCAATTTCATAATCCTATACCTAATTTTTATGAGAGATATCTCCCTTTATCTACTCTCCATATCCTTTCACTTCTTCCATTGACACAATGTCTTTCTTCCTTGTATTCTTGACTGTTGCGCTACTCCCTGAAGTTTGATTGCACTCTGCAACTTTCCTTGTATTGTATGTTGGACTGACTGTATTCCTTGATGGACCTGCTTCTTCTTGTTCCTTAGTTTCTTTCCCTTTCTTAGGTGTCACTGGAACTTTCCACTAAGAAGTCATGTCCTTCACTATCCATTATACTTCCTCCCGCGTTGTGCAATACCTCATTTCTATCCACTTCTTCTTTGGATCTCTTCTGGCCTGAATCCACTTGTGGTGTCTTGAAGCCTTAAAGTTAGACATTCCTTTGTTTTCCTTGACTACTTCAATTGGGATTCTCCACACATTATATGTCTTCTATTGCATATCTTCTAGGAACATTGCAAACACTTTTTTGTTCGCTTGTTTGTTCTTAGTGTCTTTTTCCTGCCATAAGGTTGTATATTGTGTTGTGCGACATTTCCCTCTTTTGTCCAGAAAGGTTGTGAATTTGGGTTCTTTCTAGACTACCAATGCTACCAATATTAATATCCAAGAGTAATGGAATTTTGTCCCATTATCCTGTGCATGTCTGCAGTCTATCAAAAATTGGTTCAATAAATAGGGTGCCCAACTTATTACTATACCCTTTGTTGACTGTGCAACTACTGCTATGACTCTTGTTAGGGCCTCTTCCTTTCTACATTTCCTCAAGAGTTTACAAGACATAAGCTTCATGGAAAACCTCATTGTAGGATCATTGATTTCCTTTATCACTATGCCCATGTTTCCCCTATCTGTCCCAGACTGTGGTTTAACCTCTTCTACAATATCCTTGTCCCTTTCTTTGTTCTCCAAGTAATCCTCTGGTTTTATGCAAATGGTTGGAAACCCTGTGATTTTTTCTATGAGGTCTACATCTAGATGGACCGACCTTCCCATCCATGGGATACCTCCATGTACCCTTGCCAGTAGTTGTTTTACACAGTTTTCCATGTCCTTACCGTGCCTGAAATGCATTATTTCCAACAAATTCATAATAATGAATTATATAATCCTGTGATCCACTGCACAAGATCCAAAATTGGATTTCTTGAGGGTCCTACCTCCTCCTTGTTCTCTAAATAGATTTCTTGCACATGGTCAGGAAACTTTGTTGTGTTTGTTACATCATTATCTGCATACTTCATTTTTTCCACTTTTCCTATCATGCCTTCAACTACAATTATGACATATGGAATATGAAGTAACATGATCTCCATTGAGGTTTTTTTTCTTGGAGCACCTGGTGTTTTCCTTTTCTGGCCCATAGCTAGGTTTTCTCCTACAAGTTATTTATCGACTTCTTCTTCTTCTTCTCCCTCTGTTTCTTTCTAGCTTGTAATGTCTTCAACCATGACTTATTTTGCAACGCCTTATTGTTTTAGGGTCCCCTCACTCTATTTTTTCATGTCCTCTACTCTTGTAGAGTTTTCTGAATCAAGGTTTGCCCCGCCGTTAGAGTTTTTCGATTTTTTCTATCCTGCACTCTGATTCACTTCCATCTCTTCTACAAATGATTTTTATTCTTCTACCCTTATTGGAATGATGTATTTATCCTCTAGCATTGTAACACCCTCCACCTCCACAATATTTTTTGGTTCTACTGTTCTTTCCTTTTTCTTCCCTATATTTCGGGTCACCCTTGCAAATCGTCCAACACCGCGAACTTTGAGAGGTGCCATCTTGTTTGATTTGTGCGTGAATTATTGTATCTATTGTTCAATTACCCTTTGTGTTCACTCTTAATTTTTATTTTTCTCAAAAAACGCTAAGTGTTGAACTTTTCCAATATTTTCCCTTTTTATTGTTGCAATTATTAATGTTTTCATCCTTTTTCGGTTTTTCGGTCATCATTTTCCTTTTTCTAGTATTTTTCCATTTTCGTTGCGTGTTGTGTTTTCCTTTCTTCGATGCTATATTTATCCTCTCTATTTTATTTTTCTTGTGCGTAGTATCTACATTTATCATCTCCCTAACTTTCTTTATGTTGCACATTGTCTACTTCTTTTTGGTTTTTTCTTCCTTTTTCTTCTTTTAACTCCTACTATTTACAATATGTACACGTATACTTTCTGCACTACAACTAATGAGGGTTATTAGGTCGATTTTCCCTATACAATTTCATTCGAGTACCATTCACCAGTCCTTGAAATTCTTTTCCTATTATATCTTGTAGCTGTACAACACCTCCATCTGTGACAAACTTTATCTAATATGGCCCTAGCCAATGCATTTTAAGCTTCCATGGGTTATGCAAATACTTACTGTCATAGAGGAGAACCATATCTCCTTCCTTAAAATTCTTCTTCTTGATATGTCTGTCATGCCATGCTTTATGCTTTGATTTTTGTACCTCATGGTGGAAACCTTCTATGATTCGGTCCTCTTCTAATTCCATCAATTGAGGCAATATTTCCTGCACTAAGCCCCTTTATGTCATATATTTAATTGTCACAATGTGTAGACTTGGTATCAAATAATCCAAGGGAACTATTGCTTCATGTCCATACACCAATATAAAGGGTGTCTTCCCTTTTAGCTTCTTTCACGTGGTTCTATAAGCCCAAAGTACTGCTCATACCTTCAAATCCCAGTCATCTCTATTCACATTACAAATATTTGTCAAGGCATTATCCAAAATATTGTTGAAGGATTCCACTATTCCATTTTCTTAAAGATGATAAGGAGTACTCTTTCAATGCTATATCTCAAACTCTTCAAACATTGCCTCAATTGTATTGTTAATGAAGTGATTCCCCTAACCGCTCATCAATACTCTTGGAAATCCAAATCTTGTCACTACATGTTCAAATAAAAAGCGTGATGCAGTCTATGTGCTACAATCCTTTACTGGTGCTTCCTCATCCCATCTGGTCAAGTATTCTATCACTGTAATAATATATCTGGCTCCTGATCTTCTTGCTGGTGGATTAATTGGACCTACAAAATATACTGCCCATTTATCAAACACTTGTAAAGTTACTTGAGGTATAAATGGCATCTCATCCCTCCTGGATGGCTTCCCAACTCCTTGACAAACATCACACTTCTAGAAATATTCCTTTGAATCCTTGTGAATTTTTGGCCACCATTATTGTGCATGCAATACCTTCTGTGTGGTATATTTCCCTGCGTAATTTCCTCCACCAATCCATTCATGTGCTAATGCTAAAATGATAGGCCTTTCATGCTCCATCACAAATCTCCTTAGGATTTTATATGCTCCAAGATTGTATAAATGACCTACAATCAACTGATAATATGCATCTCTGACCACCATTTTTTTCTTCTACACAGTAGTAAATTCTCTTGGTGCAACTCCTGTACTCAAAAACTCAATAATTTCAGCAAAATGCTCATTAACTATCTGTACTGAAAACAATTGTGCATCTGGAAAGTTGTCTTCCAAGTTACTCGGTTATTCTCCATTAGTTATCATGGATAAGCGATATGGTCCTGCGTTCAATATTCCAGGATTCACCACAACTTCAAAGTCAAATTCTTGGAACAAAATTAGCCATATGCATATCCTTCCCTTTAGATTTTAACCTTGTACAATATTTACTGCAAACATATTTTCAGTAAAAGAAAAAAAAATATACATTGGAAAATACAAACATTACATAGAGATTTTTCCCCAGGAAAACCAACATTTTCTATATTCATTCATTGTGATACATTGTTTACAAAAAAATATACATATAGGATCCAACGACATCCAAAACCCTAACCCAATGACCTGGATTAATCAACAACACTAATTCCTTAACCAAAAATAGAAAACCATCAGCAAAGAATCCATGTATCGAAAAACCACCTAAATATGTGACACATTTCCCGAGGTATAATTTTTTTTCTCAGGGAGGAATTTTCCCCCCTACACCCCCCCTCAAACCCCCCTACCCTCCCACCACAATGCACAGACACTGCTAATCATGAAAATAATATAAAACATACCCAACATTCTCCCACTTGTTGTTTTCTTGCATATAGGGGGTTACAGGGTTACATAGTCAACAATCCAAGGTAATAATGCCCATGGATCCTCTACACCAAGAGAACTTCTCAATGCTCACATATTTTGTTAATGAACTTGCAACATTATTCAAAGTTTACACCTTCATCAAAAATACTTTATTTTCTTCAATCATGTCTCTTAGAAAGTGATATTGAATATCAATATGCTTTGTCTTTGATGATAAGTTGGGTTCTTCACCAGAACAATTGCAATCTGACTGTCACAATCTATCCTTACATCTTGTTGTACCAACCCAATACTTGAACACAATATTTGTAACCATATTGATTCCTTACTTGCATGAGTGGCTACCATGTATTCAACTTCTGTAGTTGAAAGTGCCACTAGAACCTGTCTTTTTCTCATCTAGCTTATTGCCCCTTCAAATAGGTTAAACACATACCCATGACTTGTAGATCTCCTACAATCCAGATCTCCAGTCTAGTATGCATCTACAAAGCCATGTATATCCACTACTCTATCCAATCCAGGTATTCCTTGGTAGCACAATCCATAGCTAGCAGTGCCACACAAATACCTGAAAACCCTTTTTACTGTTGTCCAATGCTCCTTCCCTAGTTTTGACATATACCTTCTCAAAACTCCCACTGCATGTGCAATGTACAATCTAGTACAAACCATTGCATACTTCAATATTTCTACTGGACTCGCATATGGAACATGAGACAATTTTACACCAACAAGAATAGGAACCTTGACCGGTTTACATTCTTGCATATTAAACCTCTGCAATATTGTCTCTACATAGTTTCTCTAATTTAACTCGAGTTTCCTATTTTTCCACTCTCTTTAATTTTCCATGCCCAAAATGAAATATGAAGCACCAATATCCTTCTTGTCAAATTTAGAGGAAAACTGAGTTTTCACATCTTGGATAATCTCCTTGTTGTTTCCTATCAGCAACATGTCATCCACATACAAGACCAAATAAATCAAATGATCACTAATTAATTTAAAATACACACAGTGATCCTCTTTGCTTCTAGTGAAGCCAATTCCCAGCATATAAGTATCAAATTTTTGATACCACATCCTTGGTGATTGTTTTAAACCATACAGGGACTTTTCCAGCCTGCATACCAACTACTTCTTTCCCTTCAAAACATAGCCTTCTGGTTGCTTCATATAGATTTCTTCTTCCAGATCCCCATGTAGGAATGGTGTCTTCACATCCATCTGTTCTACTTCAAAATCAAATGTAGCTACAACGGATAAAAAAAATGTTATAGAGTTTAACATGGCAACAGGAGAAAAAATCTCACCAAAATAAATTCCCTCAACCTGGGAATAACCCTTTGCTAATGACCGAGCTTTGTATTTCTCCAATTTTCCTTCTGCATTCAACTTATTTTTAAATACCCATTTGTTGCCAATGAAATTTATTCCATTCAGAAACTCCACTAGATCCCAAGCCTCATTCTTATCCAGAGATGCCATTTCTTCGTCCATGGCCCTTTTCAAGAGATTTCCATCCTTTAAATCCACTGCCTCCCTGACAGTTCTAGGATCATCATCAGTAATAGACAAAGAAAAATTTGAACAAAAATCATATGGTGTATACATTTCCGATAGCCTTATTTTTTGAACCGATCTCCTCAATACTAGAGTATGAGGATATTCTTCTTTTGATTTCTATTCTTTTGTAGAGTCTGATTCATCATCCTTTAAATCAAACTCTATTTTCTCTGGTTCTTCCTCACTTGGTAGGACTTCCTGTTTAACAACATCCTTCATTTCTCTAAATACCACATCTCGGCTATACACTACCTTCGTAATTTATGGGTTCCAAAGCTTATAAACTTTGAGACCATATTTATATCCAATAAGGATACACTTTTCAACCTTCTTATCCACCTTTCTCTTGTTTTCCTTTGGAACATGAACATATCCATCACAACAAAATACCTTAAGATGTGTGAGAGAAGGTTCCTTACCAATCCATAACTCTTGTGGAGTCTTGTCATCCAATGTTGATGAGTTTGATTTGTTGACCAGGTAACATGCAGTACCCATTGCCTCTACCCAGAATTCTTGCCCTAACCTGACACCACTTAGGATGCACCTTGATTTTTCCATCAATGTCCTGTTCATCCTTTCTGCAACTCCATTATGTTGAGGTATGTATGGAGTAGTATTATGCCTTGCTATACTGCACTTATTACAAAATTATTCAAATTATTCCCACAGAACTCTTTGCCATTATCTGTCCTCAACACCTTAATTCTTTTCCCTGTTTGATTCTCAACAAGAGACTTAAACTCTTTAAACTTGGCAAATACTTTAGATTTATTCTTAAGGAAATATATCCAAGTATTCCTCGAGAAGTCATATATAAATGAGACATAGTACACATATTTTCCCAATGATGGAATCGGCACAGGTCCAAGAACATCACTATGAACTAGCTGTAAAATTCCTTCTGCCCTCGTTGCACCAGAGGGGAATCTTACTCGATTCTTCTACCCATATAGACAATGTTTACAGAAATCAAAATCTAGAGAGCAGTTAGACATACCTTCAACCATACCTTTACCGTGTAGTAGTTGAAGACACTTCTCTCTGATCTTCCCTAGTATTTGATGCCACAACATAACCCTTTTTCCATAGAATGTAGGACTTCTTTATTCTTCAACTCCAATATCAGGAACAATGGAACTATTACACCCATCACTTATAGTGCTTCCTTGCAGCTTATACATAGTTCCAAATCAAACTTGTAGTGTCCCCAAGGCCGAGCCCTTTGTAAATATGGTTTATGAAATGAATTGTAAATATGTGTTATAGGTTGGTGAGCCAAGTTTGTATAAGCCGATGGGCTTATGTGATTGTTAGGCCAGAGAGCCTAAGGGTTGTATGCCAAGGGCCTGATTTTGTACCTATGTATGTAACACATTAATAAAATATAAACACCGCCAAGTGCAGGCCGACACGATGAATGAGTGATGGGGGACTAATCATCCATAGAGAGGGCAAGGGATTAGGGGCTGGAAGGTGGGAAAAAGGGATAAGTGTTAAGCCTAGAGGGCTTAAGCCTTGGGAATAATAATTTAATATTATTCCAAAAGACATGTGAATAATATGTCTTATCCTAAGTTCTTTTGGAAGGACAAGCAACTTCCAAATGGAAGGAACGCATGTTGAAGGAACGCATGCAGTTGCATGGGTGACAAATGTCAACCCTGGCCCATGCAAATAAAGGGATGAGATGAGCCATGATGGGGGTTCTCCTCCATTCGATCTGATCTTCTGAATAGTACGACTGATCTGACCTCTGCAAAAATACCTCGGTACGCCCTCTGAATAGGAATAGTCTGTGAGTTGATTCGGAATAACTGGTGTTAATTTCTGAAAAGCTAAAGTATCCTCTGTCTGAGCATTGAGCCTATGCATGAAGTCTTTTCCAAAGCCATATTCGAGAGACCATACGCCATTGTTGAACCTATTGGAAATCTCATGTATTTTTTCCCCGTTGGTTGTTTTGGCCACGCAGTGTTGGACCGCGTGGGGATTTTTGGCCAGTTGTACAACACTCTCTCCAAGTGAGAGAGGTGATTGAGGTTGGAAGAACAAGTTGTTGGCCTGTGAGTGATTCTCTCCAAGTGAGAGGGTGCACAGAGGAAGGAGAGAACTCCTAGAAGGAACTCTGTAGCTGCCACAGAGCTCGAAGACTTCCAGTCCGGTATGTTGCTGAAACCCAAGGCAAGGGAGGTTAGTAGTCCAAGGACTGTGTAGGTGACAGAGAAGGTGTATACTCCTAGGGTGAAACAGGCATGTGGGGAAAGAGATTCTATGGAAAGTGAGTATGAGTGGTTCCTGAGAAAGAATTCCTTCCTTGTGACTGTGTGTTTTCCTTATAACCTCAGCCTAGCCTAGGATTCCTTGCCTTAGGATGGAGCTTAGTCCTAGCTCGGGGGTGACCCACTGCTAAGCTGATGAGCAACGTGGTCTAAGGCTGGGAGTGTTGTAGGAAAATCTCCCTGTGGACAAGTAGATTGCCTCAAAGAGATTGACCTTAACTCTAAGACAGAAAATGCTTAACGTGGACACTAACTTCCTTTCAAATCTATACAAACTAACACATGAGAAGGAAGGAGAATAAAAGTACCTCTTTATCGACGTTTGTCCCTGCATACTCTGAGTTGAGCTCTGATCCTTTGCTCCTCGCTGAGTCCTGTAGACAAACAAGATACAAACACTTCCTACTCTATTGATATTAGCTTGAAAACAGATCTATCTATCAATGATAAGTTCATGTAACATCAGACACAAACTAGAAAGAAACAGGCCAAGCGTGTCATATTAATGAGAATAACGATAGCAGTGCTTACAATTGTAGATGCGAATGTGACAGCTTTGTCAAGTCCCCTTCGTCTAACCCTTTCTCGAGAGATCCACAACCTGGATGACATCAACTTCACTAATCACTCTCCTTTAGCTGAGTGTGTGTTTCCTATGAGATCATAGGTTTCATACTAGCAATTCTTCCCCCTTTTTAACATCAGAGAGCTTGCTTATATAGGTTAAGAGGATCTTAACCTCTTGAGTTATCTTTAGAACAAGTTGAGGAACTTCCTCCTTAGATCAGGGATCTCCTGATGGAACCAAGAATTCGAATGCAACTGCCTTCTAAACTTGAAAGATCCTCCCTTATTCTCCTCAACGAGCCAACTACTGCCTCACATTAGGCAGCGCTCCCTCAAAAGGGGCATCAGAGCGTTGTAGCGCTCCCTAGGAAGCTTGAGGGAAGCGCCAACGCTCCAAAGGTGGATAACGCTCCTTTAGAGGGGTAGGCAAGCGTTATAATTCTCCTTGAGGCCTTATAAGGGAGCTCCAGCACTCCTAAGGCTGATGTAGGGGAGCGCTCACCCTCAGAACCTTTGTTTAATAGCTCTCCTCAGGTGTTAAGAGTTCCTTGACTTCAATTAATCAATTCCTCTTCTCCAAATCAAGTGTATGAGATGTTTTAAGTGCCTCCTTAGTGTTGTTGTTATGGAAGTATGCTTGAAAAATGTCTGCGACAATTGTGAACAACTTGCAACACTTGCGAAAGTTGCAAGGAAGATGCGACACTTACGACAATTGATTGGAACATGCGACACTTATCCAGTTGAGTAATTTTGACGTGTAACAGAATGCCCCCCAAAGTATGAAGTTAGAAGATGCGAACCGATAACTGAAATGCTTTGTAGACGTTCAAGCAAGGGTATAGACTCGGAGAACCTGACGGAAGCTGCACACAAACATCCAACAAATATCATGACATGTTTC
>JZKD02S1751977.1:297034-363978 GCA_000966675.3 Picea glauca | reverse complement strand
GATACAATGTGGATCTATACTTTGATGACTCGGACTGATCGTAGCCATGAAGAATACACAGTGGATCTATGAGATGACAAGACATAGCCACGACCAATACAAAGTGGATCTATGTAACAGTGTATGTGTTCTTTGTCCAATGGAAACTCCTTCACAGCCTGGGCAAAGCATATATCAAAATGGTTACTCAACCTAGGGTCTTCTTCCCAATCCCAACGTGGTATGATTCTAACCATTTGAATAGATGTCTTGATGTCGAACATGGCAGAAACCACTCGATTACCGGTCAATGGTGTGAACCGTTAACAAGTGTGAGGGAGATCACCATTAATGTCAATGATTCCCAAGGTACCCTAGTACATTCCAACGAATGTGAATAGATGAGTTGAGGTCAAACACCCGTGGAATCAGTCGATCAGGGTTCAATGATGTAGACCTACTGTTGAACGTGAGGAGGCCTGCCATTGAGGCATGCAGGTCCCAAAGTACTAACTGGTTTCTAAGTCTGATTCCCAGATAATGTGTTGGAGTCGACAGGAATAGGCTCGTCGAGGGAGGGCCTTGATGTATCCCCCATCAACGACATGAAACAGACATAGAAATGTAATTGGTAGATCAAATGGACATGGATTGACATAGGTTTTGAGGCAAGATATTTGGGATGGCTAACTCCAGAGGCGGATACTTCCCTTGAACATTGAGGCACAACAACAAAACATGACGTGGACCAACACTTATGCAGTGGATACGGTGAGTTGCATCGGGTGAACCAAAGGAGTGAAAGGGGCTCAAAGGATTGGCTCATTCCAAGGGTTCAATGGATTATGATATGTGCAAATGACAAAGTGTCGGGTTCAAGGGCAAATCTAAGAAGCGTTGGATGATGTTCTCAAGAGACTGCTTGGCTTGCTCCATTCAATTTTTCCCCCATCTAGATGGATGAGTACCTCTTTTTGGTTTAATGAGCTCGAGGAGGATAACACATGCTCAATATAACTCACCTTCGGTAAGTTCCTCTTATTTTGTTTAATGAACTGGAAGAAGTAAGGGTTTGGTCCCATGTGGGCCTATCGATGTGTTCTTTAACGAGTCCAAAGACAGAAAACTCGAAGGTTTTTCGGGATTATAGAGTTTGGAAAAACACTTAAAAGAGAACTCTCTTAGTTCCTTTTTCGTACAGTAGTCTAACTAGACCAAAAAAGAGATAAACTATCACTCGAAAGACGCCCTTTCTGACCTTTTAACGAGTGTGAAAGGAAGCAAGGTCACTCGACAATCTTTTCATATTTAGAGAGTCTGAAAAGGGTTTAAAGAGGACTCTAGGGGGGTTCCTTTTTCGTGTGTTTGTGTATCCGTACGGGTCTGAAAAAGAGATAAAAGTTTACCTGGTTATGTTCTCATATTTTCGAGCTCGAGAACAAACTAAGACTATGCGCATAAGTGTGACAAGGTGAATCATCTGTCAGAATTGCCAGGAAACCTGCAATGTCAGAACTACAAACCAGGGGTTTAGTGAAGCCATTATGTTATTAGAGAAACCCAAAAATGACTATATCTTGTAAAAATGAAAATTTATAAATAACAATACAATGAAAATTCCATTTACCATTTCATTTTGCACAAGGATTTTGGAGTAGTGGAGATTCTCATTTTGAAGTGGATCTTGTTTTGTTCGCTGCCGGAGCTACGGTTCACCATTTTGCTTGCTGTTTGGACCAGGTAGATGTCCATATATTCTTCTTTCAAACACATGGTTTCACATTCATTTTAATAGCATCATTTAATTTAAAATATGAAGCCCTAAATTGCCCAAAAAGACCAAAATCGGCCTCTTTTAAAAATGATGGAAAAAGGGGATTCTTTTTACAAAAACATTTTAGAAAAGGGTGGCCAAGATGCCACCACCTCAATAGCTGATTGAATGAGTCATTTTTTGGCAAAAGAACCCATGAAAAATCTTTCCCATATGCCCACGCAACCACATAGTCATTTTGATTTTTTAAAATGTCTTTATTGTTGTTTGATGAATGTTAAATGGCTAGGGAAGGGCGTGGTGATTGTAAAAGAGGGTGTGATCATTTTAAATGGTGTGGGCATTTAGATTTCACGTTTTAAATCACTTTTAAAAATTGCCGAAATTGCCAAAATCTGGGAATAATGAATTTCTTTATTTTTTTGTTTTGTAGGTAATTTCGGCGACCATGATTGAGTGGAAAGAAAGAGAACATGAGATGGATGATTTATCCACCTTGCAGAGTCCTCACACACGGGCCGTATTGCGAGCTTGTGGCTTACTAAAGTTCTTCAAATTGAAAAAAATGAAGAAAGAGATTTTATTGCTTGAGCATATGATCGGCCTATGGGATGTTGCAGAGCAAGGATTCCGAATTGACACACAGATTTTAACCCTTGAGTTAGAAGATGTGTATTTTTTGAATGGCCTCTCGAAAAGAGGGGTTCCCATATCTTTTTCTGGGTAGAGGGCGCTACCCGAGCAAGTGGACTTGTATCTGGCATGCCACTGTATCCCAGGAGCAAGACTGGTAGGGGGTAGAATCCCTATCAAGGATATTCGAGAGATGCCCCTCCGGTCTATACTTTTTTCTATCACGAGCATGACGGGAAGTACTAGCATGCATTTGGCATCAATATCGCAGGTGGCTTATGGTGTTCAGTGTTTGAAACCAACATTGTTCAACTGGAGTGCAGGGTTCCTTTGAAATGTGAAGGAACAGGTTTCACAGTGCAGGACGAGACAGAAGCAGTTTGCTTATGGCTCTTTTCTAGTCTCATTTTTCCTAGAGCGCATCCCCCAGATGCAGCCTCAGATAGAATTGGGGGTGCGACCAGTGGATGAACTGAGGATGGAGAGGTGGACTAGTCTATCTCCAAGGCTAATATCGGAGTCATAGTTCCGTTTCACTGGCGATTTCTTTTTCTGGCTGAGACAACAGTATCTCTGGATAGAGGACTTCCCTTATGCTAAGGTATATTTCCGCGGGAGCATGGATTTGATTTTTCCCATAGGGGAAGACTGGGATGTGTCAGGTAAGAGACTGAGCCATACCTTGTCTAGTTTTTTTTTTTTTTTAATGTATATATATATTTTTTTGGGTATGTAGAAGATTTTTAACAGATGTATTGTTTTCAACATGCAGACAAGGGAGCAGTGCGCCCGATCGATATACTGGTACCAGGACGTCGCGGGGGCATTCCGGTTGCAGTAGATCCGACAGTACCAGTGATAGGTCTCTAGGAGGTTGAGAGAAACCTCCAAGGCCTCACGATGGGCATTCCTCCTTTGCAGAGGGGAGAAGTTCCTTTACATCTGTAGAGGCACACTGTGGGAGTACCAGAGAACATCAATTCTCTATTGAGGTGCGTAGTGCACGCGGTGATGTGTTACTCGCAACACAATGTAGTGCGGGGAGATTAGAGTCTCTCTGGTTATCATATTTTTGTATGCCTTGTCAGGCAACGTTTTATGGGTGGAAAGACCCAATATTTTTCTCTTCTACATACTTTTTTGATGTAATCCAAAAATTTCAGTCACGCCATATATATATATATATATATATATATATATATACAGTTTCAAGTTTTTACAGTGCCAATGATTTGTACATGATGATGTGATGTGTTTTAATTTACATGTAATGTACAATTTTTCTTTCCTTAACTCTTATATGTGGGCAAGATACCGATCCATGATACAATTAGCTAATGAATCCAAAACACTATTAAGTTCTCTTGGAATGTGTCTATATTCAATGTAATCGAACATTTGTTCAAGATGACGAATGTGTAAGTGGAGACGTAGTAGGATAGGACTACGGATATCGTAGATACGGTTGAGTTGATAGACCATGAGTTGGGAGTCTAAGTAAATAATGATACGAGAGATACCTAGAGATGAGGCTTGGGTCAACAGTCCAATGACAGCGTGATATTCTGCCATATTGTTGGTTGCTAATCCTAAGAAGATACCTCCTGAACTCACCACCTTGTCAAATTGGTAAATAAACCATGTTGCTGAAGCAATGTTTCGGGTATGTCGACTAGCGCCATCCACGAACCCGAAAAACATAGAAAAGGAAGACGTCATCTGCGCATGAAAACACAAGCACAGTCATGAGTGGAAAAGGTAAAGACTCAAGCATGCGAAAGAAATAGACACACCAAACTAAAATACAATAATGTACAAAGTACCGATGCTAGGTGATCTAGGCATAGTAATTCTTAAGGTAAAGCCCGTTTTGGGGCTCTCCCAGGGAAATTCCATCATGATATACTAGTTCGTAAGCGCCTCTGTGTAGAACACGCTTCACCATGTAAGGACCATGCCACATAGGTTCTAACTTTCCTGTCCCCAATTTATCATGATCTTGGTCATAAACGAGGACTAAGTCTCCTTCTGCAAAATTCTGAGGGTGGACGGATTTGTCGTTCTTGATTCGTTTTTGATGTGCCTCATTAACGAGAGCAGCATCACGACGTGTTTCGTCCAGCTTGGATAAATACAAGAATCGTTCTTATTCAGCAGAAGTATGGGGCAGGAGTTCTACTTTCAGTTTGAGTGATGGAATCTCACACTCGATTGGTAGGATGGCTTCAATGCCATATACCAACTGGAAAGGAGTAAATCTAGTTGAGGTTTTCACATAAGTGCGATAGGCCCAGAGAGCAGAGAAAATTTGTAAATGCCACGATGTCTTGTTTTCCCCTACCATGCATTGGATCATGGTTTTTAGGACTCTGTTGATGGCTTCAACTTGTTCGTTAGCCTGAGGGTAGTAAGCGGATGAGTTTTCATGGAGAAAACCCAATTTTACATGTAATTCGCTCATCATCTAGTTTTTGAAGTGTGCACCATGATCGGTGACAATGGCATGTGGTACACCAAAACGAGTTATGATATGGTTGAAAAGAAACAAAGCTGCAGTATGACCATCGTTCAGGAAGGTAGGCATAGCCTCAGCCCATTTGTTGAAGTAGTTGACGACGACGATGATGTAACCGTGCCCCCTGGTTGAGGTAGGCTTACATTGCATGAAATCGATTCCCCACTTTGAAAAGGGGCCGATGGCAATAATGGGGTGCAACGCAGTAGGGTGGGTGCATGCCTTCTTGTTAAAGACTTGGTAGGGTGGGCATTGTTTAACGGCCTCGATGCAATATTTGAAAATCGAGGGCCAAAAGTAGTCATCACGTAGGATTTTTTGGGCTGTGGCCATCTCAGAAAGGTGACCGCCACAGGCGCCATGGTGATAATCGTTCAAAATGCATTCATCCTCCTCGTGAATCATACATCGCCGAAGGATGGTGTCAATACCACGGCGATACAAGGTGTCTCCGATGATGAGATAACGACGAGAGTGGTGACGAATGCGTCGACGCTCTTCGCGAGAGATGTTGGGCTGAAAACGTTGGGTTTGAAGGTAGAGGAGAATGTATCCATACCAAGGATTGGAGGTGCTGATGAGGAAGAGAGATTCATCGGGGAGAGAATCTCTAGGTTCAATGTTTTCATCGGAACGAGGGAGAGCACAGATAAGCTCTGCAAACACCAAGGATTTTTTGGCTTTAGCCTTCGTAAACTCAAGATTGAATTCTTGAAGAATGACGATCCATTTTGAATATTTTCCCCCAAGTACTTTATGCGTCAAGACGTGGTACATGGGGTTGGAGTCTGCGATCACCATGGTGGTGCATAATAAGATGTAATGGCGGAATCTCTGGACAGCGATGACGGTTTCCATAGCCAATTTCGCGACATGTGAATATCGGAGTTCAGGTCCAGATAGACTCTTGCTCAGATAATAAATCACATGTTCTTTGTCGTTAGAGTCCTCCTGAACTAACACCATCATAATAGTGGAAGTGGAGGCGGCCAAGTAAAGGATATAGTCCTTTGTGTACTCCGGAGGGTGTAACAAGGGAGCGTGGGTCAAGGCATGCTTGAGAGCATCGAATGACCATTGGGAAGTGTCATCCCAGATGAAAGGGATATTTTTCTGCAGTAACCGCATGAATCCTTTAGTTATCTCGGTGTAGTTGCAGATGAAACGACGAAGGAAGTTTGATTTTCCTTGCAAACTCTGGAGTTGGGTCAAATTGGTAGGTGGGGGTAAGGATAGAATGGCCTTGATATTTAATGGATCCACCCGGATCCCGTCTTTGGAGACAATGAAACAGAGGAGTCGATCGGATTTGATAGCGAAAATGCACTTATGGGGGTTCAAGCGAATACGGTAGAACCGACATCGAAAAAAATTGCCCGCAAGTGATCGATGTGATCGGATCGATTGGATGAGTGGGCGGGTAAATCGTCGAGGCAAGGCTCTGTGATATGCTTGATATCGTGAAAATCATATGACATGGCCCACTGGAAATTAGCACCAGCGTTTTTGAGGCCAAATGGTAACTTTCGATAGGAGAAAGTCCCCCATGGGCAGATAAAGGTTGTCTTATGTTGATCAACAGGTAAGATTTCAATCTGGTTATACCCAAAAAATCCATCCATGAAAGAGAATATTACGCTCCCCGTGCAATTATCAATGATTTGTTCGATGAAGGGAATAGGGTAGTTGTCCTTAGGACAAGCTTTGTTGAGATCTCGATAATCCACACAAACACAGATGGTCCCTTATTTTTTGGCAACCAGAACAAGGTTGGAGACCCATTTTGTCAAAGGGACGGGATAGATGAAGCCATATTTTAGAAGTTTTTCAACTTCTGCCTTTATAGCTGCGATTTTCTTGGGATGAACCAGGGGAAGATTTTGTTGAACAGGTTTTGCGTCAGGGTAAGTTTTGATTTCGTGTACGACGATTGAAGGGTCGATCCCTGACATCTCCTCGTAGCTCCATGCGAAGACATTGCAGAATTCCTTAAACAAAGTAGTGGAAGAAAACACTTCCTCGGGTGTGCAATTAGCACCAAGGTTGATGTTTTCCATGACACCTTCTTTGATCGAAATGTCAATCACGATCGTAGTAGAGATGTTACCCATGTTCCCCTCAGAGGGAGTATCTTGTGTGAGGATGGGAGATTGCGGAGCATCGGTAACATCGAGAGGGAAGACAGAGCGTATGTCTTGGTGAATTTTGTCCAAAGGCAGAAGAAAAGAGGATCGATGATGGTTGTCATCCCAAGGCAGATCGTCAATGCTAAGCATTTCCATAATAGATTCGTCTAAAGGAAAAATTTGGGAAATGTAATCAACAACAGACGACAGGGAATCCAACCATGAGGGCACCGAGTAGGCATCGGGTGCCAATGAATGTGAATTGTTGGAAGAGGGAGAGGTAGATTGAATAGCTACGTATGCAGCCTCGGCTGGGCTAAGTGGCATAGTGTCACTGAGCACATCGAATTCCAAGGGACTAGGTACAATCCAAGGATTAGATGATTCCAAGGATTGATAAGGCATAGTCGAGATCATATTGATGATGGCAATATGATGTGCGGTAGGTGGAAGTGGTGTAGGGAACGTACCCATAAGGCTAGAATCTTTCAATAAGCCAACACCAATGCTTTCATACGTAACTGGGTGGTCTCCCAAAAAAGGAATGTTGTTGGTGGCAGGGATGCGAGCGTCGGGTGTACAGAAATCAAGCTGATCGACGGTGACAATTTTTCCTTGATGGGGGAATTGTACACATCAAAACACCGATGAAGCGACGACAGTCATGGCATAGAACCAACTTCTTCCGAGTAATAGGTTGTAGTCGAGGGGAGCATCAACCACCTTGACATCAATGGTAACAATTTTTCCGCCCAACTGAACGGCTAGGGATTGTAATAACCCATGACGATGAAAACCTTGTCCATCAAAAGCGCATATCATTGTAGGGGATTTGTTAAGGGTAGGTGATTTTAAGCCTTTCCAACAGGCTAGAGACATAACACAGGTAGAGGCTCCCTCATCCAGGATAGTTCGGTGGATTTGTTGATTGTGAAAAACAACATCAATTTGGAAAGCTAACTGGTGGGAGAGTCGCGGTTGATGATCATCCAGATTAAATGTGAGGTTGTTCGATGACTCGGGATTGAAAGCACCGATAGCAGCTAAGAGTGTTCTGCGTTGGCTGGGACAGTGTTGTATAACTTCCAAGGTGGACATAGCACACGGAGCTTGGGCCAAATATTCTACAATATTGTAATTTTGGGCAGCCCGTGAATTAGGGTTGAAGGTAGATTTCCGAATGGTGCTCTTAGGAGGGTGTAAGATAGAGTCAAACGAATGTTTTTCAATCTGAAGTGGCCCGGATGGAGGGCTAACAGATGGAGGATTAACAGAGGATGGTAACGGGTCTAGTGAAGAACCATTAGCAGTCTTCGACTTATAAGGATTAACTGGCATGTCATATGTTGAAGAGCGAGTGGTTATATTAACCCCATTAAACATGTAAATGTGGGCACTTGTCAAGGCCTCATCATGGGGTTGGTTGGAACTGCCCCCTGGCGTGGGAGTTTGGGCAACCAAATATTGCTGCTGTGGAAAAGGCTGAGTAAGAAAATCAGGTTGTGAATTTCCCTTGAAAAGTTTGGCCACTTCATCGCGATGTGGACAGTCTCGGGTGTAATTATCGTCACCACAGATGAGACATGGGAATTTTGGTTTTCATTGTGATTTTTTTCTGGCAGCAGAAGTTTGCGGTTGATTTTTCGGTTGATCGTTGTTATTGTTTCTCTTTGTTTTATTTCTCGCTTTCTTCTTGCCCCCAGGTTGTTGTGAAGGGGTTGATTGGACTGCATTCACCTCAGAGACCTGAGTTTGAGGGGGGGTAGAAGAGGGTGCAGTTGGGCTGGGAGAAGCCGACGAAGCGGGCCACTGAATCGTTCCATTCGACTGGGTAGTAGATTGTGTTTTGACGGAGCCAATAACTCCATCCGCGTGGGAAGCAGACGATGGTTTGGATGGATCATTAGTGGCGCAGGTAGAATTTGGTATCAACTCATACAAAGTATCAGACTGTGAATAGACTAAGTCTAAGTATTGAGATCGGGCAATGGCTTCTTCCTCGGTGACTACACCACCCATGGAAACATCACGAGCAATCTGGGGTAACAATGATTTAGTGAACCATTCCGCTAACAATTGGTTAGGAATGACCACTTTGATTAGCCTTCGTCGTCGTCTCCATTCATGAATATGATCGGAGATATGTACAAAAGTTGTCTGATGAAGGGAGGTTAATAGTTCAGTACCCATCTCGTATCGAATGGGTAGTTGGAAGTGTGTGAGGAAGGACATGGCAAGGGAGTTGAAATCGTGAAAATATGCGCGTGGTAGTTCAATATACCATTTTGCTGCGGAACCCGTAAATGTTCGTTGGAAAAGACGCAAACGAATAGAATCATCCATGAGGGATTTGGATGAACACCACAAATGGAAAGTCATCACGTGGTTGTTTGGATCTTCTCCAGACTTTCCGTCGAATTTTGGGATATCAGAAGGAAGTTTAGCTGGAATAGCTGGCCAAACCGGAGAATGATAAATAGGATCATTCATTAATGGAGACAAGTCTGGAAGGTCTAGGGTAGCTAGAAAAGGTAGTTGTCAGTTAACCTGTGGGTAATGCTGGTATGGCATGGGGACACCAGTGGGGCCAATCACTGGGTTATGTGGATAATTGTAACTAGTGGGCCCTCTTGCATGAGGTTGGTTTTTGAGGTGTTTTGAGAAGTATGTGTGAGTGGAGGACAAACGGATGGGTTTTGTGGGTTATAGGTTGGGTTTGGCATTTGTCCATAAGGAGGTTGTTCGGGAGTCTAAGAATTTTTCCTTGCCGAGAACTATGGGTTTCCTGGAAAAGGGACATTCCATGGATTAGGTGTGGCAGACACATTTTGTCCATGTGGTTGATGGTAGAATCTGGATTGAGCTTGCCCCCCAAATGGAATTTTTCCTCCGGTGGGAGGATGCCCCCCAACTTGAGGTAGAGTTCCCGGAATTTGAAAACCAGACATAAATAACTAACCGGTGCCGCCGAGCGGATTAGGACCACCAAGACCAGTCCCTCCGGGTTGTTGGATAGGTATGGAACTTCCCAGTACAACTTGGGTAGTAGTGGCAGTGAAAGCATTCAGTGCTCTGTACCCAAAAGGGAGTGATGATGTAGGTCTTGGTGTCACAGGTGTGCCAATCGCAACTTGGTTGACCACCGCATTACCGGCGGGAATAGTCGGGATGTGAGGGACTATTGTAGAATGGGTCATCTGGAGGGGAAGAGTAGACCTTGGGCCAATGGACGATGTGCTCGGACCAACGAGTGGTGTAGCCGTGAAAATGGTGGTACCAGTAAAATGGTTTAGGGGTACCGTGTAAGAAATGGGTGCGTCAGCACCCATCCCTGTTTCATAAAGATCTCGCACCATGCGTGATGGACTCCAAACAATGTCTGCGGTCCAAAAAGGGTCATCGGCTAAATGGTTTTGATGAGACCCAGCCAGAATGTCAGAAGGATTGACGACGAAAAATTCACCAGCGGAATTCAGTTGGAGGACACATCGTTCATATCCCTCCGGAATGCGGAAAGCTTCTGGAGACTCTGAAACAATTCAAAAAATCTCCAAAGGAGTGGGAACTTCTTCCTGGGAAGTTGTAGTGTTTTGAACCTCGCTCTGTTGAGGAGATTCCTCCGTAGAATGAGGGGGTAAAGGGGTGTTTCCTTCCATATTTTCTGTAGGAAGTCCCTGTATCCTCCGCGAACGGTGTGGAGGGTCGATATTGGCGAAAAAGAGTCGGCAAAAAAAAATCTATGGCCAACTACTGAAAAGAAACAGCATACGCTAATAAAATCTAAGAATCAAAACCAATAAAACATGACCTTCTCTCGATGAATGTACTAGTTGGTGATGAAATCCAACGTCGCGTGATCAAGTCCAGAAGGGGCGGGGGCAGGGTGGAACAGTTACAATGGCGACCTGCTTAACGAACTTACGCCTTGGTGCAAGCTTCCATGCAGTAATTGTGGATTTACCCTCCAAGGAGCCCGAGTGAGTTTGACCAATGTCTGCTCCAGGTACAATGAGACTTCCCTTCACTGTCACCTTGTGTAAGACCCTAAATATTATGGCCACTAAGGTTACCAATTCGCAGTCAGCCCCTAGGCGGGAATAGTCAACAGTCCGATCCAAACGTACGGGCAGGGTATCGAGCCTAAAATCAACTAAAAGGCCTCAAAGTGATCCCCATAATAGGATCTGACCACCACAATCAGTTGAACCATGGAGGGATAATCTTTGTAACTCACTCGAATGCGACCCCGTGCGTAACCCCTGTGTGAGAGGGGGATCCCGGGCAGACTTATACGATAATTGGATTTGACTCTCCCTAACTCAGGATGCTACTGTTTGTTTTGGAAAATTTGGAGAGTTATGCTCACAGCCTAATCTAAAGTACTAATCCTAGTCTACTATTGGTGGAGGATCCTAGAAAAGAAAAATTTCTAAACAATTTTTAATTAGCGTTGATTTTATAGCTGTTCTTTACGCAAAAAGGGGTGCATGGAAGTGAAACAAATGGAATTATGACTCAGTCCCAAAAATGCATCAAATATGATAATCAATCACTTCTTTTCGATGAACATCTATCTAAGGGAGAGAGAGAGAGTTCTTTTTACTAACAAGCACTAATAAGGAGTGTCCTCAAACAAATTTTCTTCAATCAAATCCTGATGTGATGCTAAAACTTTCGAGATGACTTCTAACATGAACTATCAATCATGAAGATGATTTTCATTGTTTGCATATGAATAATGATTAATTCAACACAATGCTCGTCTTGCTAATTATCTTCTTGGACGAATGAAAATCATACCAACACAAGCAAGAATCATACAAACAATACACCCTCTTGTTGTGATCAAAACAAGAAGTGAAAGAAAAGAAACAATCAAAGAGAAATCAAACTTCACACCCAAAAGAAAAAGTTGAAGAACAATGATCTTAAATAAAACCAAATGAAAATATATGTAGACCTTTGATGACCTTCACCAGCGTTTTTCGTTCAGTCGACGAGGAGAGAAAGACAATGCATGGGTTTCAAACTCCAAATGACAGAAAAACTCGACAAAAATAGTGAAGAAGGCTACAAAATCCAAACAGCAAGATGTTTGTTCTTCAAGAAAAAGATAGATGTCTAAGTTGGAAAGAAGAAGGATTGACTCACAAGGTTACCCAGCAAGAGAGACACAAAGGAAAAACCTTGAAAAAACAATTCTTGGAAGGTTTATTGGCCAAAGGAGGGTTGGCGCTCTGTTGTCAAGGAAAAGGAGCATTATAGCACTCTGTGTAAGGCTATTAGGGAGCGTTGGCGCTATGTGAACATAGGGACAGGGGCGCCAGGTTCAAAAAACTCCAAAAGGTGTCAAAAATCCAAAAATTTTAATTCAATCTCGACAATTAGGCTGAGTATGATGGGGTGGGGAGCCAATTAGCTAATGAAACCAATCAAAAGAGGAGTGAACTAGGTCTGAAACAATCAAGGGGTAGAACAAGCTCAATGAGGAGAAATCAAAACAAGAAGTTTCGATTTGAGGCTATCTCCCCAGTGGAGTCGCCAGTTTCTGTTGTAGGAAAATCTCCCTGCGGACAAGTAGATTGCCTAAAAGAGCTTGAACTTAACTCTAAGATAGAAAATGCTTAACGTGGACACTAACTTCCTTTCAAATCTATACAAACTAACACATGAGAAGGAAGGAGAACATAAGTACCTCTTTATCGACGTTTGTCCCTGCACGCTCCGAGTTGAGATCCGATCCTTTGCTCCTCGCTGAGTCCTGTAGACAAACAAGATACGACCACTTCCTACTCTATTGATATTAGCTTGAAAATAGATCTATCTATTAATGATAAGTTCATGTAACATCAGACACAAACTAGAAAGAAATAGGCCAAGAGTGTCATATTAATGAGAATAATGACAACAATACTTACAATCGTAGATGCTAATGCGAAAGCTTCGTCTAGTCCCCTTCGTCTAACCCTTGCTCGAAAGATCCACAACCTGGATGACATCAGCTTCACTGATCGCTCTCCTTTGGCTGACTGTGTGTTTCCTATGAGATCATAGGTTTCATACTAGCAATTCTTCCCCCTTTTTACCATCATAGAGCTTTCTTATATAGTTTAAGAGGAGCTTAACCTCTTGATTTATCTTTAGAACAAGTTGAGGAACTTCCTCCTTAGATCAGGGATCTCTTGATGGAACCAATAATTCGAATGCAACTGCCTTCTAAACTTGAAATATCCTCCCTTATTCTCCTCAACGGGCCAACTACTACCTCATATTATGCATCACTCCCTTAAAAGGGGCATCAGAGCGTTGTAGCGCTCCCTAGGAATCTTGAGGGAAGTACCAGTGCTCCAAAGGTGGATAACGCTCCTTCAAAGGGGCAGGCAAGCATTATAACGCTCCCTGAGGCCTTATAGGGGAGCGCCAACGCTCCTAAGGATGATGTAGGGGAGCACTCACCCTTAGAACCTTTGTTTAAGAGCTCTCCTTAGGTGTTAAGAGTTCCTTGACTTCAATTAATCAATTACTCTTCTCCAAATCAAGTGTATGAGATGTTTTAAGTGCCTCATTAGTGTCGTTGTTATGGCAGTATGCTTGAACAACGTTTGCGCCACTTGTGAACAACTTGCGACACTTGCGAAAGTTGTAAGGAAGATGCGACACTTACGACAATTGAGAGGAACATGCGACACTTATCCAGTTGATTAATTTTGACGTGTAACAGGGAGGCTCGTGGAAGGCCTGCACCTGGTTGGTGGAACTACTATTGTTTCCAAGATAAGTACCAGATGATGTTTTAATTTATGTTTTTTGCATGTCTGTGTATTTATAATTATCATGTATTCTGTTGTGCATATGAATTAATGTTAATGCCATGTTTAAAATTATGATAGCAGTAATGTTTAGACTTATTATGAGCTCTAAATGTGTTTCACTTCTTAAATGCATGTTGTTTTATAATCCGAGAGTGAGTGTTATATTTCTGCGAAGTATGGTAACAGAAAGGTTGCTACAATTTGGTATCAGAGAGATTAAGCCTTGGCACCGAAAAGTGGTGCTACAATTTGGTATCAGAGCCAAGGTTTTGACATTGAGCCTAGATGGGCCAGTCAAGTGGTCTTTGGACCAAGGGTGTGAGAATAAATTGTGTCTGGAGGACCGATTTCGGAACCTGGAATGCTCCATATGTGTCAAGGAGTTACTTGACGTGCTTACAAGCTCAGGAGGTATAGCGGTGTTATGAAACCCTAGCCGGTGTGGTATATGGCCACAGGGAGAGAGGACTCCACACTAGAAGTGTTGGAGCCTTAGGATCTGTTCATAAGGGAAGGTGAACCCTTGTAACCGTCAGATATGGAGAATGTCCACAGGGTTTAAAGACCCTTTGGAGTTGCACAAGAGTGTGGGAATCGCGATACGCAAACTCCCAAAAAACCCGAGAAGATCTAGGTTGTATATCTAGGAGGAAGGCTCGACCATTAGATCTAGCAGAGTTGTGCTCGAGTTAGTCGCCAAAACCTTTCGGATTTCACAAAATTGGGATATGGGAAGTGAGGGAGGTGAACACCTCCGAAACCTGAAACCCGAAATCCCAAAATGATCTACACCGTAGATCGTAGGAAGGGAGTTGACCGTCGGATCAAGTTGGCAAGTAAACCGTAATTTCAGGATTTTTGCAAACGGAAGTTCGAGATGTGGGATGCACGAACTCCCGATGGTCGAAACCCGGAAATGCTGAAAAGATATGGATCATAGATCTGAGGAAGGAGTCTAACCATTGGATTTTTTTTGGAATGGACGTGGGCGCATGAATGTGTACCACGTGCCAATGAGTCGAGAAGAAAGGCAAGAGTGGTGGGACCTGATGACATCACCAAAGGTGACATGGACCCTCCTGAACGTACCATGCTCCATGACAGTGAAGGGCGACAACTGTGCTGTGGGTCCGGAGAATAAAGTAATTCGTGATTTCAGAATTCACAAAGGAGGAGCACAAAGGCTCAACACTCCAACTCACAAAGTTGCGAGTTGCGAGAGGTGCTAGCAATTAGGCCTAGCCTACAGTTATATGTAGCAGGTGCTAGTGAGGAGGGAGCCATACCCATATCGCATCTTGGGTATCGACATTTGGAGGAAATGATTCGAGGGTCTTCGACTCATGAACTCGCGAGATCGCGAGTTGCGAAAGGTGACTTTGGTTACGAGGGTTTAATTGTTGGATCTTCATGGACCAATATTTCGAAGTTCCAAAGTCCCGAAATTTTGCAGAGCCGAACAGATCTCAGAAATCTTTGTGAAGTCCAAACATTTTTCTTGTTCACGTTGGCTTATGAATGTTGTAAGTTTTTCTTGAAGGTTTAAGGGCCTGACAAACTTCGTATTGATTTCACATTGTGTGTGTAGATTTCAACGAGTGTCAGGACAGTGAAGAATAGACGCCGAGTAAGGAAATGGAAGAGGTGTGGAGTGCCTCCATTTTAGAGGACGAAAGAGAAGGAAATGATTTCAACTTGGGAGTCGAAGGAACAAACTCTAATGGACAGGGAAAAGAGATAGATAAAGAAGGACGTATGATGAAGCTCATTGAAAAATTGCAGAAAGATGCCTAGGCTCGCTGAGCTGATAGCTGAAAGCTCATGAAAATCAAGGATCAACAGGGTGAATTCAACTTAAAAATGTTGAAGAGCCTAGAAAGAATAGAAAAGAAATTGGAAAAAGAGAGTGACTCAAGAAGATCAAGAAGTTTCGAAACCCTTGAGAGGAGAAGAAGATTGAGGAGTGGTAGCAGACATTATCGTCTCTCCCCGAAGCATTCTGCCAGGGAAACACACAGTAGTTCAAGCTTGTCGCCTACCAGAAAACATTGAAAATCTGGAAAGGATGAATTGAAAGGGGAGATGAACAAGATCAAGCCTCCAACGTTTGATGGAGAACATAAGAAGGAGGAAGATGCCGAGACATGGTTTCTTGGCATGAAGAAATATTTCCAACTGTAGAACTACTCCGCTCAAGCACAAGGAAGAATTGCAATGTACCAGCTAAAAGGAAAAGCATCCATTTGGTGGGATTAGTTTGTGCAAGTACATCAAATTAGAGAGAAAGATATCACTTGGAAGGAGTTTAAGAGGTATTTCGAGAAGAAATACCTGACCAAAAGATATTATGATAGAAAGATGAAGGATTTCTTTGAACTCAAGCTAGGCAGCATGACCATTGATGAGTACGAACAAAGTTTCTTGGAACTACTGAAGTATGTTCCATTAATCAAAGGTGATATTGTCAAGATTCAAAGGTATCTGAGTGGACTGCCACCTTCCATCGGTGATAAGATTCAGTATGATGATCCTAAGACTATGGAAGAAACAATAAGAAGGGGAAAATGCTTGTATGAACAACAAAGAGATAAGCCTACCTTTTAGAAGGCTTGGGATGAACAGAAGAGGTTTAAGAAGGAGCATAGGCAGAAGGGAAACAATCCTCCCTTTTTCAGAAACAATCCTAAGGGACAGTCATCTTTTAGAGAGCCTAGGAAGGCTGAAGTGAGTGAGCAAATGCCCAGACTGTCACCTATGGAGTGTTGGGGCTGTAAAGGGAACCATAGGTATAGAGACTGCCCCCACAGAAAAGATAAAGCGAGAACCATCCACAATGTTCAACAAGTTGAGATAGTGGAGGATATGGGAACAAGAATGCCAAGGATCTACGTAGCCCTGGACAACAAGAAGACATAATTTCAATCGCACATGATTGAAGTGGAAGGTATGATTAAAAACCGACCACTAATTATTTTAATTGATTCAGGGGCTAGCCATAGTTATGTAGATCTTAGGGTGGTGTAAAGTTTGCATTTATCAAGAAGAAAACATGAAAAGTCTTGGTTAGTGCAGTTGGCTATAGGGACCAAGAGGAAGGTCATTGAATTGGTTAAGTCCTGTTCATTTGATATGAAAGGATTAAGCACTAAGGCTAAATTGAATATTCTACCTTTAGGCTCTTATGACTGCTTAATTGGGATGGAATGGTTGGGCCAACACCATGCCCTCATGGACTGTCGTAACAAGAGGTTTACATGCCTGGACGAAGAGGGAAATCAGAAAATAGTCCAAGGAATTCCTAGAGCTGTGGCTATCATAGAAATCTCAACCATGCAATTGAAGAAGTGTTACAGGAAGGGTTGTCAATTATTTGCAGCTCGTGTGGAAGAAGCATACAGAGATGCAGTCTCAGATATTGGAGACCATGAGGTACTCATAGATTTAAAATATGTATTTCAGGAGGTACCTGGACTACCTTCGAAGAGGGACATCGATTTTTCTTTAAATTTGATGCCTGGAGCAGCTCTAGTTTCAAAGTCTCCTTATAGAATGAGTACGCCAAAGTTGAAAGAGTTGCAATTGCAACTTGAAGAGATTTTGAAGAAGGGGTACATTCACCCAAGCATGTCACATTGGGGTGCCCTGGTCCTATTCGTGAAGAAGAAAGATGGGACGTTGAGGTTGTGCATTGATTTGCGACAATTGAATAAGGTAACTATCAAGAACAAGTTTCCTCTGCCAAGGATTGATGATCTTTTCTATCAGTCGAAGGGTGCGAGAATATTTTCAAAGATAGATCTCAGATCGAGATATCACCAGGTAATAATAAAGGATGAGGACATCAAAAAGACTACCTTTAGAACAAGGTATGGTCATTATGAATTCACAGTGGTGCCGTTTGGACTGATAAACACACCTGTTGTTTTCATGTGCTTAATGAATGGTGTATTCAGGGATTATTTAGACAAGTTTGTCATAGTCTTCCTGGATGACATATTGGTGTATTCCAAGTCAGAGGAAGAGTATGAACAACACTTGAGAATGGTTATGCAAGTGTTGAGATAACACTAGCTGTATGCCAAGCTGAGAAAATGCTCATTTTATCGAAGGCAGATCCATTACTTGGGACATATTATTTCAGAAGAAGGGATCGTTGTGGATCCTAAAAAGGTTGAGGCCATCCGAGAATGGTCAGCGCCAAGGAATGTGGCGGAAGTTATATCTTTTATGGGTCTGGCAGGCTATTACAGAAGGTTTATAGCAGGGTTCTCAAAGTTAGCTCACCCTCTTACTTCCTTCCAAAGGAAGGAGAAGAGATTTCAGTGGACTGGAGAGTGTGAGAACAATTTCCAGCAATTGAAGCAGATGTTAACCAACACTCCAATCCTAAGGATTGTAGATCCAAATATGGATTTTGTGGTGTGCACAGATGCGTGTAAGGAGGGGTTGGGAGGAGTTCTTAGCGAAGAGGGATTTGTAATCTGTTATGAGTCCAAGAAGCTGAAAGAGCATGAAATGAATTATGCCACTCATGATTTGGAGCTGGCAGCAATTGTCCACACTCTAAGGAAATGGAGACATTACCTCATGGGAAGGATATTCGAATTGAAAACAGACCATAACAGTCTGAAGTATTTACTTGATCAGCCGACTTTAAATGCCAGGCAAACTAGATGGCTAGAGTTTCTGTGAGAATATGACTTTGATATCAAGCATATCAAAGGGAAAGAAAATAAGGTGGTTGATGAACTCAATAGAAAAGTGCACGAATTACATGCTACAACCATTAGCATGTACAGGACTGAGATTAAAGACAGAATTTTTGAAGCTGCAAATGCTGATTTGCAGTATAGAGGTCAGGTAGCAAAGCTACAACAGCATGAGAGACTACAGACCCAGGGAAGTTACACCTTGGGAACTGATGGATTACTTCTGTATAAAAACAAAGTGTATGTACCCAATGTATGAGAATTGAAGCTGGCAATTCTAAAATAAATGCATAACGTGGCTTATGATGGACATTCTGGATATCAGAAGACTGTGGCAGCGGTCAAAAGCCATTACTTTTGGCTGGGTAGGAAGAAAGAAATCATTGAATACATCACCAGATGTATGTATTTCTAGAAAGTTAAGGCTAAGCATAGGCACCCAATAGGGTTGTTGCATCCTTTACCCATTCCCGAGTGGAAATGGGAAGTGGTGACAATGGATTTTATTACGGGATTATCCGGAACAAGCAAGCAACATGATTCAATCATGGTGGTGGTGGACAAGCTTACAAAAGATGCCCATTTTATTTCATTGAAAACCAATCACAAGGCAACAGATGGTGTTGATATATTCTTAAAAGAAGTGGCACACTTGCATGGAATTCCTAAGACGATTGTGTCTGATAGGGACCCAAAATTCACCTCAAATTTATGGAAAGGATTGTTCAAAGGATTCATAATGAATCTGAACTTTAGTACAGTGTATCATCTTGAGTCTATCGGAAATACAAAGAGGGTGAACAACGTAATAGAAGACATGCTGAGAATGTATGTGATGGATAAACCATCAAGATGGGAAGACTACTTGTATTTGGTAGAATTCACCTACAATAATGGGTATCACACATCATTGAAGATGAGCCCATTTGAAGCACTTTATGGAAGAAAGTGAAACACTCCAGTGAGCTGGGATAATCCAGCTGACAGGGCAGTAGTTGGGCCTAAGCTGCTCAATGAGATGGAAGGCCAAATGATAAGAATTAAACAGAATTTGAAAGATGCCTAGGATAGGCAGAAGAGTTATGCTGATAAGAACATAATCCATAGAGAATACAAATTGGGTGATCATGTTTTACTGAAAGTAAAAACTAACAGCAGTTCCCTGAAGCTGGGAAGTTGCGCCAAGTTGGCAGCAAGATTTTGTGGGCCATTTGAGATCCTAGAAAGGATTGGGCCAGTTGCATACATGCTTGCATTACCTGCATCTATGACTATACATAATGTGTTTCATGTTTCATTGCTTAAGAGAGATATACCTGATGATAATCATGTTATCATTTGGAATGTCATTCAGGTGGAACCATAAGGTGTCTTGCAAGTGCATCCTGTGTGCATAGTGGAAAGGAAAAAAAAACAGCTCCAGAATCAAGCCATAGAGCTTGTAAAGCTCCAGTGGAACTGGTACAGTCCTGAGGATGTGACATGGGAGCATGAATATGTTATGTGGCCAGAGTACCCACATATTTTTGAAAAGTTTGAAAAGCTTGCAGAGACAGTGTAAGGCTGCACCGAGGAAAGTGCAAAAATAAGAGGAGGGGGATTGTAGTGTCCCCAAGGCTGAGCCCTTTGTAAATATGGTTTATGAAATGATTTGTAAATATGAGTTATAGGCTGGTGAGCCAAGTTTGTATAATCCTGTGGGCTTATGTGATTGTTAGGCCATATAGCCTAAGGGTTGTAGGCCAAGGGACTAATTTTGTACCTATATGTATGCAACACATTAATAAAATATAAACACCGCTGAGTGAAGGCCTACATGATGAATGAGTGATGGGGGAATAATAATCCATAGAGAGGGAAAGGGATTAGGGGCTGGAAGGTGGGAAAAGGGGCTAAGTGTTAAACCTAGGGGGCCTAAGCCTTGGGAATAATAATTTAATGTTATTCCAAAAGACATGTGAATAATATGTCTTATCCAAAGTTCTTTTGGAAGGACAAGCAACTTCCAAATGGAAGGAACGCATGCAGTTGCATGGGTGACAAATGTCAACCATAGCCCATGCAAATAAAAGGCTAAGATGAGACATGATGAGGGTTCTCCTCCATTCGATCCAATCTTCTGAAAAATACGACTGGTCGAACCTCTGCAAGAATACCCCGGTAAGACCTCTGAACAGGAAAAGTCTGTGTGTTGATTCAGAATAACTGGTGTTAATTTTTGAAAAGCCAAAGAATCCTCTGTCTGAGCATTGAGACTATGCGTGGAGTCTTGTTCGAAGCCATATCCGAGAGACCATCTTCCATTGTTGAACCTATTAGAAAGCCCGTGTCTGTTTTCCCTATTGGTTGTTGTGGCCATGCAGTGCTGGATTGTGTGGGGCTTGTTGGCCAGTTGTACAACACTCTGTCCAGGTGAGAAAGGTGATTGAGTTTGGAAGAACAGGTTGTTTGCCTATGAGAAATTCTCTCCAGGTGAGAGAGTGTGCAGAGGAAGGAGAGAACTCCTCCAAGGAACCCTGTAGCTGCCACAGAGCTTGGAGACTTCCGGTCCGGTCTGTTGCTAAAACCCAAGGTAAGGGAGGTTAGCAGTCGAAGGACTGTCTATGTGATAGAGAAGGTGTATACTCTTGTGTTGGAACAAGCATGTGGGGAAGGAGAGTCTATGGGCAGTGAGTATGAGTGGTTCTTGGGAGAGAATTCCTTCCTTGTGACTGTGTGTTTTCCTTGTAACCTCAACCTAGTCTAGGATTCCTTGCCTTGGGATGGAGCTTAGTCCTAGCTCGGGGGTGACCCACTATTGATTTGATGAGCAGTGTGGTCTAAAGCTGGGAGGTTCGTGGAAGGCCTACACCTGGTTGGTGGAACTACTATTGTTTCTAAGATAAGTACCAGATGATGTTTTAATTTATGTTTTCTGCATGTTTGTGTATTTATAATTATCATGTGATCTGTTGTGCATATGAATTAATGCTAATGCCATGTTTAAAATTATGATAGCAATAATTTTTAGACTTACTTTGAGCTCTAAATCTGTTTCACTGCTTAAATGCATGTTGTTTTATAATCTGAGAGTGAGTGTTATATTTCCGCGAAGTATGGTAATAGAAAGGTTGCTACAATTTGGTATCAGAGAAATTAAGCCTTGGCACCGAAAAGTGGTGCTACAATTTGGTATTAGAGCCAAGGTTTCGACGTTGAGCCTAGATGGGCCAGTTGAGTGGTTTTTGGACCGAGGGTGTGAGAAGAAATTGTGTTTGGAGGACCGATTTTGGACCCTGGAATGATACAGATGTGTCAAGGAGTTACTTGATGTGCTTACAAGCTCAGGAGGTATAGTGGTGTTTTGAAACCAGAGCTGGTGTGGTATATGGCCACAGGGAGAGGGGATTCCACACTAGAAGTGTTGGAAGCTTAGGATCTATTCAGAAGGGAAGGCAAACCCTTGTGACCGTCAGATCTGGAGAATGTGCACAGGGTTTAAAGACCCTTTGGAGTTGCACAAGAGCATGGGAATCGCGATATGCAAACTCCCAAAAAAATCGAGAAGATCTACATTGTAGATCTAGGAGGAAGGCTCAACCGTTAGATCTGGCGGAGTCATGCTCGAGTTAGTTGCGATAACCTTTCGGATTTTGCAAAGCTGAGAGATGGGAAGTGAGGGAGGTGAACACCTCTGAAACCTGAAACCCGAAATCCCGAAACGATCTACACCATAGATCGTAGGAAGGGAGTTGACCGTCGAATCAAGTTGATGAGTAAACTGTAATTTTGGTATTTCGGCAAATGGAAGTTCAATATGTGGGATGCATGAACTACCGATGCCCGAAACCCCGAAACGCTAAAAATATCTGCGTCGTAGATCTGAGGAAGGAGTCTAACCATTGAATTTTTCTTGGAATGGACGTGGGCGCATGAATGTGTACCACGTGCTAGTGAGTCGAGAAGACATGTGAGAGTGGTGGGACCCTATGACATCACCGAAGGTGACGTGGACCCTCCTAAACGTACCACACGCCACTGTGGTGAAGGGAGACAACTGTGTTGTGGGTCCAGAGAATAAAGTAATTCGCGATTTCAGAATTTGCAAAGGAGGAGCACAAAGGCTCAACACTACAAATCGCGAAGTTGCGAGTTGTGAGAGGTACTAGAACTTAACACTAGCCTATGGTTATATGTAGTAGGCACTAGCGAGGAGGGAGCCATACCCATATCGCATCTCGAGTATCAACATTTGGAGGAAATGAGTCGAGTTTCTTCGATTCATGAACTCGTGAGATCGCGAGTTGAAAAAGGTGACTTTGGTTACGAGCATTTAACTATTGGATCTTCGTGGAACGAGATTCTGAAGTTTCGAAGTCCCAAAATTTTGCAGAGCCGAACAGAGCTCAGAAATCTTTGTGAAGTCTAAACATTTTTTCTGTTCACGTTGGCTTATGAATGTTGTAAGTTTTTCTTGAAGGTTTAAGGGCTTGACAAACTTCGTATTGATTTCACATTGTGTGTGCAGAGTTCAACGAGTGTCAGGACAGTCAAGAATAGACGCCGAGTAAGGAAATGGAAGAGGTGTGGAGTGCCTCCATTTTAGAGGATGAAAGAGAAGGAAATGATGTCAACTTGGGAGTCAAAGGAACAAACTCTAATGTGCACAAAAAAGAGATAGATAAATAAGGACGTATGATGAAGCTCATTGAAAAATTGTAGAAATATGTGCAGGCTCGCCGAGATGATAGCCAAAAGCTCATGAAAATCAGGGATCGACAGGGTGAATTCAACTTAAAAATGTTGAATAGCCTAGAAAGAATAGAAAAGAAATTGGAAAAAGAGAGTGACACAAGAAGATCAAGAAGTGTCAGAACCCGTGAGAGGAGAAGAAGATCGAGGAGTGGTAGCAGACATTACCGTCTGTCCCTGAAGCATTCTGGAAGGGAAACACACAGTAGTTCAAGCCCATCCCTTACCAAAAAACATCGAAAATCTGGAAAGGATGAATTGAAAGGGGAGATGAACAAGATCAAGCCTCCAACGTTTTATGGAGAACATAAGAAGGAGGAAGATGTTAAGACATGGTTGCTTGGCATGAAGAAATATTTCCAACTACAGAACTACTTCACTCATGCAGAAGGAAGAATTGCGATGTACCAACTAAAAGGAAAAGCATCCATGTGGTGGGATCAGTTTGTGAAAGTAAAATACATCAGAGAGAAATATATCACTTGGAAGGAGTTTAAGAGGTATTTCGAGAAGAAATACCTGACCAAAATATATTATGATAGAAAGATGAAGGAGTTCTTTGAACTCAAGCTAGGTAGCATGACCATTGATGAGTACGAACGAAATTTCTTGGAACTGCTGAAGTATGTTCCATTCATCAAAGATGAGACTGTCAAGATTCAGAGGTATCTGAGTGGACTGCCACCTTCCATCGGTGATAAGATTCAGTATGATGATCCTAAGACTATGGAAGAAACAATAAGAAGGGAAAAATTCTTGTATGAATAATAAAGAGAAAATCCTACCTTTCAGAAGGATTGGGATGACCAGAAGAGGTTAAAGAAGGAACAGAGGCAGAAGGGAAACAAGCCTCCCTTTTTCAGAAAGATTCCTTAGGGACAGTCAACTTTTAGAGAGCCTAGGAACCCTGAAGTGAGTGAGCAAATGCCCAGACAGTCACCTATGGAGTGTTGGGGATGTAAATGGAACCATAGGTACAGAGACTGCCACCATAGAAAATATAAAGAGAGAATCGTCCACAATGTTTAGCAAGCTTAGACAGTGAAGGATATGGGAAGCAGAATGCCAAGGATCTATGCAGCCCTAGACAACAAGCAGGAAGAATTTCAATCACACATGATTGAATTGGAAGGTATGATTAACAACCAACCACGAATTATTTTAACTGATTCAGAGGCTAGCCATAGTTATGTAGATCTTAGGGTGGTGGAAAGTTTGTGTTTATCAAGAAGAAAACATGAAAAGTATTGGTTAGTGCAGTTGGCTACAGGGACCAAGAGAAATATCACTGAATTGGTTAAGTCTTGTTCAGTGGATATGAAAGGATTGAGCACTAAGGTTGAATTGAATATTCTGTCTTTAGGATCTTATGAATGCTTAATTGGGATGGAGTGGTTGGACCAACACCATGCCCTCCTATACTTTCGTAACAAGAGGTTTACATACCTAGATGAAGAGGGAAATCGGAAAACAGTCCAAGGAATTCCGAGAGCTGTGGTTGTCAGAGAAATCTCAGCCATGCAGCTGAAGAAGTTTTACGGGAAGGGATGTCAATTATTTGCAGCTCATGTGGAAGAAGCATATAGAGATGCAGTATCAGATATTGGAGACCATGAGGTACTCACAGAGTTAAAAGACATATTTTAGGAGGTACCTAGACTACCTCCGAAGAGGGACATCGATTTTTCTATAAATTTGATGCCTGGAGTAGCTCTAGTTTCGAAGGCTCCTTATAGAATGAGTACGCCAGAGATGAAATAGTTGCAATTGCAGCTTGAAGAGATTTTGAAGAAGGGGTACATTCACCCAAGAATGTCACCTTGGGGTGCCCTGTTCCTATTCGTGAAGAAGAAAGATGGGACGTTGAGGCTGTGCATTGATTTCCGACAGTTGAATAAGGTAATTGTCAAGAAAAAGTATACTCTACCAAGGATTGATGATCTTTTCGATCAGTTGAAGGGTGTGAGAATATTTTTGAATATAGATCTCAGATCGGGATATCACCAGGTAAGATTAAAGGATGAGGATATCAACAAGACCACCTTTATAACAAGGTATGGTCATTATGAATTCACAGTGGTGTCGTTTGGACTGACAAATGCACCTGCTGTTTTCATGTGCTTAATGAATGGTGTATTCAGGGACTATTTAGACAAGTTTGTCATAGTCATCCTGGATGACATCTTGGTGTATTCCAAGTCGGAGGAAGAGCATGAACAACAATTGAGAATGGTTTTGCAAGTGTTGAGAGAACACCAGCTATATGCCAAGCTGATAAAATCCTCATTTTATCAAAGGCAGATCCATTACTTGGGACATATTATTTCAGAAGAAGGGATCGTTGTGGATCCTGAAAAGGTTGAGGCCATCCGAGAATGGTTAGCACCAAGGAATGTGGTGGAAGTTAAATATTTTATGGGTCTGGAAGGCTATTATAGAAGGTTTATAACATGGTTCTCAAAGTTAGCTCACTCTATTACTTCCTTCCAAAGGAAGGAGAAGACGTTTTAGTGGACTAAAGAGTGTGAGAACAGTTTCCAACGATTGAAGCAACTGTTAACCAGTTATTCAATCCTAAGGATTACATATCCAAATATGGATTTCGTGGTGTGCACAGATGCGTGTAAGGAGGGGTTGGGAGGATTTCTCAGCCAAGAGGGATTTTTAATCTATTATGAGTCTAGGAAGCTGAAAGAGCATGAAATGAATTATGCCACTCACGATTTGGAGCTGGCAGCAATCATCCACGCTCTAAGGAAATAGAGACATTACCTCATGGGAAGGAGATTCAAATTGAAAATAGACCACAATGGTCTAAAGTATTTATTTGATCAGCCAACTTTAAATGCCAAGAAAACTAGATGGTTGGAGTTTCTGTGCGAATATGACTTTGATATCAAGCATATCAAAGGGAAAGAAAATAAGGTGGTTGATGCACTCAGCATAAAAGTGCACAAATTACATGCTACAACCATTAGCATGTACAGGAATGAGATTAAGGACATAATTTTAGAAGCTTCAAATTTTGATTTGCAGTACAGAGGTCAGGTAGCAAAGCTACAACAACATGATAGACCATAGACCCAGGGAAGTTACACCTTGGGAACTTATGGCTTGCTTCTGTATAAAAATAGAGTGTATGTACCCAATGTTCAAGAATTGAAGCTGGCAATTCTAAAAGAAATGCATAACGTGGCTTATGCTGGACATCCTAGATATCAGAAGACTGTGGCAACAGTAAAAAACCATTACTTTTGGTCGGGTAGGAAGAAAGAAATCATTGAATACATCGCCATATGTATGGAGTGCCAGAAAGTTAAGGCTGAGCATAGGCACCCAACAGGGTTGCTACAGGCTTTACCCATTCTTGAGTGGAAATGGGAAGTGGTGACAATGGATTTTATTACGGGATTACCCAGAACAAGCAAGCAACATGATTCAATCATGGTGGTGGTAGAAAAGATTACAAAATCTATCCATTTTATTCCACTGAAAACCACTCACAAGGCAACAGATGTTGTTGATATATTCTTAAAAGAAGTGGCACACTTGCACAGAATTCCTAAGACGATTGTGTCTGATAGGGACCTGAAATTCACCTCAAATTTCTGGAAAGGATTGTTCAAAGGATTCAGAATGAATTTGAACTTTAGTACAATGTATCATCTTGAGTCTGACGGATAGACAGAGAGGGTGAACAACGTAATAGAAGACATGCTGAGAATGTATGTGATGGATAAACCATCAAGATGGGAAGACTACCTGTATTTGGTAGAATTCGCCTACAATAATGGGTATCATGCATCGTTGAAGATGATCCCATTTGAAGCACTTTATGGAAGAAAGTGAAACACTCCAGTGAGCTAGGATAATCCAGCTGACAAAGTAGTAGTTGGGCGACATGGGTGAAGATGTTATGTCGGCAGAGTACCTGCATATTTTTGAAAATTTTGAAAATCTTGCAGAGACAATGTAAGGCTACACTGAGGACAGTGCAGAAATAAGGGGAGGGGGATTGTAGTGTCCCCAAGGAAGATCCCTTTGTAAATCTGGTTTATGAAATGAATTGTAAATATGTGTTATAGGCTCGTGAGCCAAGTTTGTATAAGTCGGTGGGATTATGTGATTGTTAGGCCAGAGAGCCTAAGGGTTGTAGTCCAAGGGCCTGATTTTGTACCTGTATGTATGCAACACATTAATAAAATATAAACACTATCGAGTGCATGCCGACATGATGAATGAGTGATGGGGGCCTAAGCATCCATAGAGAGGGCAAGGGATTAGGGGCTGGAAGGTGGGAAAAGGGGCTAAGTGTTAAGCCTAGGGGGCTTAAGCCTTGGGAATAATAATTTAATATTATTCCAAAAGACATGTGAATAATATGTCTTATCCTAAGTTCTTTTGGAAGGACAAGCAACTTCCAAATGGAAGGAACACATGTTGAAGGAACGTATGCAGTTGCATGGGTGAAAAATGTCAACCCTGGCCCATGCAAATAAAGGGTTGAGATGAGCCGTGATGGGGTTCTACTCCAATCGATCTGATCTTATGAATAATACGACGTGTCCGACCTCTGCAAGAATACCCTGGTATGCCCTCTGAACAAGAAAAGTTTGTGTGTTGATTCGGAATAACTGGTGTTAATTTCTGAAAAGCCAAAGCATCCTTTGTCTGAGCATCGAGCCTATGTGTGGAGTCTTGTATGAAGCCATATCCGAGAGACCATCCACCATTGTTGAACCTGTTGGAAATCCTTTGTATGTTTTCCCCATTGATTGTTGAGGCCATGCAGTGCTAGACTGCATGGGGCTTGTTGGATAGTTGTACAACACTCTCTCCAGGTGAGAGAGGTGATTGAGGTTGGAAGAACAGGTTGTTGGCCTATGAGTGATTCTCCGTAGGTGAGAGAGTGCATAGAGGAAGGAGATAACTTCTGGAAGGAACCCTATAGCTTCCACAGAGCTCGAAGACTTCTGGTCCAGTCTGTTGCTGAAACTCAAGGCAAGGGAGGTTAGCAGCATGTGGGGAAGGAGAGTCTGTGGGTAGTGAGTATGAGTGGTTCCTGGGAGAGAATTCCTTCCTTCTGACTGTGTGTTTTTCCTATAACCTCAGCCTAGCCTAGTATTGCTTTCCTTGGGATGGAGCTTAGTCCTAGCTCGAGGGTGACCCACTGTTGAGATGATGAGCAGTGTGGTCTAAGGCTGGGAGGTTTGTGGAAGGCATGCACCTGGTTGGTGGAACTACTATTGTTTCCAATATAAGTACCAGATGATGTTTTAATTTATGTTTTTTTGCATGTCTGTGTATTTATAATTATCATGTATTCTGTTGTGCATATGAATTAATGCTAATGCCATGTTTAAAATTATGATAGCAGTAATTTTTAGACTTACTTTGAGCTCTAAATGTGTTTCACTGCTTAAATGCATGTTGTTTTATAATATGAGAGTGAGTGTTATATTTCCGCGAAGTAAGGTAACATAAAAGTTTCTACATAACTCCCTTCTATTAGGGTCCTAACCCACACTTAGGTAGAACCATATATTCCGATGTAATAAAGGTCAATATTAATAAGGCCTTTCAATAAAATAGAATAAGTCGAATGTAAGAAGACCTAATAGAAGCTTCCACTTCTAGAAGGATCTTTCTCTAGATGCTTCTTTTGATAGACATATTTAGTATAAATAGGAGCTGAGGGTATGAGAACCCTAGCTTGGAGATTATTGTAATAGAGTTCTGCTCGACTAGAGGTTGCCCCCTCGAAGAGGCCCATGAAAATTTCTTAGAGAATCAAAGTGTTATTTTTGTTGTTATTCTTATATCATTTCAGTGTTATTGTGGTGATTATTCTAGTTATATTGTTGTTATTATGCCATTACTAGCATTTTATTTATGTTCTACATACTTTTTATGTCTGGTATATTACAAGTGGTATCAGAGCACTTTCCTTGGTAGAAATTGTGGGTAATTTTTTTTCCAGGGTAGAGATGTATTCCTGCGTCTTTAAGCCACAAAGATCTATCGTTATGCGCATAAACCCATGGTTGAGTGATTCATACATGTAGGAAATACAAGTGGTTCTTAAGCACACATCTGTTGGCCACCCTTGTAACCCATGTTGGTACCCCTTCGAGTAGTAGCGCATCAGACAACACCTGTGTACAGATCGGATCGACCTAGATTTCCTGAAGCCCTCTTTAGATAAACCAATATTCTCCCTGACTGCTATAGTGCCACCGAGAAAAACACTCGGGAAGATACTCTCTAGTACCTGGGTAGTCGGGTAGTACGACTAAGGCTACGGTCTATCCTCCTTAGTTAGTGCCCAGAGATATTGGGCCGAGTACTATTGTTGGACCCCACACATATATCAGAGAGATATAGCACAGGGCAAACCCTTGTCTATAGAACACTTGAATACCTAACCCTTGGGGACAGAAACATAAACAAATTAAAACAAAAAAGATCTATTTCCATACAACTATGTTCGGGTTGCCAAGTAAATACACATTTATTTTTGGTTAAGAATTTGGGCATTTCCTCTCTGCAGTATTTTTCAGACCGGAGTATAACTCCACAGGTGTTAAAAAAATAAGTCTGGAAATTTTTTCACCATTATTTGAGACCTATTCCATTGGATTCATCTCTTCGCCCTTATCACATTCATACGTATCATTTTTTGGAAAAATATTTTACCCCACCCACCCCTTTTCAGTTCCCCTATCCTCATGGTCAATACCTGTAGCCAAGACTTGGAAGCTCGCTTCAAAACCTTGCAATCTGGTCTCATCGAGACCCAACAAGAAGTAAAACAACTCAGTGTCAATGTTTCCGCCATCAATACAACCATGCAGTCCTCAATGGAGGAAATCAAACAAGACCTCACCACCCATCTTGAATCTATCTTTTTGGAACTCTGCACCAAACTACATATCCCTACAGATAACCCTTCCTCTTCCTCACCTCCACATACTGAAGGTGACCATTCCTCTCATTCCCATAACTTTTAGAACCATCACTTTCAACGCGACCTACGCCTTCCACGGGTGGATGTGACCAATATTCATGGCTCAGACCCCACTGGTTGGGTAACCCAAATGAAACATTATTTCTCTATATACGACATTATAGATGACTTGGCCAAACTTCAGTATGGTGTTCTCCATCTAGATCAAGAACGTTGGCAATGGTGGCAATGGAGAAAAAATTATCGTCAAGGGTATATTGCTTGGACACACTTTTTGGCAGAGCTTTATGAACGCTTTGACACTCACACCAACCATTTGGGCCATTTGACAAAGTTGAAACAATCAGGAATAGTGGAAGACTTTATAGCTTCCTTTGAGTGCCTGGATTTTTGGACAGAGGGCATGTCTGATGCCTTTTTCTAAGAATCGTTTATCAATGGCCTCAATGATGAGATTCAGGCCCATGTCCTCATGGCTCAGCCTTAGAGTTGGGCGGAGGCTACTAAAAGAGATAAATAAGCACAACAGGTTGTATCTTCTCAAAACTAGAAACCCTCCTTTATCCCTCTCCCTAAACCAGTAAATCCCACTACTCCCTCTGCTCCACTAAAGATCCAAAAATTGGCCAGGGCTGAAATGGTTGAACGCCAACTCAAAGGCCTTTGTTATAATTGTGATGAAAAATATTTCTCGGGCCACAAGTGTAAGGAACAAAAGTTGTTTATGGCCATCTCCGAGGATATTTCGGAAGAGGATATTGAAACTCCCCTTGTGTCTGAGTCACTTGAAACCCCCGACATAACCCCTCCCTCAGACCCTCCTGAAGTAGAACCAGTCATTTCCCTCAATTATCTCACTGGCTTCTTCGCTCCCCAAACCCTCAAGCTAATTGGTTATATCAAGCATCAGAAGGTCATCATTCTGGCTGATAGTGGCAACAACCATAATTTTATTCATCACTGCATTGCTCAAGAAACTCATTGCTACATCCATGCCATCAATAATTTCCAAATCATGATTGCCAATGGTGGCTCTATGAAATGTGGAGGGTGTTGTGAAAATGTGCATCTCCAAATTGGTGACTACCACCTGAAATCTCATATGTTTTCTATAGACATGGGAGGGTGTGACATTGTGTTGGGTGTAGACTGGCTAAGGACTTTGGGTCCCATTCTCATGGATTTTAAGGAATTAACCATGCAATTTGACCAGGAGGGCCACCAATATAAGTTCCAAGGCATGATCATCGGTTCACTTGATATCATTAGTTCCCATCGCATGGAAAAGATGCTCAAAAAGGGTCATTCTGGTGTTATTGCTCAACTCCATCCCATCCAAGCAACATAAACACCCTCGGTGTTGCAAGACTTCCAAGCCATCCTTTCTAAACATCAAGTGTTATTTTCCACTCCCTAGGGACTCCCTCCTTCACGTGGTGTTCATGATCATTCCATTCCCCTTGTACCCAGAAGCCTTCCTCCCAATATCCGTCAGTATCGTCACCCCTTTTCCAAAAAAAATGAAATAGAGAAAATGGTCCAGGAACTCCTTAGTGCAGGCGTTATCCGCCCTAGTACGAGCCCCTACTCTTCTCCTGTGGTCATGGTCCTAAAGAAATAATGTTATTGGCGAATGTGTCTTGACTTTCGTGCCCTCAACAAACTTACCATTAAAGACACATTTCCCATTCCTATCATTGATGATCTCCTGGATGAACTGAGTGGTGCCCAATTCTTTACTAAACTTGATATTCGTTCGGGCTACCACCAGATACGTATGAAAGAGTCAGACATTCCCAAGACTACCTTTAGAATTCATGAGAGCTACTATGAGTTTTTGGTCATGCCCTTTGTCTTGTGTAATGCCCCCTCCACCTTCCAAAGTCTCATGAATCATGTCTTCCATCCTTTTCTCCGTCATTTTGTCTTAGTTTTATTTGATGATATCCTCATCTATAGCAATACCTGGACATAACATCTTGATCATGTGGATCGAGTTCTCCATCTACTCTCTTAGCAACAACTTTTCCTGAAACAGTCTAAATGTGCTTTTGGCACCTCATAAGTAGAGTACTTGGGTCATCTGGTTGGAAAGGATGACGTCAGGGTGGATCCTAAAAATATTGAAGCTATGCAAGACTAGCCTCACCCCAATACTCTCAAAATCTTGTGTGGATTTCTGGGCTTAACAAGTTATTATCACAAGTTTGTTAAGAATTACGAAAAGATTGCAACACCTCTCATTGCTCTCCTAAAAAAGAAATTTTCACTTGGACTCCAACTTCTGCTCAAGCTTTTCAAACCTTGAGTATGGCCATGTGCACCACTCCAGTCCTGGCCCTTCTTGCTTTCACAAATACCTTTGTTTTGGAATGTGATGCTTCAGGGAAAGGAATTGGTTTTGTCCTTATGCAAGAGGGTCAAACTTTGGCCTTTACTAGCAAGAAAATATCTGAAAGAAATCTGGGCAAATCTATCTATGAAAAGGAAATGTTGGCTATTCTGCATACCATTGATTTGTGGTGCCCTTATCTATTGGGGCAATGCTTCCAAATTAAGACAGACCATCAAAGCCTCAATTATTTTTTGAAACAACGCATTTCCTCCTCGGAGAAACAAAAATGGGTAACTAAGCTACTTGGCTATGATTATGAGATCATTTACAAGAAAGGAAAAGAAAATGTGGTTGCGGATGCACTTTCCTGCAAATATGAAGATGAAGGATTCCTTTTTTTCTCTTTCCTTCTTTGTACCAGATTGGCTCCAAGATGTTCACCAAGAATAGCTACAAGATCTCAAAAGTTTGCAGTTGATCCAACAATTGCAGTCCAGTGCTCCAACTCCCCCAGGGTACTCTTGGCTCCATGATGAGCTTCGATACAAAGGCCTTTTGTATTTAAGTAAACAATCAAAGATTAAATCCATGATACTTTCTGAGCTTCATGCTACATCGAAAACGGGGCACTCCAGGTTCACCAAAACCTATGACAGGGTCAAACATTCTTTTTTCTCAGATGGTATGAAACAGGACATTTGTAATTTTGTCGCCGAATGTGATGTGTGTCAACGAAAAAAGGGAGAAACAATCAAATCTCCAGGAACACTACAACTGCTCTCGATTCCACCTTCTTTTTGGAAGGACATCTCTATGTATTTTATTACAGGCTTACCCAAATCGGGAAATAAATTAGTCATCATGGTGGTTGTTGATCGCCTTTCCAAGTATGCTCATTTTTGCACTCTTCAACACCCGTTTACAACATCCACAGTGGCTTAAATTTTCATGGATCAGGTCTTCAATCTCCATGGCATGCCACACTCTATTGTTTTTTATCGTGACCCCACTTTCACAAGCAATTTTTGGCAAGAGATGTTCAAGCTACAAGGCACCCAATTGCATCTCAGCACAACTTATCATCCCCAGACTGATGGTCAAATAGAAGTTGTCAACAAGTGTTTGGAAACATATTTGAGGTGTTTTACCTTGGAAAAGAAAAATCAGTGGGCTCAATGGTTACCCCTAGCTGAATGGTGGTACAACACTTCATGCCATACAACTACATGCATGACTCCTTTTGAAGCGGTATATGGACAGAAGCCACCTTTGGTTCTCTCATACTTACCTAGTGTCTTGAAGGTCCAGGCGGTTGACCAAACACTTACAGTTTGAGAGGCTATTCTTTGTACCCTCAAAGATAATTTGGTCATGGAACAAAATCTCACGAAGTAACAAGCAGATCAAGGTCGCTTTGAACATCAATTTAAAGAAGGGGATTAGGTGTTTCTTCGCCTGCAACCTTACAAGAAGAATTCCCTCAAGGTCGAGCATTGTTAGAAGCTATCACCCAAATTTTATGGTACTTATACAGTTCTCAAGTGTGTGGGACAAGTTCCCTATCAGTTATCTTTTCCCAGCCATTCAAAGCTACATCCTATTTTTCACGTTTCCTGCTTAAATAAGGTGATCAGAACTAAGTGCCAAATCAAACCAACCTTCCTGAATTAGCCGAAGAAGGATCCATTTGGCTACAACCACACACAGTTTTGGACCAACATGAGCGTCATCTACGTCAGATAACCATCAAGAAAGTGTTAATCCAATGGAAAGATACAACTCCAGCAAATGCCACTTGGGAACCAGTTACCATTCTACAACAGTTTCCACATCTCAAGCCTTAAGGACAAGGTTGTTTTTAAGGGGGAGAACATGTTAGGGTCCTAACCCGTACATAGGTAGAAAAATATATTCAGATGTAATAAAGGTCAATATTAATAAGTCCTTGTAATAAAATAGAATAATTCGAATGTAGGAAGACCTAATAGAAGCTTCCACTTCTAGAAGGATCTTCCTCTATATGCTTCTTTTGATAGACATATTTAGTACAAATACGAGTTGAGGGTACGAGAACCCTATGTTGGAGATTATTGTAATAGATATTTTCTCGACTGGAGGTTCCCCCCTCAAAGACGCCTGTGAACATTTCTCTTAGAATCAAAGTGTTATTTCTGTTGTTATTCTTATATAATTTCAGTGTTATTGTGGTGATTATTCTGGTTATATTGTTGTCATTTTGCCATTACTAGCATTTTATTTCTGTTCTGCATACTTTTTATATCTGATATATTACACCTTCAGTAACACCATTGATCCTCGAACCATCCTGCAGGTTTCCTTTTCAAATATTGTTTTTACCCTTGCATCATCCATTTTTCTTACAAAAATCACATTTATGGCAAAACCTGGGATTTCCAGAACACCAGACAGTGTTCTAATCCTTCCATCTATGAGCCTCAACTTGAATTTCCCTCGTCCTATGATTCTGGTTGCCAAATCATCACCTAAGAAAACATTACCACCATCATACCTTTCATATTCATAGAATCATTCCTTGTGGGGAGTCATATGAAAGGATGAACTAGATTCAACCAACCATACCTCATGATCTACATGTGTGCTTGAAGAATCCAAGTACACATCCCCTCCTTCTTCCTTGGAGGTATTTTCTTCTGTAGAAGGAGATTCTTCAGATCCCTTCTTTTTCTCAACTTTGGATCTACACTGCTTCTTGTAGTTCCCTTCTTTTCCACATCTCCAACATACCTTTACAAAATTTCCAAGAGATTTATATCTACCCTTAGACTTAGATCTCCCACTTTAGAACTTAGATCTATTCTTTCTTGGGAACGGCCTCTTGAAAATAATGCGTCTGTTCTCTGTCGTTCTATATTCTTCCATCTCATCTCCTTCGACAACAAGGATGAGACCACTTCATCAAAATTCAAGGAAGTTGTATTACTACCTATGGCCACAACCAGACTATCCCACGAGTCTGGTAAAGAACAGAGTAAAATGATACATTTATCTTCATCTGAAATTTTAATCTCAACATATACTAACAAACTTACCACAATATTGAAGGCGTTCAAATTCTCTGCCACCAATTCTCCATATCTCATCCTCAGGTTATACAACTTATTTCTCAGGAATAGTTTATTTACTAGGGACTTAGACTAACACAACTTCCCCAAATTTTCCCATAAATACTTGCTTGTAGCTTCCTCTGACACATTCAGTAATACAGAATCAGAGAGACATAGTCGAATTGTGCTCTTTTCTCTCTGATCCAACTTTTTCCATTCATATGTTGTTGGGACAAGGGAAGACCCAGGGTTCAGCTCTAATAGCACAACAACAAGCCCTAACTATTGGCCCTTTTGACAACAACTGTGAAGCAGATGTAGTCTCACCCGAAGTAGCAATAGGGCATTGCAGGACACAAGTTTCTACAACTAGAGGAAATGCAAGTGGAATCTAGGCAACCAAACACATAGATCAGATTATTCTTTCCAAGCATAAACCTACTTTGCACGGTTATATATCAGATATAACATACTAATGCATCCTCAAAGTAACAGAAGTAAAGAACATGGCATCAATCACATACAACAACAAGATATACGCGGTTCACCCTCTCCCTAGGGATACACCCACAAAACTGTGATTTATAATATATTCGATGAAAGCTTACAGTTCTATCTATGTTCTTAGCTTGCAAAACTCTTTCTTTCTCTCTTCTCTCTATCTCCCTTCCCTGCACACCCAGCTGGAGGGTTTATCTTTGCACCCAGTTGAAGATCTTACAACACAAACTTCTCTCTCAATAACAACAACAATCAATCCTCATACATAATCTCTCCCTGTCTCTAACCCATCCCAGGTCCTTTTGACCTTTATTTATACATTAAAATAGCTCACCGACATCCTTAGGCCGAAGCCTAGGTGTCAAAACCCTAGATACCAAAACCCTAGGTGTCTAAAACCCTAGGTCAACTTGACCCATGTTTTCAGCGCTTCTCCAGCCTGTCTTTCCTTCCTTCCCGCAAGGTTCTCCAAAGCATCTACTGGTGGATTTTTCTGCTTGCTAAGTTGTTCATGATCCAACTTCCTTGCTGATATGTCTTCCTCAATCTCCTTGTCCAACAACTTGTTGTCTCAGACTTAGCTCCATCTTTTATGTTTCTTTAACCACTCCGACCTGATCTTAGTCAACCTTCCTTTTGCGCAGTCCACGTTTCACCTTTTCTTTTATAGTATTCTCTTTCTTCCATAACCAAGGGCCAACATCTGCTGAAGTTCCTATACGTGCAGTACCTAGATCTACCGTGATCCACTAATCTTTGTCCACCAACATGTCTTCCATATTGAGCTTCCATAGCTCAAAATTTTACCCATTAAACTTCTTGATCTCCATCTTCGAATTTCTTTCCATTTCTTTTCATCTAAAAAATCAATACCACATATCTCCCACTGTAACAAGGCTTACCACAGTCTCAAGCCAAACCCTTGACCGCAAAGGTGTCCCCCTGAATTCAACAAAGCTATGATACAAAATGTATATTTTAACATTGTACAATATTTACTGCAAACAAATTTTCAGTAAAAGAACAAAAAATATATAATATCAAATACAAACAATACACAAATATTTTTCCCCTCGAAACCCAAATCAAGAAAACTAGCATATTCTATATTCATTCATTGTGATACATTGTTTACAATACAATATACATATAGGAGACAATGGCATCCAAAATCCTAACCCAATGACCTGGATTAGTAAAAAACCCTAATTCCTTAACCAAAAATAGAAAACCATCGGCAAAGAAACCATGTGCTAAAAAACCAGCTAAATATGTGACACATTTCCCGAAAAACAATTTTTTTTCGGGGGCACAACCCCTGAACTTGTGCACCCAATGCAACGCACAGACACTACTAATCGTGAAAATAATATAACATATACCCAACATCCCCCCCAACACTGGCTTATTGACTAAGAATCTCAGATAAAAATGATCTGTGAACATCTTGAAATGTTTCCCAAACAATTAATGTCAGTATTTCTGCAAAGTGCACACCATATCTAGCCCTTCTCTTTATGTAGTGTTGTAGTTTTGTTCTGAATCGGATAACTTTATGCTTTCAAATGAAATAGGGTAATCTATATCACCTTCTCTTGGTTGGGTTAATACTTCTCCTAATTCTATTGAAAATGCATCCACATGCACATGAAATTCTTTTTCCCAGTCTGGGAACACTAAAATTGGCACAACAACCATCTTCTCCTTCAAAATATCAAAAATTTGTTGGCATTCATCATTCCACTGATACTTAGTGTCCTTCTTCAACAAATTCTCCATTGGCACATCAATATATGAATATGTCCTTATGAACTTCTTACAATATCATGTATGACGAAGTGTACTCTTCAACTGGTGCATTGACTTCGGTGGTGGTAAGTTAACTATGACAACAATTTTAGCAGGATTAACCAACAAACCCTGTTTACACACCACATTCCCTAACAAAATATCAAAAGGTGCGCTAAAAATAAATTTCTTGTTATTTAATGATATCTGACACTGTCTACATCTATCTAACATCAATCTTAATACTGCAACATGGTCCTTCAATAAACTAAAAATTGTCCAATCATCCAAGTAAACTTCTAAAAACTTATGAATAAATTCCTTTAAATTTGCTACTACTACCCTTGAAAAAATGGTTGGTACATTCTTCAATCCAAATGGCATAATTGTATACTAAAATTATCCCCACTCTATAGAAAATGTTGTCTTATTCCTATCTTCTGGTGCTATCCTGATCTAGTGATAACCTGAAAATCCACCTATGAATGAATAAGATTCTTGACCACCTACATTCTTCAAAACTTCATTTGTAAATGGGGTAGGAAAATGATCATGTAGGCAAGCATCATTCAATTTTCTCAAATATACACAAATCTTGATCTCTCCTTGCTTCGTTTCATGCACCACCATAGAGCTAATCCATTTTGATTCTTCCACAGGTTCTATGACACCTGCTTCTAACATCTTGCAAACGTATGCCTTCAATTTCTCTTTGTATATTGGATTCAATTTGTAAGGTATCTGTCTGATAAGTATGGCTTATGGATTCAAAGGGATCTCGATCTCTCTTATCTCTCCCACTAGTCCCTTCATCTTTGAAAATTTTGCTGGAAATAAGTCATTGTATTCAAGCAGTAATTCTGTGATCCTTTCTACTATCTGATTATCTCAATAATCTCCAATATTGGCCATCTTTGGGTTTTTTGTAGTTCCAATGTTTACCTTGATATTTAATGGTGCATCATAATCTTATGAATTTATCTTGGGACATTTTACTTCCCTTTCACCTTCCACTTATGGGATTTGGATATTGCATGGGTTATCTTCTGTTGGGTCTTCTTCTTCTGCGATGTGATAACAATGTAGCGGTTGTTTCACTATATGTCTATTATCCTTCTGATATGATGGAATTACTTCAAATTATGGTTCTTCAAATATGTTGTCTTTTACCACCTTAAACTCTATATCTATTTCTGGAATTTCATGCTCAAAGTAAAATGTAACTACAAAATTATGTTATATCTCTTCCCAGTTAACAGCTTCTCTGCATTATTCTTGTTCTATGTACCAATTCTTTGAAATTCCTTCTAGTGTCTGAATAAAATGGTGTGGCCATTATTCTGGTGGTACTAATATCCATTGAACCATGCACTTGTCTACATGTTCTTGAGGTTGTGCAAATCCCTCATATTTCTCCAAAGTTATATTTTCCTATTCTGCACCAAATCTAATGTGCACTAACCTATTGCACTGAAACTAGTTATTGATCTTCTTCTTATGCATACCCCACCATATTACAGGTGTGTATTTGGAAGACATATCTAATGCTGGTAATTTATGATTTTCCATAAAATATACCTCAAACTTCATTAAAAATTCTTCTAAGTTATTCAAACCATAAAAATTACGAGGTTCTCTTACCTCTGTACCAACCCATATTAGCACACATGTCATTCTGGTGCATATTCTGGTAGTTAATTCATGTAGTCTCTATTGTCATTTTTTCAGTCATGTTTTAGAGTCTGAAGCACAAGAACTAATACTCCTCCAAGTGAGCATGCCATCTATAGTTGGGTTGATGTAATATTCTTCTTGTGCAGTATTTCTATATAGTTGATTCACATCTTCTATAATAATAGTATCTTTCAAAGGTTCCACATACCTTCCTCCTTCCAAGTGATCCAATGGCGTAATAACTATGTACTCTCCTGATTCAAATATCATCTTCCTTGTCTTTAGATTGATAATATCCCGGTTATCAAAATCCTAATCTAGACCTAACAAAGTTGGATATGGTGAATTATTATCTACTATGTCAATGACTTCAAAATTAGCCATGGTGCGCACACCATCTAGATCTACTGGAATTCCTTTCAATGTTCCAATTGACACTACTCTGTGTTGATTTTCTAACTTCAACTGAATATATGAATACCCTAGTTGAGGTTCTCCCATAGCTTCCCAAGTTTTCTTTGGTAGAACATTGACTTTAGATCCCAAGTCTAGTATAATATCCCCCATATTGAAATCTCCTATGTTTGCATTCGGTATGAATTCTTGACTTGTTCTTCTCTTCTTCCAGACCTGATTCACTGTCTTTACCCCTTCATCCCCATGATGAAACTTTTCTAACAAATTTTGCAATTGTTTTATTTAATTTTTATCATTTAGAAACTTTACACAAGATCCAAAAAAGTTTCTTAAGTTACTTACCTACTCTGAAGGCTTCTCTTTACTGGTATGATCAAACAAAGGAGGCATGTCATACACTGGTACATCATATAATGGCTTTGTCCCTGACGTAGACACAATCTTTTCTTTTAGAATCTCCTTCCTAGCCTCTTTAAATAGCTCCTTCTCTTTGCGCGCATCATACTTATGCTCAGGCGTTGTGTTATTTTTGACCCACTAGTACTGATATTGATCCTTCTTGGACGCATCTTCTCCTGTCTTGGATCCACCTCTAGTAACTATGTTTATATTCTTATCATCCTCTTCTCTGTTTTCCACAACAATCCATTTTACATTTTGACTGGTCTAGTTCCTCTTGTCCTGTATTTTTATCAATAATGTCAAACAGTGTTCTGTTTCATGGTCTACTGCGTGAAAATACATACATGTCATGGGTGGTTGTGGACAGCCTCTTGCATAGTGCCCAGGTTTGTGACAGTTGTGACACACTACTAGTCCTCGATCTCCTCCAAAGCCTCTTCCACCACGACCTCCTCCTCTGAAGCCTCCTCTGTTTCCCTAATTATCTCTGTGAGACGTATTATACTGAGGTCCTTGGTTATACTATGGCTACACATTATTGTACTATAGTGGTGTTGCACACTGTTGTGCAAGATTATACTGTTGTTTCCCTTGAAATTGTTGTGCAATATACTATGGTTGTTCTACATACTGCTACGTGGAATTACATTATGGCTACTACACATTGTTATACTATGGTTACTGCACAAATTGTCCGGTTACATGTTCAACCTGCACCCTGTATGTATTTGCAATCATTTATGTCATCATCTACAAGGTTCTACAGTCATTGTTTTCATGTCAGACTGACTTACAAAAGTCAAAAGGTACTCTTCGGTACTATCTTATACTTCTGCATTAGGGGGCAGTGATAGAGATCATTCCCGGGTATTTTTCAACTCTCACACCATGGTCCTCCTGAAGCTAAAGGGTGTGGAATACCCACTCCAATATACTGCACAAATAATGGACACTCATTCTTTTGATGGACTTATATCCTACACATTGTACACCTGACATCTTCTCTTTTCTCCTTTCCTTTGTTCTGATTCAACTGGAATGTTAAGTTCTTCATATCTTGCTTCAAATATTCCATAAATGGATCTGTATGCCTGTATTAGTTTTCCTATAGCTGTAAGGTTGCCTGTAGAGCCTCAGCCTAACTTTGGAATTTATGTTGTCTCAAGGGAAACTTTAGTGTGGAAACATAGAATTAACAAACAAATTTCTATGTTGTGTATCAGCAATAGAGTAATTTAACTTACCTTTTAGCCTCTTAAACTTCTAGTCCACTTCCCAGCCTAATTCTCCTAGCTTCTGCTTGATCTCTATCATTTCATTCATAAATTGGTCTTCTGATATTGGTTTATGAAATTCATTTATTAACTTCCTCTTCACCTCTACTACAATTGTAGTTGTTCTCATTGGATTATTTGTTGTGAGACCCATGTACTAGTCTAATGCGCGGTCTTTGAATGTGATTTCCAATTGCGCAACCTTTGTATCTTCATCTGTAATATGCTTTGCTTCCCATATATTCTCATAGATGAACAAATGTTTTTCTGTATCATCTAATCTGTCCGCTCAAAACTCTAATAAATTAATAGTTGGATCTTGTCCTGACATCGTGAGATTGTTTGAACTACCACCTCTGCACAGTGTAGATACTTGATTGTGACTTGCTGAAATTGCACTTCTGCTACTGGACCCACATCCTGTAAAATTTCTTCTACCACTAATCACTTTCTGGTTCATTGGTTTTTCTTTTTCAGATGTCTTAGTCGCACATGGGGTTGTGGGTTCCACACTAATTTAAATCTAGAATGGAGATCCTTCTTATGCAGTAGACCCATGACCTCTGGTTTTCCTCTCATATGTGGCACACACGATATCTTCAATGTTTACCATGGCGTGGAGATCCTATACCTCTTCCTCATTTTTGTCCAAGTCCTCTCACTCAACTACTTCCCTCTTCTTACTATTCATCTTATATTGGTAGGGTCGTCTGTTGCGCATCACACATGATTTCCTTATGATTTCCATGGTCTGTTTAGAATCCATCATGATGGGGTACATTGCTTCCTACTTCTGACTACTCTCCAGAGCCTTCTCCACATCTCAAATATTACTTAGTGCTTCCCCCAACTCTCCCATGCATGCAAAGTGATATAGTTGTTTGATTCCTTGGTCATCACGCCTTTATCATGTAATAAGATCTTGATCGACATGTAAAGTGACATGATGTACCTCCCTCTAGGTCCCTTTAAGAAATCATGATCTGCCACGGTATATGACTTCGTTGTATCTATTGCAAAATCAATAATAAACCCCGCAGTAATGTTATCTAACCATAAATCCACTATGCATGTGAATGTTTTATTAACCCTTTCCAATCACGTAATATTTTCAGCAGTCCACTCTACTAGCTTAATCTGATTAGTCATATGGGTATATTTCAACTTCAATATCCACTCCTGTAATAATTCTGGAAAATAATAGAAATATGCTTCATGCAAATCAATAAACACATACCTCTGTAGATACTGGCACGGTGTGTACTTAGAACCCTTATTATCTTTCTGCGCAAAGTCCAACTACTTTGTCTCTAACCATATTTCAATATCTTTCTTCATAGGATTCCATGGCCTGGAAATCCCTTTATACCACTGCATCTTCTTCACCAAACCCCTTCCAAGCTATCCTTCTGAGTTTCAGCTGACAACAGAACCATTTGTTGGATGTATTGGCTGACCCGGTTTGTACCTTAGTTCTCCAAAAAAACCATTTTCACCATCGACCCTTCTGGTAAACCAAAAGGGCCCACCACACACATAGTGCACAACGTAGTCTCACCCAAGATGGTTTATGGGTGACTGCAGGACGCAGATGTATGCAGTCATGGAAGGGGTTGGGGATGTTCTTTTTACCATTTTTCTAATCTAACATTTATTCTACCATAACATTCATCAGATTTAACATTTTATTCATTCAAACTCAACTATTATGCATACTCATTTCAATGCGTGTAGAAAAAAAAACCTAACAGATGCATTCATCTAACCATTCATTTATAATTGCAGAAACAACAAAAAGAATTCAGAAACATTGAAACACATGATTTTACCATGGTTCACTCCCCGGGCTACATCCGCAAAGATCTTCTGATTTATTCATTCTTCATCAAAATAGCGTTGCGCGCATTACATCATATGGTTTGAGAATAATACATGTGAGGCTGACCAACATCGCACCAATCTCCACAGATTGTGACTTGACCCTCAGTTACATCTCAACATTGACTCCATCTGAGCTCCACATCTCTCAACAATACAAAACCTCGGAGTCAAAAAAGGTTCTTCAACAATAAGTTTTCTCTCTCAACAAGGACACCAAAAGATAATATAAGATCATATACCTTAATCTACCTCATACATATTCTATTTATACTACCAAAATGGGTAAAAAACCTTTACATTGAAAAAAATACTAACCCTAAGTTGACTCCACTTTCCCACATTCTAACTGCCTTTCATGTGGTTGGTATTCATCATTGCTTTTACTTCCTTCTTTCTCACAATGATGCTTCATTTTCCCTTTGTCATGTTGTTCTTCCTTATTTTCTGGCATGTTTTCTTCCCTTTGGCCCATTCTGTGCTTAACTCCCTAAAATTCCTTCTCCATCAACTACAAAAGCTTGAATGATGCCTATGTACATGACCCCTTTCCTACCCCCTTTAGTGATGAGGTACTGGATCAAGTAGCGAGAAATGAAGAATATTATTTTATAGATGGTTTTTCTAGATACCACTAGGTTTGAGTTTCTGAAGAAGAAAAGAAAAATACTACCTTCACTATTGAGTGGGGATCATTTTCCTATAATTTTATTCCTTTTGGGATAAAGAATTCCCCAACAATGTTCTCTCGGATAGTGATTGCAGCATTCCATGACTTCATTCATAATTTTCTTGAGGTATACATGGATGATTAGACTATGTACAACTTACTCAAGGAGCACATCAAGCTATAAGGTTGATGTTGGACTGCTACATACAACTACGAATTTCCCTTAACCTGAGAAAATGTATATTTTTTGTACCCTTTGGGAATCTAATGGGACATATAGTTTGTAGAGAAGGAGTGCTAGTCGATCCTGTAAAAGTTGCAGTAGTTCTCAATATGCCTCCTCCTACCACTGTCAAACAGTTGAAAACTACTTTGGGCCATACTAGATACTATCGTAGGTTTATTAGGAGTTACACAAGTATAACAACACCTTTAGAACAACTACTAAATAATTTTGAAGAATTTCTTTGGACTCTGGACTGTGATAAAGAGTTCATCCTACTAAAAGAAAAGTTGAGTATTGCACCTATATTAACTTACCCTAACTAGAAAATTGTGTTTAATGTGCACATTGATGCCTCTTCGATTGCATTAGGTGTTATTCTCACACAACCAGAGGAAGGAAATCTCAATCATCATATCTATTTTTCGAGAATAAATCTTTCCCAAGTTGAGTGCAACTACACTACAACTGAAAGGGAAGGTTTGGCAATGGTTTACTATTTAAAAAAGTTTAGACATTATTTGGTAGGTAATCATTTTAATTTTTTTACTGATCACTCTTATTTCAAGTATCTCGTTAACAAACTTATGTTAGAATGTTTCATTTACATATGGTTGTTATTATTTCAAGAGTTTTCTTTTGAGGTCATTTTCAAGTATGGTGAAATAAATGTGGGTCCAAATCATTTTTCTAGACTAGAGTCAGGAGAAAGTGATGGAGCTATAGATGATCATCTCCCTCATGCATCTCTTTTCAGTATTCAATCTATTCCTGATTATCTGTCAAACAATCCATTATTCTTAACCACTGGTACTATGCCAAAGGGTTATTCTACAACTCATAAAAGGCACGTAATGGTTCGTGCAACATACTATCAACTAATTGAAACCCATTTGTACAAATTAGGGTTGGATATAATCTTGAGGTCTTGTGTACTAGACCATGAAATAATTTATATCCTATGGGAATTTCACAGTGGAGTTGCAGGAGGACATGTTGGCGGCAAGGAAACTTTTTCAGAAGGTATTAGAAGAAGGATTATGGTGGCCTACGATGTTTAAATATTCTAAGGAATATGATTGGTCCTATGATGTATGTCAAGTAGTGGGGAATCCATCTCGTCGTGATGAGTTACCTTTACACCATGTTTGAGCACTACAAGCCTTTGAAAAATGGGTTGTCGATTTCATTGTTCTCATAAATACCCCTACAAAGAATTCAAAGGAAAGATACATAATTACCACAATCTAATTACCACAACTGATTACCCGACTCGATGGGTTGAAGCGGAAGTTTTTCAATATTTCTCTACAACCACATCAACATGGTTTATTTTTCATAATATTATTACTCGGTTTGGTTGTCCTCGGAGCTTGACCAGTGATAAAGGAGCTCATTTTATCAATAAGTCTATCGCGACCCTTACAAGAGAATTTTTAATTCAGAATCATAAGAGCAGTCCCTACCATCTCCAAGCTAATAGAACAATGGAAGAATTTAATAAAATCTTGGACATGGGGTAGACTAAAGTTAGTTTTGCAAATAGGGATGACTGGGATGAGTTATTTCCAACTGTGTTATGGGATTATAGGACTACCACGATATGTTTAAATAGGTATAATCCATTTCAACTAGTATATGGCAGACAAGAAGTAGTGCTAGTTGAGTTTCTCACTCGAAGTTTATTCATTTCTCAAGATACTAATATGATAGATGATGAATCCATTGCTTCAAGGATTGAGGATCTAATGTAACATGAGGAGGCTAGGTTCTTATTTGATTTTCATAAAACTATGGAGAAATCCTTACATAAGACTTGGCATGACTGAAATATAAAGCGTAAGTCATTTGTGCAAGGTGACCTAGTCCTGTTATAAGACAAAAAGTATAAAAAACATCCAGGAAAGCTACAGATGCATTGGATGGGACCATTTGTAGTTGTATAAATAAATGAATCTCGAGGTGTCATATTAGTACAACTTGATAAAATTATTCAACCATGGTGGTTGAATGGCACACGCTAGAATCCCTACCTTTTTTCTTCATAAATAACATTTTGTTACGCTCTTGTCTCTGGGAGTGAGTGTTGTAGGTAGGATTTCCAATTTTGTCTCTCTTTTCCATTTCCGTCAATAAAATTGTGACATTTCTAGATATCATTGGTCGTATAATTCCATTGTTCATTTCAAATTCATGCAACCCAAATATCACCTTTTTGGTTGGGGAGGTCTAAATCAAATATTTCCATGTTAAGTGTTTCCTTTTTTAAACTTTTGTTCTCTGTCTCTATCATTTTGGAAGTTAAATGTCGTTGGTACTTTATCTCCTGCTATCTTAGCATTACCAGTCAAAATCATTTAAAACTCATCACCTGTCAGTCCTTTTCCGGTCAATTTTTGGTGCGGTAATTAATTTTTTTCTTTCCTTGCGACCGTGTTACTGGTTTTACATTTGTAGTCTTAATTACCCAAATTTCCCTTGAATTTCACCATGTTCATGGGTCATCTCCGACGTTAATGTTGAGTATTTATACATTGTCACTCTTAATTCATGTCAAGCATGTTACTTCCTGCATGTTTCCTATATAATCCCCATTTCCCGATGACCCAATGATTATTATGTTTTCATCCAGTTGCTTTCATCTTTAGTTCTGGAGCCCCTTGAGCAACAAGTGAGCTCACATCCATGACCCTATCAATTTGTGTTATTTTTTTACCAACGTCAGCCTATTACAATGGTTTTGAAAATATCCACACATGGCCCATCCACTCATTTATGGATTGTGTCACACTTCTAGATGGAGAATTTTGATGCCAGTGGAAACCCGATTTCATACTATTGCAAGATTCCATGTTGATGTGTCTTCATGACCTACTAGTATCTGGCACTACTATCGAAGTTCCCTGGTGCACAAATTTTCTCATCAGCCGAGTGCACACTAGTGATTTATGGGTAGATAATTCCTACCCAATCCATGTGGAGGATATACATAATCTCACAGTCCTTCCTATGGAAGGGAAGGATGTTACAAAAAGATTCCAGGGCTTAGGGAAACACAGCCAAAAGAAGGGGTAGCTGAGTATCTATGAGATATATGGAACCAAATGGGGAGTCTCGGAGCATATATTGCACCAATAAAAGATGAACAAGTCAACATGTCTTGCTACCTTATTGTCAAGAAAGTAATGTAGAATTACACTAGAAACGAGTGTAGCCTTGTTGATATCGTTGTAGAAGAGTTTAGCGAGAATGTTGCAACATTAAATTGGTGTAAATATATACTCATAGAAATTCTACATTCCTGCACAGATGCACATGATAAAGTGGGTTACTTCATCTAAGAATATCTGTTGGTAACATTTTCTATATCAGGTAAGGAATTCTGCGAGGTCATGAATTCTATATTACCTTTAAAGAAGCAATGTATTATTTCTCCCTCTAAGCCCATGACCAATTCCATCATCACCGAGGCCACTCATATTTCATCCCTTCCACCTCCAATCCACAACATTTCCTCCTAACTTCGTTCCACTACCCATATTATCTCTAATGTCCCAATTATACACATCAGTGATGACCCCCCAAATTTGTCGAACTATACCCCCATAACTGAATAAATCACCACTCCAAAGCCTAGTATCTCCACCAATACCCCACTCACCACTCCACCATCCCCTAGCTAAACCAACCTTGATACTATGGGGATTTCAACTAGTGACCCCTTTGTCGCTATAGAAGGAATTTCTGGGCCCAAGTTTCCCATGTTTATGCAAGTGTCACAAGTTCAAATTCCACCTAACCTTACTGATTTTGACACAACGTTTCCATAGACTACCAATCCCCTTACTTCCCAGGCCAAGGAATGTCGTCATCTCTTTGGCCTGGTCAATGACTAGGTTGGTTTGATAGAACATTGAAAAAAACGTATTGAGGAATTGTGCACTCAATAGAACAAAATGAATGAGAAAGCCCAACCAATCATCAATCCAGTTGAGAAGGAAGTAAATTTTACAACAATACATATTGAGGATGAAATATTCAATGCTCTAGATGAATCTACTTGCACCGATAAGAAAGAGATCCACTATTTCCGACCTAATGTGAAGGTTGAGTATGTCCAACTACAACATATTGATGACATTGTCGACACCAAGTGGACGACTCTGTTGGCTAGTCATCCAGAGGAACCCACTGTGATCATTGCTCAAGATTTTATTGCAGGAACCATGATCTTATAAAGTAAATGGAAATATCATGTGGAACACTACAAAAGTTTCCTCGAGTAGGCCCTTGCCATTGTACTAGAGTTGGTTTCTTGATTTGAAGGAGACCACAACAAAAGACTGGAAGGTTGACTTAGGATGAGTCAAATATGGTGGTTTGGTCCTATTGGGCCCTTTGTTTTGGAGGACATTCAGTTTTTTAGAAGTATCAAAAATTTTCATAAAAGTGTAGTAGGGAAGTGGAAGGCTAGTAGTAGTGGAAAGTATATGCAATGAGAGGAAAGATAATTTCAAGCATGCCAATAGTAGAAACAATTCGTGTGCTATCTCGACCAGTAAGTGGAAAGATCTAGAATCTTTGAGCGCATGCAGAGCGAAAGAGGAATCAAGAAAAGATAATAGTTGACTCAAGAATTCAAGAAGGACCTGAGGAAAATCCATAAATATGGGATATGTAATGGGGAAAGGTTGACTAGTTTTTAAGTTGATGAGTTAATTATGACATATTGTGTTATTATGCTATTATTGAGAGTTGTAGACTGTTGTTTCTAGATTCCTTGTTGTTCTTAGTTTTTCATCGGGATATCACAATTACATTCATAGAGTCTGTCACGATAAGCTATTGTAATGAATTATGGGGAATTAATTATGCTAGCACATAAGTCTAAAAGTCCATAGCAGGTGTCTTATTTATTATTATTCTATATAAGTCATGATGTGGAAGAGATACTCTATGTATGTTGGGTTGTGATCTGATAATAACATGATGGATTATTCGGGCACCAAAAATTTGTCAATATGTGTAGGAATATTTGATATTTGTGATGCACAATATTTCCTTCTCTATGTAATTGGTAGTTGTGATATTGTCTACAAGCCCCTATGACATATGCACTTATCTTTATGTTTCTCAACATGGATTATCTAATGAACCTACATGTTTAGAATTCTAATGGTATAATATTTTTACATTCAAGTATGAATCTATATTTTATTGCGTTATATATGATGAGACATCCTCTTTGACTCAATTTATCATATGGAAGTCTTGGTTTCTCTCTAGGAGAGACCTCCTTCCCTCATGGAAGGTTGAATATGCCATTGCTACTAGACTACATCCGTATCTTTATTGGTAACCTCCAAGAACCCTGGTCTCCAATTTTGCACCAACACACACAACCAGATAAAGTATCAACACATCGATGTTTTGACGTGGTAAAACCCCTATGGAGAAACATCCAAAACCCCAACCAATGTGGCCACTTGGAGAATTTTATTAATGCAAAAAAATATTACAGCGATATTTACAAGAGAGTTTCTCATAATCGAACATGAGAAAATGACCCTAAATTCGCTTTAAATAGATATCATGAACCAATCGAGTGTTAATCCATGGATCAATGTATCCATTAAGATTGAGGATAAAATGAGTCATCATATCACTCTATGTCTAGCACATATCATAACCATCCAAATTCCTAACTACAAATGCATACTAAATAAACACACTTTTACCTAATGACACATTAGACCAAGTTGATCTTAACTAACTCCTAAGTGTATAAATATCGTAACATCCCCCCCTTAAGAACAACTTGGGATAAGATTTAAGTATTTACAAATGCGACACAATAGGATAAGGAATGAGGAATTAGAGCCTATCTCCCCTTAATAAAAACATTATGAACTCCTAACATAGATCGAAGTTTGGAAAACTTCACTTGTATAAGAGAATTTGTGAAAATGTCTGTAACTTGATTTTATGTAGGGAAAAAGAGCATTTCAATAACTCTATCATGAATGAGATTTGTGATGAAGTACATGTGTATCTCAATGTGTTTTATACTATGATCTTGAAATGGATATTTGGAAATCTTTATGGCACTCTAATTGTCACACAAGAGGGTGTTTGGATGCTTCTCTTGGAATCCAAACTATGAAAGGATCTATTGAAGCCACAATGCTTCCTAACTTGCATTAAATGTTGCTTGATACTCTACTTCTGCTATAGAAATAGAAATATCCTATGATTTCTTATAGGCCCAAGTGGCAGGTCCAAAACCAAGGATAAAAACATAACATGCAATATACTTTTGATCATCAGGTTCATCTACCCAATTTGAATAAGTGAAACCAACCAATAAACGAGTCCCCCCTAAGTTGTAATGTATCACAAAATGAACTGTACCCCAAAAATTCCAAAGTAACCTTTTAGCTACTTTCTAATGGATTTCATGGGGTGTTTTCATATACCAAGCAAAAATACCAAAATCAAAGAAAATATCAGGATGAGTATGAATCAAGTATAAGAGGCTACCAACTAACTGACGATACAAAGTGGCATCAAATTTGAGAGAAGTATAGGTGGAAACAAGTTTTACTCTAGACTAGAAGGGAGAAGGGGATGATTTTGAATCTTCCATGTGAAAGTGATGAAGAAGGTCACAAGCATACTTACACTGGGAACGAAAAATCCTTTCCTTGATTTGCAAAACTTGGAGGCCAAGGAAATAGTGAAAATAGCTCAAGTTGGTCATTTTAAATTTATTCTTAAGGCTATTTTTAACATGGTTTAAAAGTTTTGGGTCACTACCAGTGAGGATAAGGTCATCAACATAAAGAAAAAATGATTATGAGATGGCTTCATACTTTTTTAGTATAGATATTGGGGTTAGAATAATATCTAGAAAATATAGTATCAAGAAGAAAGCTATCAATTTTGGCATACCAAGCTCAAGGAGCTTGCTTAATACCATAAAGAGATTTCTTAAGGAAACAATAAAGGCTAGGGTCATTTTGGACATATCCAGGAGGTTGTTCCATGTAGATTTATTCTTGCAAATCCCCATGAAAGAAGTTGGATTTAACATCCATTTGATGGACCTCCCATTTATGTGAGGATGTCAGGGATAGAACAAGGAAGATGGAATTCATTTTGGATATAGGGGAAATTATTTCATTATAGTCAGTTCCTTCAACTTGAGAGAACCCTTCAGTAACTAACTAAGGCTTGCATCTTTCAAAACTTCCATTTGATGCATACTTAGTTCTGTAGATGCATTTACATATGACAATTTTTCCTCATTTCAGAAGAGGTACAATATCCAAAGTATCAGTTTCCATTAAAGAGAGATACTCTTCATTCATTGTTGTATCCCAATATGGATGGCCTGAAGCTTTTGCAAATGTCTCTGGATCACGAGTCTTTGAAACTTGAGCTAAAAGAGAAAAGGCTCTCTGAAACTATGAATGAGTTTGACATTGATCTAAAGGATCACTGGCAAGATCACCAACTACTTCTCATGTTGAATGGACCCATCTAGGAAGCGGTGGTGCGAGTGTTAGTTCATGTTCATTGCACTCATTTGGAGGAATTTGAGTAGGCAGAGGTGTATTTTCATCCTCATTGTCATGATATGAAGAACAAGAAACTAGAATAGGAAAATAAGAAGGCACAAACACCGAAGATGGTTCACAAGACGAAGAAGGCACAAACGTTGAATTAGGCTCGAATGCCATTGTATTTTTCATCAAATTTAACATATATTCTAATAAAAATATCATTGGAATGAGTTTGAAGAAATTTGTAATCTTTGACATCTTCAGAATAACCAACAAAAATTCACTTCTCACTTTTATGCTATAAATATTTCCTTTTCTCATAAGGAATGTGAGCCCATACTACATTCCCCAATACATGGAAGTGACTTACATGTAGATTAATTTTATTCCATGCTTCTTCTATCATTATATGTTGAAACTTGCAACAATACTAAGAAGGGTGGGGGCGGGGGTGGGGGGGGGTTGTTGGGTTATACTTGTCTACTCATGGGTTGTAAGACCCAATGTTCGATTCAACTGTGACCAAAAAATCCTCAAGAAACTGACCCTTTCAGCATCACCTTCTTGCACAAATAAATTATCACCCAAGGAATCTATTGGGACTGAAAGAACCAGGTTTTTGCAGCAATAAGGGAAAGGGAGGCGGATGTGCAAATCATTGTTCCTTATTGTATCTTATGTATGCTCTTGATTATTACAATCATTCATGAATATTTCATTAAAATGAATCCATAAAATAAATATATTATGTGAAGTATATCATCATTCATGTACACACATAACCAAGTAAATAACATAAGAGGGGAAAATATTTCTCAAACTCTATCTTTATTCATCGTATCAATCGATCACATTCATGATTCTTTCATAATCTCAACCTCTACATATTCTACAAACTTTCCCTAGCCCACTAGCTCTCTTGTTCTCTATATCTCTCACTTGCTCTCTATTTTCACCCCACCCATTACATATTTATACCCAAAATATAGGGATTAAATTCCTATTCTTATCTATCCCAAAATAACCCATTACAATGCATGGCATGGCCAGCTTCAGTTAACTGACTATTTACCTTCTTCTACTTTTCTCTCTTTATACATCTTATTTTTGTTCTTCTATTTCTGGAAAGTCGTCGTGTTGTCCTTTCCACTTCCTTCTCTCTATCACTTTCTTTATCCTTAGGTCCATGCGATGTCTTCGTTTTGCGTGATTTCCTTCCTTTTGTGCCTTTTCTACCTTTTTTTCCCTTTCTACGTTATGTGCACTTTCTTCCTTCTGCGCCCTTTCTTCCTTTTGTGTGCTTTCTTCCTTCTGCACTCTTTATTCATACTTAGGTTTTTGTCCAAAATTACATCTAAAATAACATGTTCAATAGGCCCCCAACACTCACATGTGGCTCGTCCCAAGCCACTCACGCCTATTTCCTATTCTTCCACTCTTCAATGAACTATTGTGTGATAGCTTAAGACTCTTCCACCTCCGTAACTATGGTGGCCTCTTCGATTGTGATCTCCTCCATGGCCTACATGGTCAAGTCTTGAAGTTTGCTCTCTGTGTTAGCCATGGCTTGTTTGATCTTCTCCTTTACAGTGGCCAATTCACCAATAATCCTGACCACTTCTTATTGTCTAGGTCCAAGTCTCTGCTAAAGGACCTTTTGTTGGTCCATGAGTCTCTCTACTTCAACATATTCCTGTCACTACACCAAAATGGTTTCCATTTACTCAACCGGTGGAAATTTCATCTCCTTTTCTACCACCTAATTGGCCTATTCTTGTGTTGCACTCAGTTTGGACTCTACAACCTTCATCTTTGGTTCCCCCATGAGTTCTTCCCACACTTTGGCACTTTCTTCGCAAATTCGTGCACATTCATTGTTGGGCACAGGACCAGTTTTGGGGAAAAGCACAACATGGGAGGAATATGCACATGCAAGAAAAGAAGCACGTGTAAGGTAGATACACATGCAGGAAAAAAAGCATGTGCAAGATAGACACACATGCAAAAGAGGAAAGCATGCGAGGCACACATGCAAGAAGATCTAGCCATGATAGGGTTAGGGTTTATGTAAGAATATGTAATGGTGGGTAATCCAAAAACATGTATAAGTAGGTACCTAGAAGGTATAGGTTGGGGGTTGTTGTGTTGTTCATTTTTGGTTAGTCATTATTGTTATGTTGTTTGACGAGAGAAAGTCTAAAAATTCCTATCTGTTTTGTAAGCTATTGAGTTGAGGAGAGGAAATAAGGTAGATATTGAGGGTTAGATCACAGGATGAGGAGCCTTGTGTGATCTAGTCTGCCTCATTGTAGATATTGACCTATCTAAGGAGAATTGTAATGCACGCAATGCTATAGTTGTGGAAACACCATAATAAAAGAGAAGAGAAGACAAATCTTTGTGGATGTAGCCCGGGAGGGGTGAACCATAGTATATCATGTCTTATGTGATTGAATATTGTGTATTTCCTTTACTGACAATGATTATATGTTAGACGAATGTGTGAATGACTAGTTAGATATGCTATTTTACATGCATGAATAATAATGACCAGGTGGTCAATATAAGTTTAATGTTAAAGTAACAAATCAAGATCACATAGTTTAATCCCAGATCCCCACTCATTCCTAGGCTACAAGAAATTGATCATTGCAGCCACCAATATAACTATCTCGAGTGATATTACGCAGTGTACTCTGTGTATTGCATTGCCTTCTGGTTTACCAGAGGGGCCGATTGTTTTAAAGTGGTTTTGCTGCAAACCATGGTAGACCTGAACCTGGGTCAGCCTAAGAGGGTTATCAAGAGAGAAGTAAACCAAGAAATGGCTTCGTTGTCAACTAGAACAGAATGGGATTGAGAGAATGGGATCTATTGAAGAATTGTGGCAAGAATGTTAGATCTGGTGAGGAAACGTTAAAAAGAATGAGATTATAAAAGGGGATTCTTAGACCATGGAACCTAATGAAGGTGAATATCGAGAGCTAGTTTAAAACAAAGGAGCTGGAATTTGTGCAGAAAGATAACACAAACCTGAAGTTAACACCACACAAATATTTGGACAAGTACGTATTTAGTGACTTGCATGAAGTATTTTGCTGTGAATTCCTTCATGTGTTGCAAGAGTGGATATTGAGATTGAAAGACAACCACCCTACAAATCGAATCAAACAACCAGAGTGTAATTCTATGGATATCGTGCTATTAAAACAAGTTGACAATAAATTTAAACGTGCAATAAATTTCTGGTTAGACAACATTGTTTCAGAATTTATCACAGAATTTGCAGTAGATACTGCGAAGTCTTACAGTGCAGCAGAGAAAGAGTTCCTGAAGGGAACTAGAGGTAGGTATATCATATCATTGTATACTTCCATAAATATTTTACTGTATAACAAAGGTGTAATGACAATGGAATCAGACAACTAAACTTCCCTACTTGCATGGGGGAAGGGGGGAAGCACTAACAAGAGATGGAGAAATGGAAAAAGACATGGATAAAGGAAATATGGAGGAGGCCTTGGATCCAATCATGATGGAGGAAGACTAGATCAAGCAGATCATGGAAACAACTGGAAGAACACGTAGTGGAGAACCCTACCAATACAATATGAACAATAAGAAGAGATCCATAGCCATGAGGGAAGGCTTGGAAACTAATGAAGAAGAGGTAGAGGATCTTTGGGATGTGGAGTAGATTGCGGAAATACTACACATGACATATGAAAGGAGGACAAGAGGTATAAGGGAAGGAACCAAATGCATAAATCCTATCCATGTCACTGTCAGTGTGTAACTCATCAACCCATGTGCGACCAATACACCAGAGAGAAAATGACCGTTTAGAAAACCAAATTTCAGTGGAACAAACGTAGCAGGAAGTACATCTATATAGAGAGAAACAATTGGGGGAGCCATTTCAGGAAGCATTAGTCAAGGATCTACAACACGTGGAAGTATTAGTCCATCATAGTTTGCAATGGTAGGACATGATCCCACCATCAGGTTACCAAAATTTAAGGGAGAGGCATCAGAGGACCCTGAGAAACACTTGCTCATCTATGAAAAAATATGGGAAGAAAAGAAGATCATAGATGAGGATACAAAAATTGCGTAGTTAGCTATCACACTAAGAGACCACACACTGGATTGGTACATGAGCTTAGCTGCAAACAGTCCACTGGGAACAACCAGAACAATGGTGGATATGAAGAAGTTGTTGATAAATTAATTCTAGGAGCCTATATAAAAGGATCAATACATGAATGAGATGATAGAGATCAGACAGAAACTAAGGGAATTTGTCTGGGAGATTGACCAGATATTCAAACGATTGAAGGGAAAGTTGAAGTATGTCATGATAGATATGGAACATAGACATCTATTTGTCAATTCCCTCCTACCACACCTGAAATACTCTTTGAGAAAACATAAGTTTCACACTTAGGAAGAGGATATGCAGACATCATTACAACTAGAATAGAACCAATATCAGAAGACATGTCCAGCAATAGAGGATCTGAAGAATTTAACATTTCAACTGAACCAGAACATGGGTAAGGACAAAAGAGAAGTTGTTTGGTGTAGCACATGTAGGACAGAAGGACACCACAAGAATGAATGCCCGACTTTCATGTCGTGCGTGGCAACAGTACTGCCAAACCTTTGCCAACATGAGGACTATGGTGTGAGAACTGTAAGACACAGGGGCATGATCCATATCATTTTCCAATAAATACCAAACAGTGCCTAAGAGTTCATATTGCAACTTTTGCAAGTCAGTGGGCCATGATGAAAAATATTGTAGGACAATGGAGTTGATGAGGGAAAAAACATCATACACCTATAAGATGTAGGTAGAAATGATTATAGGGAAAGTTGCACCACATTTTAACCAAGTACCAGTCCAATATAACACTATGTAACCAAAGTACAATACTGCGCAACCATAGTATAATCCCACGTAATATAATCAGGTGCCTCAATACAATGCCCCATGAGGACATCGAGTTGGCTATAGAGGTGGAGGATGAGGGAGAGGAGGCTTCGAAAGAGGCATAGGACTAGTGGTATGCCATAAATGTCAACAACTAGGACACTATACAAGAGAGTGTCCACTTCCACCTACGACATGTATGTATTGTCGCACATCAGATCATGACACAAAAGACTGTTCGACACTATTGGGGAAGATCCAGGAAAAGAGGAATCAAAAAAATTAGAACGTTCAATGGATTACTACAGAATCAAGGTTTGATGGAAGAAATATCAACATAGTTATGCATAGAGGAGCTAAAACAGGACATGACGCAGTAAGACAAGATCCATCACAACACCAATGGGTGAAGAAAAATGCCAAACCACAGAAGTAGTTTGATGCATAGAATGAAAAGGAGCTATTCAAGCAATCCAAACAAAAATTATTGAAGCTAGAAATTTCATCTACATCAACTATGCAACATACTCAGGATGTACCAATGTATGAGATGACTTCATAGTTGGATCACACTAATGAAGCACAACCCCTAGGACAAGTAATTACCATAAATGATTTTCTGCAATCCTGTGTTAAACTACTAAATGATCCATCATCTATTAAAGTATTACAAAATATGCTATAAATATGTAAAACAGATGTAGAGGGAAAGATGGAGTCGAAAATAGTTAATCACTTGCATACAAGGAGGACAAGTAGAGAGTTAAGACCGAATGCCAACATTGGAGATTTCAACATGGGGGGTATTATAATGGATTTAGGCTATGATGAAAATGTGTTACCCAAGAAGACATGGATATGTATGGGAGAGCCCACATTAGGATATTCAGCTGAAAATCGCAAATCAACACAAGGTTCTGCCAATTGGAAGGCTAAAGGGCATGACAGTAGATCTAAATGGAGTGCGCACTAAAGCCGATTTTGAAGTGATACAAATAGTGGATGGAACAACACCTTATCCATCATTTCTTGGCTTGGATTGGGCATTTTAAAACCAGGCCATAATAAATTTGAAGACAAGGAATATGACATTCAATTAAGGAGAGTACAGATCCATTGTGCCACTAGACCCCTCAAAAAGAGAAAGGTTTGTAGAACCCACTTGCTTAGACTTGGAGGAAATCAACCAGTTATACATAAACACTACGCGAGAATATTATTATGCAAATCCAATTGCATATGGAGTACTCAGCTGGAGAAGCATCACATCATGTAATTCAGACTCAGATACAATGTTGGAGAATTGGCAACAAATATTACATGAAGTATATACAAGAAGGTGCACAAGAATAAACCATGCAGTAAGATGGGTAGGTACAGAGATAAGAGAACCTCCTAGTTTTCATGGGGTGAATGACTTAGAATAATTCCTAACAAGATACAAAGATGTAGTGTTAGAAAATCAAAGGCTCTTAGCTCTGAACATAGAAATTAAGGAAACACTTGCAAGATGGTGTGGTGTGCACAAAGAGACAGTCAAGGAATGGTGCCAATGTAAGCGATTACTACACATTAGATTCGACGCAAAACAGGGAAGCAATGAACTACAAAGATATGATGGATAGGGGACACCAACATAGCACTTGGAGAAGTGTAGAAAACTATGGAAAATGACACCACTGGAAGAATGGCGTCATCACTTCATTCACAGATTGGAAGGAATTCCAGCAAACTGGTATGTAGACTAGGAACTGTGCAGAGGAATTGCAGAATGGACATCATTACAATAGAATTTTATAGTGAGTTTCTCATTTGAACATGAGAACCCAAACATTGGTTCACCACTCAAACAAATAAGAGGGGTTATATTTATTAAGTGACCAGAGGTTGAACTTATAACATAGTCTCAACAACAGAATAGAAAGATAATGAAAGAACTAATGTCATGCTATAATGTGTAGGAATAAGAACCAGATGAAGATGACCCATGCAACATTCAAATTACAAAAATTGAAGGAGAAAGAGAGATGGAAGGTCCATCTCTCAAATCAGAAGTATGTTTGATGCCAATCAAGGTGAAGAAAGTACATATTGGGACAAATGATCATCCCAAAATGGCTAGTATTGGAGATTACTATGTTGAACAAACAATAGAAAGAATGACAGAGTTGTTGCGTGAGGATAGTGACCTGTTCCCAAATTTTTTTATAGAGATGAAAGGCATAGAAGGAGATCTAGGAGAGATGAAGATACCTCTCAAACCTGAGGCTATATCTGTCAGACAACAACCGTATAGACTAAAAAAAATACATAATAAGAAAGTAAAATCAGAGATTGACAAAATGTTGAAAGATAGAATCATCGAACCAGTAGAAGAATCATAATAGATAAGCCCTATAGTAGTATAGGAGAAGAATCAAGGAGGCATAAGGATCTGTGTAGATCTCATAATGTTGAATGATGCTTTCCTACATGATCTTTTTCCCACCCCTTTCATAGATGAGGTATTAGATAATGTGGGAAGCCGGGAAGCATACTCATTTACAGACGAATTCTCAGGATACCATCATATCAAGATAGCTCTAGAAGACAGGTACAAGACCACTTTTTCCATAGAATGGGGATCGTACCAGTACACATTCATGCCTTTTGGGCTGAAGAATGCACCAACAATATTCTCAAGAGTAGTCATAGTTGTGTTCAAATAATTTATCCATCGGTTTTTAGAAGTGTATCTAGATGATTGGACCGTATATAGTCTATTGAAATATCATGTAGAGATTTGAAGGATGATGTCGGAAAGATGCAGTTAGTCTCAGATATCTCTAAATATAAAGAAGTGCATATTTGGGACACCTTTTGGAATAATATTGGGACAGATAGTTTGTAAACAAGGGCTATTGGTGGATCATGCAAATGTTGTAGTCATTGTTAACTCACCACCACCCAAATCCATACGACAGTTGAGAGAAACACTTGGAAACACAGGATACTATAGGAAATTCATAAAAGGGTATGCCCAGATCACTATGTTGATGGAGAAAATATTGAACAAGGATAGTCAATTCCAATGGAATCGGGATTGGTAGGGAGGTTTGGACACTCTAAAAGAAAAAAATAGTCACATCACCTATACTAGTATTCCCACACTGGGAAAAGACATTTCATGTGCATGTATTCCCATAATGGATGTCAGTGTTGGTGGCTTGTTGGGCGCCGACCTAGTTTTTGGGAAAAGCATGACGTGGGAGGAAGATGCGCATGCAGGAAAAGTAACACGTGTAAGGCATATGTGCATGCAAGAAAGGAAGCACATGTAAGACAAACGTGCATCCAGAAGAGGAAATAATGTGAGGTACGCATGCAAGAAGACCTAGCCATGATAGGGTTAGGGTTTTGGTAAGAAGATGTAATGGCGGGTAAGCCAAAAACATGTATAAGTAGGTACCTAGGAGGTCTAGGTTGAGGTTTCTTGTGTTGTTCCTTTTTGGTTAGTCATTGTTGTTATGTCGTTCGAAGAGAGAAAGACTAAAAAATATGATCTGTTTTGTAATATGTTGATCTAAGGTGAGGAAATAAGGTATATCTTGAGGGTTAGATCACAGGCCGAGGAGCCTCGTGTGATCTAGTCTGCCTCATTGTAGATATTGACCTGTTCGAGGAGAATTGTAATGCGCACGATGCTATAGTTGTTGAAATACCATAATAAAAGAGTAGAGAATCCAAATCTTTGTGGACGTAGACAGTGAGGGGTGAACTAGGGTAGATCATGTGTTATGTGATTGAATATTGTGTATTTCCTTTATTGATAATGATTATATGTTAGAAGAATGCATGAATGACTAATTAGATATGTTATTTTACATGCATGAATAATAATGACAGGGTGTTCAAAATAATATGAATGTTAAAGTAACAAATGAAGATCACAAAGTTTAATCCCAGATCCCCACTCATTCCCAGGCTGCAAGAACTTTAGCATTGCAACCACCAATAGAACTATCTTGGGTGAGACTACGCAGTGCACTCTGTGTACTGCATTTCCTTCCAGTTTACCTGAGGGGTTGATAGTTTTAAAGGGGTTTTGTTGGAAACCATGGTAGACCTAAACCTGGGTTAGCCCAAGAGGGGTAGCAAGAGAGAAATAAACCAAAACATATTCAAATTTTGTAACCATGGCAATTGTTATTCTTTCCATCCTCAGTCTACCCTTGTACACCTTAGGTGGTGTGTCAGGAATGATTTGCAATTGCAGATCCTGGATCTACTCATTGAATCACTTCATAACTTCCCCAATATTCAATAATTGTTCCTCCATAGTGGCCTCTGTGACTAGGGGAACTTATGGTACTTGTTTGTATAACTGTTGGATAGTGGCTTGCATCTTCTGTGCCATAACATCCACATTGTCTTTCTTCTTTTGTTCTTTATTTCTCCTCTCCTCTGCACTCTCTTTTGTTCACAGAATTTTCTCCATTCTACCTTCAGGCTCCTTCTTTTGTCGTAGGGAAATATCATACTGCATTTGTACTTGTGTTCTTTTGTACCTCAATTTATCCAAATTTCAGTGTGTGTTGTCGCCTCTATGCTTTATTTCATGCACCAACTATGCTTAGAGTTCCTGTTCCCTTTGGATGGGTATTTTGGAGATGACAATACTAAGTTGGCCCAATTTTGTAATCTGTTCTTGTAATTCTCCTGCTGGAAACTCCAATGTGGCTACCTCAATATGTATAGTTATATGCTCCCTGAGGGTTGTGTTAGAGTTGTTAGCGCATTGTCCTCTGCTATCCTTGGGTCTATGGATGGGACATCCCATGTCTTGGGGTATTTTACAACAGACGTTGTTTCTAATATCTTCTTAAGGAGTCCCAACTGATCCTGGACCTTCTTCTGGTGGCCTTCATGATTTGTGGCAACTTCTTCTCAAATTTCCTTGGTGGAATCATGGATCAGGTACCCAATACGATCCATATCATCACCAGTCAAATACAAAATGGGGCCTGGTGCTATGATTTATCTTTATTTTTCACCCCACCTATATTTTTTGGTGCCCCTCCTGTCTATTATGGTTCCTGATCTTTTATTTTGACACCCGCTTCAAGGAATTTCAATTGACTAGGGTGCTTTCCACCATTTTTTTGATCCTCTTCCTCTTCTTCACTTTTCCCTTGGTATTTTTCCTCTTGTGAGGACCCTGGATTGTCCACTGGATTCTTCCAATTATCCTCCCATTCATTGATGATGGAGTGCACCTCTTCCATTATCAACCAGTAAGTGGTTGAAAAATCCTATCACATAGGATCATTTTTCGCTTACACATATAGATGGTTCATTCCTTATCTGAATCACACGACGTCCCTGTAGGCAGTGATTACTTCCTCTAGAATGCGCCATGTAGTATATAATATTGTTGTGATGCACTTCAAGTATGAGTAAAAGGTGGCATTGGTTTCCATTTTTCGTCTCTTGATGGTGGAGTGCCAAAAGTTGGCATATCTAGAATCCAAAGGGTTGTGACCTGAAACACACATGCATTGGTAAAATGCGGGATCTACCACTTGGATAGTGCAATAAGAATCAATAGCAATGCATAGTGAAATTTTGCGCCCTTCTCCTGGGCCTTTTTGCAGTCCTAAAAAAATTGGTTAAGAAGAAAGGTTTCCTAGTTCATCTACATGCCTTCCCTGCATCTCTCTGCCACAAAGATGACCTCCACTAGGACCTAATACTTTTGATGTTTATGCAAAAATTTGCAGGCCAAAACTTGTGTCATGAACTTGACCTCTTGGTCACTAATTCTCTTTACATCGAGACTTTGTTTCCCTCTAAATGTGTCATACTTGTATTTTATGGCCTTGGAGAGGGATTGCTCTCCCATTTTGAGGAATAGTAATGATGGGTGTTCTCCTACCTTTCTCAACCTTGTGATGCGCACAATTAGCGTTGTATCAATTGAAACTGGGGATCTAACCAAAGCGTACCCCCATGGACGCAACTGAGAAATACCTTGACATAAACATTGATTTCATTACTTTGTCTGAAATGTGGAAATTCGAACAACTTGAGTATCTAGGATTTCTCCAAGACTGACTCCCATTTCTATGCATCCACCCAATGTTTTCTTGTACTGAGGTCGATCTTTGTGCATAATATTGATCCTTGGCCAACAGAGGGAATTTATGCATGTCAGTGATATCTTGGTCCATAAATTTCAAGATGGCCACCTTGCCGAGAATGTCCTTATCTTGATTGACACCCTTCAGGACTGGTGCTATAGGTAATGGATATTTGGAATTTGTTGGTATTGCAACTGAGGTCACATCATACTTTCGTGGGAGTAAATAATATTTTTGGAAAATTCCAGGTGTCATCGGGGATGAAGGTTCGACCACCTCTTCCACCTCCTCATCTACTGGTTTCTTTGATTTTTTCCTTGCTACTGTTAACGGTCCTCCTATTATTGGTGATTCCATTTTCTCTGTATGTTGGAATTCTCAACAAAATCCTTGTGGTGGTGAGGGTCATTGTAACTTGGCTTGGGGAACTCGGCTCTACTCGCTTTGCTTTGCATGCAACAATGACGAATAGTTTCCTTCTCTCTCGATGTTTTGTGCATTCATGCCAAGTAGGCCTATCATATCTCGCTTTAACTATCTTGTCCAATATGGTGTTGAAGTTGGTAAGTGGGTAACTAAATGCTCCTTAATTTCCAAATCCTCCTTATGATCCTCCTTTCGTACGGTCGATCTATCCGAGATTTCCAGTGAATTTCTTGAGTGAATTCTTATACGATGCTTTTAAGACCTATCACATTGGCCATTCAGCTGTATTTTCTATGCCTAACTGCATTTAATGATATTTTCGTGCCAACCTGTGAAGTGGTTCTTTTTCCTTCTGTGTGTACACTGCATAATTGGGCCTATCTGTATCTTGTCTTTGAAATTGTCACAGTGTTATCTTCGCATGAGATGATCAAATCAACTTCATAAGTTTTGATATCTTGGGATTTCACACACTTTTTTTGTTTCTCCTATCATTACCTTTTTATTGCTTTTCTTTCCTTTTTCTACTTTTTATTGGGATTTTCTTATTTTTCTTTCTACTATGGTACACTTAATACAATACGGTGGTTTTGGTGCAACCCATATTATTGTGTAGGAGGTCAACTGTCTCTATAGAGTTGCAGCTGACTTCCATTCACCATTCCTTCTAGGCTTATTCCATCCAAGGTATCCAACCATGCAACACTTGTCTCAGTTTTTTTTTGTATCATATAGGGAACTAACCAATGCATGTGAAACTTCCTTGGGAGTTGCAGATACTTTTTGTCATAGAGTAGTACCAAATCACCAACTTGAAATTTCTTGGATTTAATGTGTTGATCATGCCAAGCCTCCTCTCTATCTTTCTGCACCTGCTAATGGAATGCTACAAGAAATCGGTCCTCCTCAAGATGAACTAACTGCACCAATATCTCCTCTATTGCACCCATATCCAAGAGTTCAATGATGGACACAATGAACAGACTAGGTAAAATGAACTCCATTGGCATCACTTCTTCTTATCCATAGACCAATTATAAAGGTGAGTTCCCTGTCAGATTATTACTTGTAGTTTTGTATGCCCATAGTACTGCAGGGATGTGTAAGTCCCATTCATCTCTTCAAACATTGCAGATTTTTGTCAAAGCATTCTCCAAAATTTTATTAAATGCTTCCACTGTGCCATTAGTCTGAGGTGAGGGTGATATGGTGTACTTTTTTATGATGAATCAGAAATTCCTCAGTCGACAATTGTTTTGTTCAGAAAGTGTGTACCTTGTTTGCTAAGTATTATGTGAGTACATCAAAACATGGTGACTACCTTCTCAAATAGAAATCGAGCAACAATCTATGAAGTACAATCAGTAACTGGTGTTGCTTCCTCCCACCTAGTTAAATACTATGTCGCATTAATGATGTATCTTTCTCCTGATCTCCTTGGTTGTCGGTTGATCGGTCCTACAAATTCAATGGCCCACTTATCGAATGCTTGCAACATAACTTGTGGTTTTAGTGGAATTTCATCGAACCTAGATGGTTTACCCATGCATTGAAAGACATCGCTAGACTGACAATATTCCTTCGCATATTTTTGCAGTGTAGGCCACCAAATCCCTGTGCATAAAATATTATGTGTCATTTCTTTTTCTGCGTAATGTCCTCCATCAATCCCATTGTGTGATTCTTCTAGTATAACCAACGTTTCATGTTCCAGTACACAATGCCCGAAGACTCCATCTGCCCCTAACTTATACAAGTTCCCTGCAATCAACTGATAGTCTGATTCTTTCACTACCAATTGTTTCCTCTACACAATTTCCATTTCATAGGGGTCAATACTTGTATTTAGAAACTCCACAATGTCCACAAAGTAATAATCCACCATCCTTACTACAAATAATTGTGCATATGGGAAATTATCATCTAAATTTGTTGCATCCTCTCCTGTCAATATGCACAAGAGATGATCAGGTCATACATTCAACTTCCCTATTTTTACTATGACCTCAAATTCATATTCCTGAAATAGTAAAAACCATCTGCATATTATTCCTGCTAAGACAGTCTTATTGAATAAGTAATTTAGTGCAGAATGATCTGTGTACATCTTGAAGTGAGACCCAAGTAAGTAATTTTTGAATCTCTGGAGTGCATAGACCATGGCCAAGCCTTCCCATTTTGTAGTGGTATATTTTTTTTTCAAATATAGACAAATTCCTACTTGCAAACACAATCCGATGATCAATGTCTCCTTCTCTTGGTTGTGATAGTACTGCACCCAATGTAATGGATGATTCATCTACATGTACATGGAACTCCTTGTTCTAGTTTGGAAAGATTAAAATGGATGCGGTGACTAGTCTCTGTTTCAACGTGTCCATTCCCTTCTGGAAATCCTCATTCCATTGGAACTTGGATTCCTTCTTCAATAGATTTTCCAAGGGTGTTGTAATTTGCACATATCCTTTGATAAAATTCTTGTAATAACCTTTATGACCCAAATTTTCCCTTATTTGTCTAATTGATATCGGGGGTTGTAACTCCAAAATGATTGTTATCTTGGTTGGGTCAACCAATAGTCCTTCTTTGCATACTACATGTCCTAGTAGAATTCCAAATGGTGCAAAAAAGATACATTTATTCAAGTTCAATGAAATATGACATTGTATGCATCGATCTAACATAAGTCGAAGTACTTCTATATGATCCTGTAGTAGACTGGACACCATCTAGTCATCTAAGTAAACTTCCAAAAATTTATGGATGAACTCCTTGAATGTTTCCACTACTCCTATAGCAAACATTGCATGTGCATTCTTCAATCCAAATGGCATCACCATGTACTGATAACTACCCCCATTCTATTGCAAATGTGGTTTTGTTTCTATCCTCCTGTGTAATTTTTATCTGATGGTATCTAGACAATCCATCTGTAAACAAATACATTTCTTGACCTCCTACGTTCTCCAACACTTCATCTGTGAATGGTGTTGAGAATGGGTCATGTAAGGAGGTGTCATTCAACTTCCTTAGATCCATGCAGATCCTAATTCCTCTAGTCTTCTTGTCTTGCGCCACCATTGGGATAATCCACTCAGATTCTTCTATTGGTTCAACAATTCCTGCACCTAGAATCCTGCCTATTTTATCCTTAACCTTATCCTTGTACCTCAGGTTCAATCTATAAGGTCTTTGCCATATTGGCTTAGCTCCAGGTTTCAATGGAATATTCATCTCACCTAATTCGCCCACTATCCCTTTCATCTCTGAGTATGTAGTTGGAAATAAGTTGCAAGATACCAGATATATAAAATATGCAGAACAGAAACGAAATGCTAGAAATGACAGAATAACAGTAAAATATCCAGCATAATCTTCACAATACATAGAAATGATATACGAAA
>JZKD02S1751977.1:244477-258756 GCA_000966675.3 Picea glauca | reverse complement strand
TTTTACTAACCCATGGTGACTAATTATATTGGCAGGGTCTTTAGCCTTCTGGGTCCTTTCGACGACTTCATGCAGCATGGCATTAAAAAAGAATGGTAAATTTATCACTGGCCTTTGTTTTAGTGCTACCAATAGTTTGAGGTGGATCGGTATCACCACGTCATATCACCTGTCACATGTGATAAATATTTGTATCACGCCTGCTAGCTTCCTCCATGGCTCGCTGAGAGAAGTGGGGTTGAGTCCTTTCCCTTTTGTTTTGAATTCTTCTCCTGGTTCCGCGAAGGACTCCATAGCCTCCTTGGGTGTTGTGTATTTCACGTTCCACTGTGTGCCTTCGTTTGGGAGGCATGTTACCTCAGTTGTAATTTCATCAGTAAACAGAATTTGTATGCCTCGAATTACTGAGACTCCCCTCTGTAAGTTTTGGAAAAATTCTAGCGTGACATTTATGTCGAATCCTTGCAATATGTTGAATTATTTTTTCCACCCAAGACGGTGTAGAATTTCCTTTTCTTGGTCAGTTACTTGTAGAAATGTGGGCTCATGATAGATGCTTTGACCACCCATGTCTTTTGTAAACAAGTCAACACAACTATCATTCCTAACTGCAAACTTAGTTAAACCAGCCTATGAGAAAATATTACTAGAAATGGTAAAAATTACAGAACAACAAATGTATATAGAAATACAAATTTTCCCATTAATTTAATCATTATGATCTATTGATAAACGTGTAGAATATCCACCCCCTGATAAATGAAGAGGTCGATCTCGACCGTCAATATATGTGAACATAATGATGGCGACCAGTCAAGTGAGGGATAATTATTACATTGTCGCCACTAGGGGAATGACCATTAATAACTTTCAAAGACTTTAATGTTAATCATGGACGATAATAACACATTTTTGTGGAAAGTACAAATTCAAATACCAATATTTAATATGTTAAGGAAGAATATTCTAAGTAGTCCTAATTTGTTCACATTTTATAAATATGCCACGTGTTATAATTCTGTTAATTTCCCTTGTGTTGAATATAACTGGAATGATAGCCCTTTTTTTATGAAATGAAGTCTAGGAACACAAAAAAAAAAAGTTAGCATATAAAAAACTAAACTTCCATACCACAGGCAGAGCCACTGCTACCACCATGCGTCCATAGCCTCGATGGGGTTTCCTTTTAACCCATAGATGATCCAGTATCCTCAATAAATAGTTTGAATCGTCTTTTCCCAAAAAGGCCACTATCCTAGTTTGGTAGCTAGATAATGACAATGCCACTCACTAGATCATAACCTAAGTGAACAAGTTAGCTCGTGATGAGACCTCTTTTTCTTTGACGCTAAATTCCAAAGGCCATTGCCTTGGTGTGGTAGCCATAGTGGGAATGTCACTTATGTTAATATCTTATGATCTTGGTAGGTTGGCTCATGATGAGACACCCTATCCTTTTTGGGAGAAGGTTATTTTCTTTATTTATTTTATTGTTATCCCCCCCCCCCTTTTTTATTTTTTAGGCTTTATTAAGGGAGGCTCATCTACTCCTTAAGAGTGTGGGATGGCGTAAGATGTGTAAGAATGCCAAGTAAAAATGTTCCTTAGACTCCTTATTATGATGTGAAGGAAAAATTTCATTCAAGTATATGTATATATATGGGAAAGAAACAAATTATGGTGGTTAAGGATTATGAACAATATTAAGACAATTCAAAAAAATCAATCCGTGAACAATTTGATAAGGTATGTTAGATATTCCTCAAAAATAAAATGAGATATTGTTACCACGATAATTAGAAGTAATGTTGTTGAAAATTAATTAGTGAACTTCATACCCAAAGGAGTGGCTAAACGTATTAGAAGGATGTGTTGTTGGTGAAAAATCGTTACTTTCAAAGGAAAGGAACAACAACAAGAACAACCGCAAAAACGAACAACAATTGTTTCTTTCGAATGAACAATGCTACCCAAAAAAAAGGAACGATAATCGCAAAAAAGGGAATGATAGTTGTTATGTTCGAATGAATGATACAACTCATAAAAGGGAATGAAAATCACAACAAAGGGAATGACAGTTGTTACACTAAAATGAACGATGCTACCTGCAAAGGGAACAACAATCGCAATGAAGGGAATGGCAGTTGTTATGTTCAAATGAATGACACTAGATGCAAAGGGAACAACAATTGTAACAAAGGGAATGACATTTGTTTATGTTCAAATGAACGGAAACGATGATGTTCAAATTTCAACCATCTAATTAAGTAGTTGGATAGCTCCCGCAGACACATTTTTTTTTAGCAAATCTAGGATTGATTAGTCATCAACTAAATTCATTTAATTTTTACGGGTAGGTTTATTCAATGACCGAAGTATTGGATGGTTTGTAAGTGTCATGCATTCATTTTCTATTTACTATAGTTGTGCATTATTTTAGGGCAGTACCCCGATTTTATATTTTTTTGCTACGGAACATGACATATTCATCTCCTTTGTAAAACAAGGTTTATATGTGATGGATTATTCAAAGTGAGACAGGAGTAATTTGAAGTTTGAATAACGAACATAAAACAATGTTAATTATATTCATTACAGTCATATTTTCCAGTTTTGATTCTCCAAATCTCTTTATAGTGACTTTCCTAGAAAGAAAAAACCTAACAACTCAATCAAATATTTAAAGAAAACTATATACAATATGTACAGTGATGGAAAGGAAACAATTTCATAGAACTGAGGTTGTTGGGTTACCCTCCCAGCTAGCTAAAATCTTAACATTAGGATCATTACTTACTTCTTAGCAAAAGGATTCTTTTGAAAGAGATTGATGGTAGAGTCGTAGTGAATGTTCATTTACCAGAAAAGGAGAACCAGACCCCTCGATGGTAACTAAAGTGATAGTTTCATTATCATGAACTTCATTGATTTCATACAGTCCCATCCATCTTATTTGCAATTTCCTAGGAAAATCCTGAAATCTGGAATCATAGAGAAGCGCCCAATCACCTTTCTGAAAGGATTTCTTCTTGATATGCTTATCGTTTCAGCTATCTCTTTGTTGTTGAATAACAATTGTGCACTGAAGGGAAAACAAGCATGATTCATCTAACTCATTGAGTTGTTGTAAGCATTGTGTGTGTGCCTCTGTAAGATCCAATCCAATTTCCTAGGCCATTCTTAGAGTCTTGATCTCAAATTCGATTGGAAAGATAGGTTCTTTTCCAAATACTAGGTGATAAGGAGAGTAGCCAGTAGTGTTACACCATGTTGTGCGATAGGACCATAAGGCATTTGGAAGCTCGACTGCCCAATTTTGACGGTTTGTTGAGACTTTTTTTGTCAAGATTTCCTCCAAGACTTTATTGGTACTTGTTAGGACCCTGAAATGCCCTTTTTCACTACACTTTTTGATCATTCAACCCTCTCATTTCCTAAGCTAAATGACTACTATAATGAGCACCAAGACCCTTTTTTTTCCCAAGGTACAAACCTATTCATATTTCTTTTATGTTTTAATTTACTTAGCATGTTTGATTGAATATGATCACATATTTTACCCATGGAATAATTCAACTAATGATCAAAATTATAGAACAACCCACTTCGAGAATCGGGCCGTTGTTGTCACAGCTATACGCAATTCCTGGGAGTTGTTACAGGATTGCTACAATGGATGCCCATCAATCCTGGAAGCTGTTACAGGACTTCTGCAACAAACGACTATCAATCCTGGAAGCTGTTACACAACTGCTATGACAGAAGCTTGCTAATATCGAAGTTGTTACAATAGATGCCACCAGTCCTGTTGTGATAAGACTTTTGCAACACATGTTGATTAGAATGTTGGCTCACGATGTTGATGAAGGAGAGTTCAAGATTTGATATTTATGATACCTAACGAACAGCCCGAGAATCGGGGATTCTCAGGACTGCTCTGTTTCTGAATACTAATTGACTCTAACTTTAAATAGCAAAGATTTTGTAATGTTAAGGTTGTTAGACTTTTTGTCTTGAACAGAAGAAAGGAACGATTATTATACTCAAAAAAAATTATGGCAATTAAATGAAGAACTGGATTGAATTTCTTTAGCATTCTATGATCTATCTCTTTGAGTGGATTCAGTGAGAAGGAAGGGGCCCAACTTCTTCACTGATTCCCCTCTATTTCAAATTATAGATTTAGTTGTTTTCATTGCAATTGGTTTAACTGTTAGATGTTTCTGAATCCAATTGTTGTTACAATTTAGTCCCTTCCTGATAAATGCACATAGCTTGTTTCATGAGAATTAGAGGTCAGTTGCTAAGCATGGTTGGAGAGTTAATTTTCCTTTTTCTGCATTAAGTTTGAATCTTGTTTTGGAGAATTAAAAGTGTGAAGTAGTTTCTTGCAATAAGTAGATTTCCCTTCAACAATAGAATATAATTTCTTCATGCAAAAGTAAATTAGAAAGTTAGATTAAGGTAGGCAATTCATGGTTTTCATAGATTCATCAGTTTAGATTGCAATTATGACTTTAAGCCCGTAGCACTCCAGTTGTATCAGCACAATTGTGTCAACAATATTGTTTGCTTGTTTTGGTTAGAAGAGCTTCCCTATTGCAATTAGAATAGAGATGCTTCCATAATCTAGCATAGACTGTGCAAAATTATCTTGAAATAACAGACTTCCTTGGGTTGATAATTTATATTGAACACTTTGATTTTCCATTTAATTAGACAATTAAAGTGCCCAACATTTTGGCACCGTTGTCGGGGAAGATAATTGTAGATTTTGGTAAGCACACTAGTTTTTTATTTAGGAATGAATAGTATGCATGAATAATCAAATGAGAGAATGAACCCCCCAAAATACTAACATTGCAGGCACCAGAGGACGTAGAGGAAGAAATCCTAACATATTGGGAAGACAGAACATTGTTGAAGAGATTATAGCCCGAGCAAATACTTCTTCAGGATCCATTTTTCGTCCTGCCAATCCTCCAAGAGGACGTGATCCACAGTCAGTACGAATACCCCCTCTTGAAACATCATTCTCATCAAGGGTTGAAGATGAAGTTGTAGCTGAAAGCGAAGCTGAAGATTTGTCACCAACAAATCAGCAAGCAACATTGGAGAACATTGAGGATCAAGGTAGTATAGCCTCAAACCGAGAAAACCTAGAACAAGTTGTTTATCAGATCAACGATCAGATAGTCACTAAGGAAGAGTGGGACATTGTTCATATTGAGTGGAACCAGAGAGCACATATGGACAATCAAGGGGATAACAAAGAAGAGATCTACCAAGAAAATCCACTGAATAACGAGGATAAGGTAAACGATGAAAACACTATCTCTACCCTAGTTTTTCCTATTTTTGATGTTCCCACATGAGGGATGGCTCCTATGAAAAACATACCTCTCTCAGCTCTCCCAAATTTTCATGGATTATCTATTGAAGATCTGGATGAGTTTATTTTTGAATTTGACATTTTGTGTAGAAGCTATGACTACACTACTACTGCGCAGAAGCTCAAACTGTTTCTAGCCACATTACAAGGAAATGCATTAAGATGGTTCATGAGCCTTGGAGGGGAAAACATCTCAACATGGATGCAAATGAGGCAACTTTTCCTACACAAATATCAAGACTACTGTCGAACAAGGGAACGCGGAGAGGAGCTGTTTAAAATGTCATGGAAGGAGAACGAGACCCTTGAATACTTTGTGGAGTGACTCCAATACAATCTACATCGATCTGGCCATTCGGATGTGAGTAAGGACATTCTGAAAACCATTTTGTTAAAAGGAGTTAGAGAACATTACTTAGATATGTTGAATATGCTTGGTAAAGGAGATATATCTAAGGAATCCTATGACGACATTGTATATCTCTACAAAAGATGTTCTCGAGGGTCTACAAGAAATAAGTCAGCTACCAAGGATACTACTTTTTCAAGGGTACATAAATCAGCAAATGGAGGAGCAACAAGAGCAGAAATAGGTAATCTATTATAAAATTTCAAAACATATATGATTAACTCTTTTGCCTTACAAATGGATACTTTGCAGGGCAAACAGAAAAAAGCAGAACTAGAGAAAGTACTATGCATTTTCTATCCAAAATGTAGGAAGAAACACCCACCAAGGGAGTGCCCACTGAACAGTGTCCAGGTATGCCTTATTTGTGAATTAGACCATCCCACTGAACAATTCCCTTCTCTACCATGTGTAAAAGCATCAATGAAGGAAACTAATGAGGAAGCAGAGGTTGTCTATCAAATAACACAAAGGAGACAATGGAAGCCAAGAGGTCAAGGTATGAATTCTCAATTTCCTCCTCCAACATTTAATTATTGGAACAATCAGCTACCTTATGGCTAGATGAATGCACCCTCTTATCAGGATCCCAATGCATGGTTAACTATGCCCCCAAAACCAAATCATTATGGGCAATAGAACCCATATGGGAGAGGTCCTCAACAACAACTCAGTTATCCAAGCTAACACCAACCAAACTTCTTTCAACGACAATTCCAACCTCCATACCAACAGCAACAACTGCAATTTCCTCCCAATAACTCACCAAACAATCCTCCCTTACAACCTCAGATGCCCGTGCAACCTAACCCAAACCCAAATAATAAGGTTGTTCAGAACATAGACATACTTAATGTGCCAGCCTTATCTATTACTCCTATGCCCTGTGATGAAATACACTTAAGATCAGGGAGAATAGTTGAGACAATAGTTGAAGATGATCCATATTCAGAATCGGATAAGGAATCAGGGGAGAAACCATTTGCAGATACAGAAGAAATTGACCAACCTATTCTAGAATCAACAGACCCACCATTCCCTGAAAGACTGAAAATTGCCAAACCTGTGGAATTACCATCTTTCAATCTCCTTGGAGAATTGCAAAATCTGCACGTTAATATTCCACTACTAGAAGCAATAAGGGATGTTCCTATTTATGCCAAGACCATGCAGGATCTTTGTATCAGAAAACCTGGATGAAAACCTAAATATCCCCTAACAGTGCATGGAGTGGGGGATTTGTATGAGCTAATGCTAGAAAAAACTCCACCTATTAAATATGGCGACCCAAGAAACTCGACTGTCATAGTTAAAATCAAATAGACATCTATTCAACATGTGTTAGTCGATTTAGGGGAAGAAATTAAAATCATGCCAATAGAAACTACATAGTTGCTACAACTCGGAACAAAAATCTGACCTACTCCTATTGTTCTAGAATTAGTTGATCACTCCACCATCAAACCAGAAGGAGTAATCGATGACTTAGTTGTTTTAGTAGACTCATGGGAGTATCCTGCTGATTTTGTCATGTTACAGCCCAAATCCAGTCTGGGAGGCCATCCGCTAATTCTGGGACGACCATGGTTAGCCACAACTGACACCTTCATAGGTTGCGGATCTGGTTCTATGACCATCTCTGATGGTTATGATACAAAAAAACTTACCCTGTATCCTCATGCCACACCCAGTGTAGAACCTGAAAACTCTTTATGGATGGAGATTGAGGTTGAAAGTGCTCTGCCTATGCTAACTATAGGAAATGCCCTGAGTTTCAAGGACGAGAAAGAGGATGAGTTAATCAACTATTTTATCTGTGACCCCTCTGTTGTTACACATCACACACACCACCAATTGATTAGATTATTTAACCCTATGGCCCCAGAATAAATGAACTTAGAACTTGTTGAAAATTAGAGTGATTCAGCTATAACAACAGTCATTGTAACAACAAACACTGTAACAACAGATGATGAAATAGTAACAACTGAATTATTTCCCAAAATCAGTTCCAAAAGCATCATTGTGGAAATCGAACCTGGAAAAAACTTGAACATCAATCCCGATCTTTCTAGCGTTGAAACTCGCCGACTGATGAATTTACTGATTGAACATAAAGAAGAATTTGCATGGGATTACATGGATATGAAAGGAATCCCCTCTGAGCTATGCACCCACCATATATACATCAAAGAATAATTCTGACCCATTTGCCAACCACAAAGGAGGATGAACCCAAACCTTAAAGAAGTTGTTAAAGAAGAACTTCAAAAACTTCTCAACGCTGGATTCATCTATCCTATATTAGACAGTGAGTGGGTATCACCATTGGTAATTGTGCCTAAAAATAATGGTAAGTGGAGAATGTGTGTGGACTATCAAGCCCTGAATAAGGCAACGCAGAAGGATCATTTGCCTCTGGCATTTATTGATCAGGCTTTAGATAACTTAGCCAGAAAGAAATATTTTTCTTTCCTAGATGGATTCAGTGGCTATAACCAGATACAAATTACCCCACAGGACCAAGATAAGACCACCTTTAATAGCCCTTAGGGAACATTTTTCTACAAGGTTCTCCCATTTGTCTTGTGTAATGCACCAGCCACTTTCCAGAGAACTGTGATTGGTATTTTCTCTGATATGGTGAATGATTGTATGGAAATATTCATGGATGAATTTACTCCTTATGGGACTGATTTCAAAGACGCTTTGTCTAATCTGGAGAAAGTGCTCAAAATATGTAAACAGTCTCATCTCTCTTTAAGTACAGAAAATTTCCATATGATGATGCGTGAAGGGGTAGTGCTGGGACACTTCATATATTATGCAGGGATTCACGTAGATCCTGCCAAAACCCAGGTAATTTTGGACATTCCAACTCCATCAACTCAGAAAGAGGTAAGAAGTTTTTTAGGACATGCTGGGTACTACAGAAGATTCATCAAAAATTTATCTAAACTTGCCTCTCCATTGTTTTTCTTACTAACAAAAGATGTTAACTTTCGTTAGACTGATGACTGTGAATTGTCTTTTGCAGACCTCAAACAAAGATTGTCTACAGCTCCCATCTTGAGAGGGCCCAATTGGGCTTTGCCTTTTCATATTTCTTTAGATGCCTCAGACACTGCAATTAGTGTAGTACTAGGGAAACAGGAGGACAAAGAACCCTATTCTATCTACTATATCAGCAAGAACATGGCTCCTGTTGAGTTAAACTACACCGTTACTGAAAGAGAATTCCTGGCAGTAGTATATGCAATCAATAAATTTAGGCATTATGTAACTGGTTACCCAACTTTTATCCATATTGATCATACATCCATAAAATATCTAATGAATAAACCTATTACTAATGCCCGAGTGACAAGATGGTTGTTACTACTGCAATTATTTGACATCACTATAGTAGATAGACCAGGAAAAGAAAATGTGATTGCTAATTTTCTCTCAAGATTACATATAAATGATGATAATTCACCTATAGACAATTACTTTCCCATTGAACACTTGTTTGCAGTATCTGCTCATTCACCGTGGTATGCAGACATTGCTAATTATCTATTTGCAGGGAAGTTACCTCCCCACCTATCTCCTAGAGAAAGAAGGAAAATTATTCAAAAGAGTGTCAGGTACAGTTGGATAGGAGGATAGCTCTTCTACACAGGACTAGACCAAGAAATCAGGATATGTGTGAGGGATGATGAGGTTTATGATCTGCTAAAAGATTTCCATGATGGCCCTTATGGGGGTCATTTTGTTGCAAAAAGGACAGGGCATAAATTTTTAAGGATGGGCTATTACTGGCCCAACATATTTGAAGATGCCAAGAATTATGTCCAAGCTTGTGACAGTTGTCAACGCATGGGTCAGCTAACTCACAGGGATGAGATGCCACTCCAGCCTCAGGTAGTGTTAGAGCCTTTTGAAAGATGGGCCATGGATTTTGTAGGACCCATTAATCCACCTTCCAATCAGAAAGTTTATATATTGGTCTGTATAGACTACATGACCAAGTGGGTGGAGGCAAAAGCACTTATCAAAGCATCAAAAGAGGTTGTTTTAGCATTCTTGTTTGAAAACATATTTGTTAGGTTTGGCATTCCCAAAGAACTGGTCACTGATGGAGGACCCCCTTTCACATCACATAACTTCGAAGCTCTACTCAGTAAATATCATGTTTTACATAGAATATCTTCTCCATACCATCCACAAGGCAATGGCCAAGTGGAAAGTACCAACAAATTTATTGAAGCCATTCTTACTAAAACAGTGAGAGAAAATCAGAAGGATTGGTCTGACAGACTGCATGAATCTCTATGTGATTACTGAACTACTTGGAGGAGAACGACTGGTTTTTCTCCTTATGAGCTGGTATATGGAAAAAACCCTGTTTTTCCCATTGAATTTGAAATCAAAACCTTAAGAACTGCATCAGCAGTCAATCTCAACTTGACTATGGCACAGACAGCTAGACTGCAGCAACTCAATGAGATTGATGAAAAGCGTTTGGACGCCATCCATCAAACCATAGTGATTCAACAACAAAGAACAAAATGGCATGAGTGAATCATTAAGAAGAAATTATTTCAGAAAGGAGATTGGGCTCTGTTGTACGATTCACACTTTAAGGAATTTCAAGGTAAGTTGTGTACACGATGGTTAGGGCCTTATGAGGTAGACATTGTCTTTCCCAATGGGACAGTTCGGTTGATTACTATTGACGGATCCAATACACACTTACATGCAAATGGTCATCGCCTGCGTCTGTATCAACGTCCACTGTCCAAGGCAGAATTCAAAACTAAATGTACAATTGATATAGATTATCAATTCTTGAATGGAATGAAGCTTTCTCCTTCCCATTCTGAACTTTAGGACTTATTTTTCTCAGACTTTGTATATAAATAATCTCAACAAACTCTACATTTCTCTATTTTTAGTTGAAATTTTTCTGTTTTTCTTGACTATGCTAATAAAGCCTTGGAAGGTATCAGGCAATTCTGTGTGTGCAGGTATATTGATGAACAGAAGGAAACGATGTTTTCAGAGAAGTTGAAAAACTTCCTCGAATCGAAGTAAGGCAGAGTTTGGCCGATCTCCATACTGTTACACTTTTTTCCAATAAATTGGTCGAATTCCTTGTTGTTACACCTTTTCTTGGTAAATTGGCCAATCTCCATGGTGTTACACCTTTCTCTACTAAATTGGCCGAATTCAATGCTATTACACATTTTCTTGATAAATTAGCAGATATAAACGTTGTTACACCTACCCCCGACATTTTTGAAAAAGAACCTACTAATACACTAATTACTGTGATACTTTCTTGACCACTTCATTCGTTATTTTTGGCGATGTTGTGGCTCCAACACTCCAATCTTTTGTGCAACAACACCTCTGATTAGACATTACTGATGCTTTCTATCAGAAAATATTTCTTTATGGTGACGTCACTTCACATTCAACGGTATTCAGTTGGATCACTACAGTAAGGTCTACGATTTTTCACAAGCCGTCATTTCTCTCACAATCCTTCATCATGCCAGCTATTAGGCGCCATTCCGATGGTGGTTGATTTGTGCAGTTACTCCGATAGGTAGTTATGTGCGGTAAGATTTGAGGTACGTAATTCATCCTACGTGTTCAAGTATTGAAGATCTAAAAGCACAATTTTCTATTTACTAATCAGTTACACCTAGAGCCAATCTGCCTAGTTGGGGGGGGGGGGGAACGTAAATCTAGTCGTTCATTCCGAAGTTATACACACCTCCACCACCTTTCCACTACACTTCTTTTAACTAAGACACTGTATTCTCTCTGCAAATCACGTTCGAGATTATTACGTCTCTGATTTAGGTGATAGCTTCTCCTCTGACATGCCTGTAACTATCAATAAACATCATGGGAGGATCAGTTGTGAGACATGAACCCGCAACTCTGGACAATTTACTGCTATAGCCAGAGGCCTACCAAATATTTCTTCAAGTAGGATGGATATCGTATTTTAATAAGTTGAAAGAGTTTAGTGAGGACGAAGTATTGGAATTCAATCAAAATCTTACTAAAGGGTACTCAATGGTGAATGGGGTAAGGATTCCAGTAATAGAAGCAAGCATTGCTGCTATAATAGGATTGTCAAGAACAGGAGATCGATGGTTTAACATAAAAACACATATCCCAGACGCACAGAGGGGGTTCCTTGTCAACACTGAGAAAGTTCATAACAAGGGTAGAGGTGTAGACGTCAATACCTTACTAGAACCATGGGGCAAAGTTTTAGAATTTCTTAAAAGGTACATCACCTATGAAGGCAGATACCAAGTTGTTTATTTTTCTGATTTTATATTATTATCACATCTGCGACATCAGAAACTATAAACATCCCTTATTATCTCCTACAATCATTACATAACATGGCCCGTTTTGTAAAAAATCCAAGAGCCCCAAGAATTGTGTTTCTAATCATAGACTCATTGACCTCTTAATTCGCAAAGGTATGGGCATTTATAATAAACCATCACCTGCTATAGTAGCCCAGCCACAGTCTGTAAGTCCAGAAAAGACTGCACCATTCCTTGAAACTGAAACCCATGGACCTCTTCCAAAGCCTTTACCCTCGGCTGCAACAATATCCCAAACTCTTTTTGTCATTGTCCGTAAGACGCCTCGAAAGAGTAACTGTGTAACCCGAAGCCATCCTAGCACCACACAGATAAGCCTCGATGAATTTTCAATACAACAACTTGTAGCTATGGAAAAACAAATAGATGAGGAGCCAACTGCTCAACAACAATCACAACACTTGGTTGATACACCGATTGTTGAAATCCAACCCCCTTCCTCTATCAATAAAAACCCTTCTCCTACCTCTGCATTACCTAGAAAGCAAGAAATAATAGCATGGTCTGCAATACCATCCATACCGCCTACCCCCTCTGCTGAGGCACCAACTATCACATAGACCACTCCTACTGCTACTGCAATCACATAGGATTCTCCTATTACTGCTACAGACAATAAAGCACCTCCTGGCATTACCTTTGCATTTTCGCAAAAGAGGAAACGTCCATTCAAAGGAGAACCTCGGATGTCCATTGGTCAAATTGGATCAAAACAGAACCCTTTGGCTGCTGCAACAAAGAATTCTCCAGGGGTACGAATACCAAGTTTTAGCTTATGCCCAGAACTGTAGGAAATTATCTTCTCCTTTCAAAGTAAATTCACCCAAGTCCTAGTAGAATCATTGGTGTTGCCTGATGATTCTACGGATCCTATGTCCATTGACGAAACCAAAATTATCTCTGACCCTAGTATACCAAAATTTCCTCCTTGCGTGATTGAGGAAGAACATCCTACTCCTCCTCCAGTAGCAAAGAAAAAGACCACTACTTTCATTTCTACTTTACTTAGGAGAAAAACCAGGTCTACCAAGTCTGTTGAAGCTACAATTGGAAAGAAAAATATGGAGCAGGTCGTTCCTATTCTTCGCCCTCTATTCCCTATGGTTGATGTAGAGATAGTTCCACAAGAATCAACTATCCATGTCGAGACTGACCCACAAGAACCAGTCCTGACAGATACAACTGTTACACAAGAACCAACTGCTCCATAAGAAATTGTTCCACCAGTGCTTGAGATATTAGAACCACACGCCCTTGTTGAGTCTACTCCACAAGAACTAGTTTCGATAGTCACGGTTGTTACATAAGAACCAACTACACAACATTTTGAGGATGTTCCACTTGCAAATTTATTTGCCCAAATAGAGCAAAAGATCAAGAATACAGAAAATACCAAGATTGTGACACTGATAACAGAAAATAATGACCTTAAAGAAGAGATAAAAACCTTGAAACATGAAGTGGAAGCTGTTGGTCCCCGGTTTTGACCCTGCTCTTTGCCTATATTATATACTACAGACCTCCATTCATATGCCAGTACCACCCTTTTGACCTCATTTTGACATACTTAACATCTCCCTACCATGCAAAAGGGGTCACCTAAGGTATCTTTGCATTTCAAACTATTTTTATGCACTTTAATGCTTTAAATTGATAATGTGACTAATATCACTTGGGTTAGGTACCACTGCTATTTTTGGAATAGGATGTTGGTACCAGGTACCAACTCGCACCCGTGGAGGTACCAGTGGAGCCGTTCGAGAGCTGTGCATTATGGTTCGAATGAAGGACAGAAAGGTTCACAGGCCAGCTGGAGTTATCGCCACAGAGCACTCGAGAGCATAATGATAAACTTGGATCGACTACTCTTCACCATTCACACTTCGTGACACTACGTGTCACGAAGATGTGATATACGTTTTAACTGATTCCACAACTACCCTCGGATCAGGGATCCATTTTTTTTAGGCATCTTTGTTATTCGACTGTTATGAACCATGAGACTTCTATTAAAACCCGGGATCACTGCTGAGAACGGGTTACGATTACTACTACTGTTACAGTTGCTATTTGCTAT
>JZKD02S1751977.1:199683-233951 GCA_000966675.3 Picea glauca | reverse complement strand
AATAAAGACTAGATGCTTGCCTGCACATACTGTGTATCAGCTCGAAGTTTACCAACCCTGGTTTGACAATTTAGTGTTTCAGGTCACTTAAAAGCTTCAATTTAGCAGCCTGACAGAAGCTGCTCAACAAAAGAATCCAGAAGGTATAACCATGAACATCCTAGCACTAGAAAAAGATGTTACGGGTAGAGAAAAAGAAATCATGTGTTTTGAATGTGGCAACATTTACTATGAGGCAGGATATGAGGTAGTCAAAGTTCCAGTGGCTACAAAACCAGAAAATGTATCAATCAAGACTGAACATGGACTGCCTTCTACACAAACATCAACAAAACAGGGGAGATCTCAACATCATAAATCAACACCTGGTGTGCCAGCTGCTTGCAAATAAGAACCTTTGTTTTGTCCACAAGTTGTTACTCGAGCAACTCAAACTGATCTTGTTCTCAAGAAAAGAAGAACCCAAAAAGATGGTTGACACAACAGATTTCTTCTTTTTGACACAACATTCCTCATTACCAACACTTAGAATATTCTCTTAACAATTTTCCACTGGCGCAGATACTCATCTACTTCAACTACAAGATAAGGTTTGAATGTGTTTTGCATGAGGACATGCAATGTCTTCGGTTGGGGGGTATGTTAGGACCCTGAAATGCCCTTTTTCACTACACTTTTTGATCATTCAACCCTCTCATTTCCTAAGCTACATGAATACTATAATGAGCACCAAGACCCTTTTTTTCCCCAAGGTATGAACCTATTCATCTTGCTTTTATGTTTTCATTTACTTAGCATGTTTGATTGAATACGATCACATATTTTACCCATGGAATAATTCAACTAATGATCAAAATGATAGAATATCCCACTTCGAGAATCGGGTCGTTGTTGTCACATCTATATGCAATTCCTGGGAGCTGTTACAGGATTGCTACAACAGATGCCCATCAATCCTGGAAGCTGTTACAGGACTTCTGTAACAAATAACCATCAATCCCGGAAGCTTTTACACAACTGCTATGACAGAAGCCTGTTAATCTCGAAGTTGTTACAACAGACGCCACCAATACTATTGTGATATGACTGCTGCAACACCTGTTGATTAGAATGCTAACTCACGATGTTGATGAAGGAGAATTCAAGATTTGATATTTATGATACCTAACGAACAGCCTGAGAATCAAGGATTCTCAGGACTGCTCTGTTTCTGAACACTGATTGACTTTGACTTTAAATAGCAGAGATTTTGTAATGTTAAGGTTGATAGAATTTTTGGCTTGAATAGAAGAAAGGAATGATTATTGGACTCAAAAAATTTATGGCAATTGAATGAAGAAATGGATTGAATTTCTTTAGCATTCTATGATCTATCTCTTTGAGCAGATTCAGTGAGAAGGAAGGGGCCCAACTTCTTCACCGATTCCCCTCTGTTTCAAATTCTAGATTTAGTTGTTTTCATTACAATTGGTTTAACTGTTAGATGTTTTTGAATGGAATTGTTTTTACAGTTTAGTCCCTTCCTGATAAATGTGCATAGATTGTGTCATGAGAATTAGAAGTCAGTTGTTGAGCATGGTTGGAGAGTTACTTTTCCTTTTTCTGCATTAAGTTTGAATCTTGTTTTGGAGAATTAAAAGTGTGAAGAAGTTTCTTGCAATAAGTAGATTTCCCTTCGGCAATAGAATATAATTTCTTCCTGCAAAAGTAAATTAGAAAGTTATATTAAGGTAGGCAATTCATGATTTTCATAGATTCATCAATTTAGATTGCAATTACGCACTCTAGCTGTATCAACACAATTGTGTCAGTAATATTGTTTGCTTGTTTTGGTTAGAAGAACTTCCCTACTGCAATTAGAATAGAGATGCTTCCATAATCTAGCATAGACTGTGCAGAATTATCTTGAAATAACAGACTTCCCTGGGTTGACAATTTATATTGAACACTTTGATTTTCCATTTAATTAGACAATTAAAGTGCCCAACAGTACTTTCCACTTATCTGTTTTCTTGTGGGTCGTATGGGGAGGTAACTTTGTGTTTAATGTGATAATTGTGCATAGTGGCCAAGATTTTATGTGTTGTGAATTGCGACCCTCCATCAGTGATTACTTCCCTGGGTAATCCATAGCGTACAAATAATTCAAAGAGGAATTCAATGACTGATTCCTCAGTTGCGTTTGACAAGGCTATTGCTTCTACCCACTTGGTCATATAGTTTGTTGCAACTAGTATGTAATATTTCTGGTTTGACTTTGGGTTGAAGGGGCCAACAAAATCCAGTGCCCATCTCTCGAAAGGTTCTACCACCACTTGTTCTTGTAGGGGCATTTCATCAGCTTGGCATTGTCGGCCCATCCTCTGATAGTTGTTGCAGGCCTGGACATACTTCTTTGCATCTTTGAATATTTAGGGCCAATAGTATCCCATCTATAAAACCTTATGCCCAGTTTTGTGGTCTGCAAAATGTATGCCACATGGCTCATTGTGACATTCCTTCAAGACATCATAAATTTCATCGTCTCTGACACATCTTCGGATCTGAATATTAGACCCTGTGTGGAAAACATATCTACCAATCCAAGTGAACCATGCACTGCGTAGAATGATTAATTTTCTTTTTCTTGATGAAAAGTGTGTTGGTAGTTTCCCAACTACCAGATAATTCACCACATCAGCGTACCATGGCATCTTAATAGTGACAACGAACATGTGTTCGTCTAGAAATTGGTCTTCAACTATCAAAGAGATATCTGTTTTGGGTACACGAGACAAGAAATCTGCAACGTGATTCTCTCTTCCGAGCCGATCCTTGATAGTGATGTTGAATTCCTATAATAGCAACAACCACCAAGTAACTCGTCCATTAGTAATTGGTTTGTTAGCTAAATATTTGATAGAAAAATGATCATTATAAAGAATAACTAGATAGCCTGTTATATAGTGAAGAAATTTATTAATAACATGTATAATGTCTAAAAATTATTTTTCTGTTACCATGTAATTTAATTCGACAGGAGTAAGATTTTTGCTAATAAAATAAATAACATAAGGTTTCTTGTCTTCTTCCTATCCAAGGATAACACCTATGGCGATATCTGATGCATCTGAAAAGATGTGAAATGGTAATCTCTAGTTTGGTCCTCTTAGCATTGGTGTTGTTGAAACCAACCTTTTGAGCTCTGCAAATGCAACATCACACTTATAAAACCACTGGAATTCCACATTACCAGTTAAAGCACGTAAATTTGCAGCTATCCTTGAAAATTTTTCTATGAATCTGCGATAATATCCTGCACAGCCAAGGAAACTACGTACGTCGATTTGTGTACGAGGTGTAGGAATATTAAGGATTACCTCTATTGTTGGGTATACCTTGATTCCATATGCATAAACATAGTTTCCTAGTACCACACCTTCAGTCATCATCATATGAAATTTCTCATGACTCAAACATAGCCTTGTAGCAATGCATCATTCCAATACCTTCTCCATATTTCCTAAAGCTTGATCAAAGTCAGTGCCATAAGGGGTGAAATTTTCCATGTAAACTTCAAGTCCTTCATTAATCAAATTAGAAAATATGCTTAAATTAGCTTTCTGGAATGTAGCTAGAGAATTACATAATCCAAAGGGAAATACTAGATATGCGAAGGTACCCCAGGGACATGTAAATGTAGTTTTATCCTGGTCTTCTAGAGCAATCTGAATTTGATTATAACTGCAAAAGCCATCTAGGAAGGAGAAAAATTGCTTCATTGCTAAAGTATCAAGGACCTAATCAATAAAAGGTAAAGGAAAGTGGTCCTTATAGGTAGATTTATTGAGTTCTCTATAGTATATGCAGATTCTCCACTTCCCATTATTTTTAGGGATGATTACTAGTGGAAAGACCCATCGACTGTCTGAAATAGGATAGATGAAATGTACATCCAACAGTTTTTGTAATTCTTCTTTAACAATGTCTTTGAGAGGAGGATTCAATCTTTGTTGGGGTTTTCAGATGGGTTGGGCATATTTTTCAATATAGATATGATGTGTAAAGAGTTGGGGAGCAATGCCCTTCATGTCGGGATACTCCCAAGCAAAAGCATGCCTATATTTAGAAAGGATCTGAATCAATTTTTGTTGTTGTTGCTCATTAAAATTGGCATTAATATTCAGAAATATTCCTGGTGCAATTTAAACTGAAATGTTGTTATGGACAACAATAGTGGGAATCTGTTGCTCCATCAATTATTCCAAAGGGTCTCCTTGTTCTTCATTATCTAAAACAAATTTTAGAATTTGACATGTTGGGTTCCTTACCATATTGGGATGTTAATGAAGCTTTTGATCACATCATCTTCCAGTTTATTTTTTATCCCAAGAGCTTCTTCCAAAGTGAGAGGAGATTTTAGGTTTTATTCTGGATATCTTGGTGGTTGAAACAGTTGATGTATGACAGGAAGACTTGGTTTAGCTGGAGGATACAGGATAATGTTCTTTATAGCACTTCCCCTAGAAATTTTCATCTTTCATGTGAGACATCCTATGTATATATCTATTGTTTCTAGCCACGGTCGTCCAAATATCAATGGGTTTCCATCGAGTCTACTTATTGGGTTGATAACTAGAAAATCAGTTGGGTATTCCCAAGATTCGACCAAAATTGTTGCCGACTAGTTTAACCACCGATCTGTCAACCAGTTCTAACATAGTTGATGTAGGTTTGAAGGAGGTAATACCCAAGACATTATAGGTCTCAATGGTTAGAATGTTGATGGTTTCCCCCAAATCTACCAGTGTATTTGGAAAAAAACAACCTTGTATCTGAACTATTACCACGAGATTCCCTGGGTCTATATATTTGACTACCTCTTTCTTGCCAAGAATAAGATCAAACAAAGTTCCTACCACATGAATAGTGGATGGATTCTTAGTTTTCTTTTTGGGATTCTTCCCACATAATTCTTTGATTGTTTTTCCGTAAATAGGAATATATTGTAACACATGTAGGAGTTGGATTTTAACACATAGATTCTTTAGTTCCCTAACAATATCAAAGTTAGGATATACAGTTGGTTTTTCTATCATAGGCCTCTCGAGAAATAGGGGAGGATAAATTATGTCTTCATTGGGATTTTGTTTCTCGATTGTGCTTTCCCCATGTTCTGCTTCTTCTGTTATGACCATAGTCGATGGTTTTATTTTTGGTTGTATATCATTCTCATTCTCTTGTTATTGATGAACGTTGCTTCCCTTAGGAGAAATTACATGCCTTGATCTCAACCAGAGTTCATTTCACCCTATAGAGTTGGTTTCACCCTCCAAATTCTCGACAATTTGCATGATATGGATTGGTATATTATTAGGATTCGGATTAGGTTGGGATGGTAATTGAGGATGCATTTGAAGTTGATAATTTTGGGGTAATTGAAGTGGAGCTTGTAAAGTGGGCTGAGATTGAGGAGCCATTCCCATGGTTTGATTGGTAAGTCCCATGGGGCGCTGTCAGTTTTGATTCCAATTTGGGGCTTGGGCAGTTGTGTTAGTCCACTGTGAAGGATAGGGGTTATTATTTGAATTCTGACAAAATGGGGTAGGGTATTGTAGGTTAGGCCAAGTAGGATTGGCAGTTGGTTGATTTTGCCAGGGTGCAATAGGATATTGTTGGGACTACCAGGTGGGGTTAGCAAATGGTTGGCCCTGCCATGCATTCCATAATTATGTTACTAATTATACTACCCAAAAAAAAAAAAAGGATCTTGTAGTGTACCTGGGGGTCGATCTTACCTCTAGCGACATTGAGCCATTAGATATATTGGTTTTTTTTCTTCTGCTGCTTATTTAAAGAAATCTTTTAGTCCTGGGAGTGATGGGCATTGCTCTGTTGCATGGCATTTGGAACAGATGGAACAGGTTTGAACTACGTCCAAGGGGAACTCTCTTGAACCATGTTTCCTCCTGCATCGTGGACAAAATATGGTCAACGACTCTTCTTATTCTGCTTGTTTCTGTTTAACCTACAAAACATCCAATTTTTTAGTCAGAGTACCCAAAATATCGATTTTAAAATTTTCTAAAAGATTACCAATTTATGCTCAGGTGACACTCCCACTAGTAATGATGCTACTTCTGGTGATTGGAGCTCATATTCCCTATCTGGTCTGTGTACTTCTGCGTGAACACCTAATGCACAATTGGACAATGTCGTCATATGTTTCTTGATAAATGTCACCTTTTCCCATTAAATGCAATGTTTCTACCCATTCATCCTTCATACCTTTTATGAGAGTGGATTTAAGTACCTCACCTGGTAGTGTACCATAAGGTGATCTCTGCAGGTTATATTGAAATCTTTCAACATATTCTTCTAGTGTTTCATTTTCTCTTGCAGTCATTTTAAGTATTTCATCCTTTAAATCCATGGTTCTACAGTAGTATTGATATTTTGTAAGGAAGGCTTGCTTCATTTCATCCCATGAATTTTTTAGTTCCTCCCCCTAGTCCCATAAACCATCGTAAAGTTGCTCCCTTCAAAGTGGAAGGAAATATCTTTAGTTTATGGGGTTTAGAGGTATAATCATAGCCTCTACAAAGGACATCAATATCGAATAAGAATGTGTCAGGATCCTCTGAGATTAATCCATTGAAGGTCAACAGATTTTGTTGTGGAATGGCTTTCATTGGGGCATTAACAATCAGATCAACTATAGGATATTCCAAAGTGGAAGTTTTGGGTCGCAAATGATTTTGATGTTCCATTTGGTAGAAAATTTGCCAATAACCCTCAGGTATTTCTCGGTCTGGGTGTTCTATTCGACGTGATTGATTACTTGGTCCCTTAGGAAATTTAATCACGCTACCTATATCTGGGATTTCAGGTGTCCCTTCTCCTTCCAAAATCATAGGAGATCCAGGTTCAGGTGGTGGTGGGTTTTCCTCAACAATCGCACTGGTCTCCCCTTCTCCTTCTTTAAAATTACAATGATTTCCCTCATCTAAAGGACTAGAAAGTGGAGTATGTGTATTTTGGAAACTTTGTTCATTCCCTTCATTTTCTCTATGAACCTCAGCATGAGTTGCAGTTGGTGAATTTGCTACTTGAAGGATTCTGGTAAAACCTTTTCAAGGTCCAACCGAGGCTTGAGATTCATCTTTTTGGATGATTTCGTCTATGAAAGTGATACTTCCAAGGGGCACCATGCACTGGTCTTTTGTATTTTTTGGTGGGGGTTTTAATTTTTTAGGTTCTTTCTTCTTAGTCATACACACATAAACAAATTCTATGCACCTATCTAACCTCTATGCATTAGCCGAAGGTATGTGCTGGAACAAGCATTTTACTTGTTTCCTACGTAGTTTCTTACCTTCCATTTTCAATACCTCATCCTCTAGAGATGCAACCTATGCTATCTTTGACATTCTCCCCGACAACAACACCAAAATGTTGGGATCTAAGGATGTCCTAAAAACAACCTTAGTGCAACATTAATTTATCAACTGAGGATTCATCTTCTCTTTCAAGAATGTCAGAAAAGTCTATGCAGATAGTTGTAGAGGTTTAAATCATGTAGATAATTCAGCTAAAACAAATCTGAGTCTATCTAAATTACCACAATAATCAAATTCTTCACTCATTCATTAAAAACTTCTAAAACTAATAATTCACTCAACAGAATTGTAATCTGATCAATAACACACCATGAATCAAAAGATTAATCAATTTGTCAAATTCATTTATCTAAGAAACATGAGTTTAATCTATGACAAGACTTAATGAATCAATCTCTCAATGATTATTTAACATATTGGAAAGGAACAACGAATTACTGAATATTTAAGAAGGAACAACAAATGCTATTTAAACGAAAGGAACAACAAATGCGAATTAAGCGAAAGGAACAACAAATGTGAATTTGATAAAAGGAACAACGTATGCGAAAATGAAAGGAATCCACAAGCGATAAACTAACAACAATTTGAAATGGAACAACAATCGATAATTCTCAAATGAAAAATCTATTCTTTTCAATTGAACAACATAACCAATTCATAAAAGAATCAACACACTCATGATTTTATCTTAACTGTTGTAAGGAAATTCAAATCACAGAACTAAAACATAATTGATACGATTACAGATGAGACAGTAACTCTTTCCGACTAGGCCCACAGTCTTCAGAAGATATTGCTACTAAACACTTAGTACGCAGGGATGATCAAAACACTTGCATATTTCATTAATTCCATAACTAATAAACCATTTACAATGGATTATTGTACAAAATATCAACAATTAAGAGATTTGAATGTTTGGTTAAAATCCTTGGGTATCTCTCTATTGTTCACTATCCTTTATATATTACAATGAAATAAGAAAATTAAGCTATCCTGAGGATCAAAAGATCCTCATGATTGTTTTTACTAATTATGAAGATTACAAGGTAAAGAGTCATTCTTCCTTTAAACTGTTTTGTGCCTGATTTCTTTGATCTCCAATGGCCTATGAATCTCCATAATATTCTTCATTATCTTGAGTTAACAATAATTTTCCATTTTCTGCATAAAATTAAAACAATTGAAACCAAAATTCAAAAAATATCTAATATCATTCAGTAATATTTCTAAAATACTTTCTAACCATTTTCCTTCCTAATTACTTCAAATTAATCGAAAAGTAAACAAATAATATATCACAAACCATAGTAATAAGGAGAATATTTGTACCTTTTTCTCAACTCAACAATCATCTCCCTTGCAAAGCTTACAAGGGAACTTAGGCTTATGTCCTATTTGTCTAGGTTTATCAACATAATAAATGCCCTCGACATGACTATTAGTGATTGGTTTCATATCACTCGTATGACTCACATTGAGGAGACTCGTGCCCCCAACATGACTTGCAGTGGTTGGGTATTGGGCTTCAACATGACTAGCAGAGCTTGAGGAACTATCTCCAACATGACTCACAGAGGTTGGTGATTGAACTCTATTATGACTCGTAGGGACTAGGTTTGTGCTCCCAGCATGACTTGCAATGGTTGGTTTCACAACTCCAACATGATTCGAAGAGGTTGGTGATTGGTCAATAACATGAATCACATAGGCTACAAACCTATTGCTAGTATGACTAGAAGTGGCTGGAATATTCACACGAACATGACTTGTAGAGGCTGGGTGCTAGTATTCAACATGACTTGCAGAGGTTGACGACCTATATCCAACATGACTCGTAGAGGTTGGTTATTTCTTCTTCCTATTCTTCCTCTTTCTATTTTGTTTAGACTTATGGTTACTAGCAACTATACTTTCACTAGAGAAGGTAGAAGGAGGACGAGAAGAATTTGTTGACAAAGGAACATTCCCATGACATAAGGTTCTTAACTGAGAAGCATCAGGAGCATTCAGGACATTTGGAATGGTACCCAACCAAACAAATAGTCCCACATTCAACCCAGGAATGTACAAAGTGGCCATCAAAGGGGCACCAACATTTCAAAAGAAAGGAAAAACAAAATAATCCTCTTGCGAAGGGGTTCCTTGGTTGGTATCATCAGTAACTTTTACCATGAATATATTATGAACAGGTTCTTCCCTTGCAGGATTGTTCAAGTCCTTAAAATTTTCACACATTGATTCTGGTGAACCAGTGGTATAAAAAACAACACCTATAAAGAGGCGGCTCCACGTTTCTAAGAGGAAGAAAAAAAGTCCTCATGACCGGTGAAGTGGGAGTTCTAGAACCTTAGGTCAGAGACCCAAATTAATGACTGAATAACTCACTATGGAAAACTAGGGAGCACAGAGCACACCACTAAAAGTTCCTAAAGGAAAATCAAGCAAACAACTAACTAGTGGGAAGGACAGTTACACTAATCAATGCTAGAGAAACTTATTGGTGCAAGTGAAACTCGAAAATAGAATCACCCTTTGGGTATACTCTGCAAATGTCGATATGACATCCTCCCTAGGTACTGTGGTATACCCCCATAGTCACCTGTGTAATTCCGTAAAAATAGACAACTAGGTTGCCAGCTCACAGTCAGTCACCATGTGGGTACAACCGATAGTCAGGCTGATTGTAATGAGGAGGATAACAAAGTTTGAATCCCTTCAAGGGTATCGAAGGCAATTGGTTCGAAATACAACTAAGGATATCGAACAAATTTGAAGTCCACGAGGCTTCTTAGTCAAATGTGATCAATGTTATTCTCAAGAAAGACCCTCAATATACAATCCCCACTGTGCTTGGTCCGACTTCAGAGGGGTTATATCCTCTAGCTTTCCTTATGCAACCTCGTGTTTAGCCCCTATGTTAGAGGGGGGTCCTGAATAAATCTTGCGACGCTGGAATTTAGACACTCCATATCTCATACTCCAATGTTTTTTTTATATGGTCTTGAAGAGTTTCCTCTTCACACCTATTTCAAGGCCCTAAAAGCCTAGACTAGTTGGTGAACCCTACAAACATAAAGTCTAATAGATTTTAAGTTAAGCGTTGATTTTATGGGCTTTATTTACTCACAGGATATGAATGTGAAACTGTTTTGTTTAAGACTCTTGAAAAAATGAAACTTATTAGAACTTATCCTTTCCATGCAAAAAGGCACAATGAAACTTTCAAGTGAAACAAAAGAGAAAATGAAAGGATTTTCTTTCTTACTTTTATTTTGAAATTCTTTCAATATGAGAAGAAAACACAATCATATGCTAATTCTTTTTCTTTTTCAAATAACAATGAAAAGCAAATGCAAAGAAAGAAAGGGACCTAAAAAACTAGGTTTTTTTATTTTCTTCCAATCAAAGAAGAACTAACAAAAGATTCTAAAAGAAACCACAAAATACACAATTCATTTAAAAATGCAACTCATTTTTCTTAAAATTCAAGATAAAAATAAGCCAAAAATGATTGGAAAGACAGAGAGACAAGAGGATTTATTTTTATTTTTTTCAAAGTATAAAACATGATAAAGAGAGAAAAGAACCCAAGATTGACTCAAACCCTAGGTCAACTATGTAAACGCTGGGACTCAAAATAACCCAAAGGAGGATCTAAAAATTGAAAGTTCACTCTAAGTCTCTAGGGAAAACAAAAGAAAACCAAGATACAAGGTGTAACCAAATCTTTAACCCAAGATAAAACCACTAACAAAGACTCTATAAAGTCCAAGAAAGGCTTGAGAAGCCCAAGGCTTCTAGCAGGAAAGAAAAATAAATCTTTTTTTTAAACCCTTTCAAGACACAAAGATGCGGGTTGTTACACCAATAACCTGCACATGTACACGGGTTGTGTACATTGCATCCTACGTATGCACGTGATATGTCTATTGTGAATCCTTCATATGTACGCGATTTTTCTATTGTGCATCCCATGTATGTACGCGGGTTGAGCCAAAGCAAAGCGTGTACACCTCTGAGATTTTTCAAAAAAGAAAAAGACTAGGAAGATTGTCTGGGCAGGGAAAGCTGGTAGGCACCTTCCAGGTGACCAGATACCCTTAAACAACTCAGTGAACTTCATAAAAAATTAAAATAAAATAAAGAAGCCAATTAAAAACCAAAAACCTCCCTCTAAAACCCTAGAGAGACTCCCTAGTGGAGTCGCCAATTCTGCTAGTGAGGAAAATCCCCCTATTACTATACTAGGTTCAAAGTATATGCAGAGCTATGATCTCCCCTAAAAGACAATCTAATTCAAAAACTACCACAAACACTCTAAATAGATAAACAGAAAGAGATGGGAAAGTAGGTAAAAAACAATACCTTTAGTTCAATGTTCGATGTATACCACCTCCAACTTTGTAGCTCCCAGGATGCAAGTCTCCTCCCAAATATGACCTGCAAGAAAACTTAGGAAAGAAACACTACAAATATTCTATCTCTACTCATCAATATTAGGGTTATATATAAACCATTATGCATAAATCAAATGAAAAACATAAAGATATCATTTGGGACATGAAAAAGATTATTTTATTCAAATCCAAAGATCAAAAATTACAACCTTTGTAGGTTGATTCTTCGCGAACCTGGTCCGGGCTCCTCTTAATGTTGCTCCAAGTGCACTATCCCAATTCCTTCTTTCACAATCAGCTAATCACTTAAGGGAAAGAGAAGGGATTGTATAGGAGAAAGGGCTAGAAAGGGAATGTTGAGGCAAAAACTCAAAAAGGGGCTGCAAATACTTGGGCAAGGAGGGAAAGGGATTTGGGTAGAGTTTATCCATTCTAATGCTTGATGTTGGAATGGGACCCAAATACCTCCTTTTATATGAAAAAATGATAGTTATTCGGTTTGGGGACAGGCTACATCAGGTAAATTAGTTAGGAAAACTCCAATAGCCCGTTAACTATACTGAATTCCCTGCAACTTTTTATTTTTTGCAAATTTTAGAGGTAAACGTGGGTTGTTAGTATGCAACTAGCGTATATATGTGGTCTGTCTAGTATGCATCTAGCGTATGTACGTGAGAAGTATTGCAGTAAGGCGTGTGCATGATCCAAAAAATGGTTTTTTAAAAAGAGTTCCTCAGCAGTAATTTGGAAAATTGTGCAAGTAGAAAGGCCAATGTCATGTATGCATAAGTAGGGAATTTTAGGGATATAACAGTAAGAAAAAAATCACTGGGATATTCCATACTAAAATATGTAGAGAATGATGAAACTGATGGTTTGAATGGAATGATGTCAAAAAAGTAGGTTGTTTAAAAAAAACACTGAAAAAAAACTTTGGATGTCAAAGTTATGCCATTTCGAAAAACATGCATAAACGACAACCAATGTGACACGTGGCAAGTAGAAGTTGGTCCACATGGTGATGCTCCTCCTTACTATGTCTTTAAGATCACTTTTAAATAAGTTACTTATGAAGTGACCCACTTTTATAAAATAAGTGGGAATCACATTTACAATGAAGTTACTTTGTAAATGAAAGTTTCATGCAAAATAACTTAAAATAAAATGATTCACTTTTATAACTTAAGTGAAATTCACTTTACAATGAATGCATGAACTTTTTGAAAAAAAGTAATAAAAAAGTTGTTGGAATACTAAGAGGGGGCGGGGGGGAATCAATATGATCACTTTTAACACTTTTAACCACAATATATCAACTTCAATTTAAACAACAATACATCATCAGTGTATCAATCAACATTATATCATAAATGTGTCATGAGCACATAAACATAAGAATAATCACATCAAATACACATTACACCAGAATTTGCATGGAAACCCAAATGGGAGAAAACCATCGAATGTTTTCTTATATATCAAATATTACATTCATTGGAAGTACCAACTTCACAATTCTCCAGTTGCAACTAGAAGGAGGCTTCAACCTCCTATTTATAGGATCCAACCTAAAGCTACAAATCCATGAATTCTTTGGCTCTAACCAGAAGGAGGATACAACACCCTAATTCTCAAGTTCCAACTTGAACGAAGCTCCAACTCCTTGAGTTCTCTGACACCAACCGAAAGTAGGCTAAAACCCCCTTTCCATTCCCCATCTTGTCTCCCTAAAATATAAGTGTATACCAATATTCACTACCACAATCACTACCACTATCACTTCCACTGTCACTTCCACTGTCACTGTCATTATCATTGCTACTGTCACTGCCATTTTCACCGCCACTTTTACTGCCATTGTTACTGTCACTACAACTACCATTGTCACTGTCACTATCACTGCCACTGTCACTATCATTTCGACTATCACTTTCACTATAACTTCCATTGTCTCTATCTAATCACCCTGTAAATGATCATCGACCAACCAGAACCTGTACCATACCATGCATCAATTTTGTACGAACATATATGCATCAATCATGAACAACTACAACATCAATGATAGGTATCCAATCATGTACTATATATCAAACATGAATACAAAATGTACCATATAACATAGCATCAATAAAATATAAACCTATACCATATCATCAAAGAAGAACCAATGCATGTCCCTCATGCATATGCCACCATACATCAAATGTATACCTCAACCATGAACAATCATATCAAAGATATGAACCATAAAAACTATGCCATGTCCTAAATTAGATATACCAAAATACCTTACTCAATCATGTTCTCAATATATGCCTCAATAATGTGTCAAACCCTCATCAATATTCCAAGTATGCCTCAAGCATTTACCACATAATAAACAAGCATAACCTTAACAACAAGTACACATACATAATAGTACCTTTGTAGTTGATATGGAACACTGAAATGTTGACTTGTAAATTACCTTCTATCTTTAGGGACATGGTACTATCATTTCCCCCAAATTTAACTCAGCCTCATGGAACTAAGACATTATGTCTCACAGGGCCTCGTGTGACAAGTATACTGCAACCCATGGGGGTGGCTCACAGGACACTAGTGGTATGACCCACAGGGGCCAACTAAAATAAGGTTTCCTCAATGAACTTTTCTCTCATCTGCAACCCTAAAACTCTTGAACTCCTCTCTTGTCACTACCTTAGAAATTACCTCTGCAACCTTAGCCAATAGATCACTATTTCACTAGAAGATGTTCAATAGAATGTGTGAGTGAATGTATTTGTGAATGAATCCTTGAGGTGTATTTATACTTTTGTTGGGTAACCTATTTCCTTAAACTTAGGACTTCTAGAGTTTTCTTGTTGAAGCCACTTTACACTTTCTTTAAAGGCATATAACCAATTAGGGGCTTCTTGACCATTCTTCCTTTCAACTTCACAAGGCCATAACTCCTCAACCGTGAGAAACTACGTGGCATAACACATATCACCAAAAATGGAATTATGAGGACTATCCATCTATGAGTGTCTTACCTTCAACTACACTATCCTTCATTTCCATATTCATCGATCATATTTGGGTACCAAAACCACACCATCTGGGCTTCTTCAAGGGTTGACATCAATGACAACCAATATTTCAACAATCTCTCCCTTTGGCATTGATGGTAACACATAGGAATAGAAATACTCATGCTCATGCATGTGATCCCCCTGTGACCATCGCTCCCCCTATTTGCATGCATCTTTCATCTCCAATGATTCTTTATCTATGAATCCATGCCTTGCTCTATATATCCCCCTTTGAAATCAATGGAAAAGAGTAATCCTCCTAGGGGATGCTACCCCTATCTGCAAGCCTCTGCTTTATCTTTATGGTGCTTCCTCATGTAAATCTCTTATTTATATAAAAAGAATTCAAATTTTTCTTCACTTAGAATCTTCATGTCATCTGCTTATCTCCCTCTGTCTTACTCTGCGTGAATCCATGTGAATCACTATGGGGAAGAAATGAATCCACTTTTATGTTGCAGATACTCAAAAGTTTCCCTTACAAGTAGTTTGGTGAAGATATCTTCAATTTTCTCTTTTATCCGTACATACTCTAGCTTGATGTTATTTTCTATAGCCCATTCCCATAGAAAATGATACTTAATCAGAATGTGCTTCATCTTAGAATGAATCACTAGATTATTAGAGATATTTATAGCAATAGTGTTGTCATGGAAAATGGAAATGGGCACATTATAGTGTGCTTGCATATCATGAAAAGTTTGTTTCATCCAAAGAACCTGAGTACAACAAGTTGTTTCTGCAATGTATTTTTCTTATGTTGTGGACAAAGATACTGATGATTATTTCTTTATCAATCATGACACCAAACACTCACCCAAGTAGAAATTTTCTCCACTTGTACTTCTTATATCGTCAATACAATCTACCCAATATGCATCTTTGTAGGAAACTAGATAACTATCACTCCCTTTTGGATACCATAGTCCAAATTATTTTGGTCCCTTGAGATATCTAAATATTCTATTTACTTCCGTGACATGTGTTTCTTTCGTTGTTGCTTGAAATTTCGCAACCTGTCCCACTGCTTGCATCACATCCAGTATTGATGCTATCACATAGACTAAGCTACCAATCATTGATCTGTAGAGTCTTTGATCTACATTCTTAGAATAATCATCTTTTCTTAACTTGCAACTGGTTTGCAATATTCCATTCCAAACTTCTTTAACATTTCTTTGATATACTTGGTCTGAGAGATGAAAATACCTTGATCACACTGACATATCTGTAATCCCGAGAAGAATGTAAACTCACCAAAAAAAGAAATTTCAAACTCATTCTGCATATCTCTGGAAAACACTTGACTCATCCTGTCATCATCACTTTAGAAGATGATGTCATCTACATAAACTTAATTTATTAATATACTGTATTGATACACTTTTATGTAGATATTGTTGTTTTCATTTCCCTTCTTGAATCCTTGTTGTTGTAGATACTTGTCCAATATTGAATACCATGCTCTAGGGGTCTGCTTGAGTCCATACAATTCTTTCTTCATCCTACAAACATAATATTCCATTCCTAATAGTATAAATATTTCTGGTTGTTCGATGTATACTTATTCTTCTAATTCTCCATTAAGAAATTTTTAATTAACATCCATCTAATATACCTTGATTATTTTGGAACATGCATAGGCTAATATCAATATAATTTCTTCCATCCTGGAAAATGGTGCAAAGGTATATTAAAAATCTATGCCTTCGATCTGAGTGTATCCCTTGCAAACTAACCTTCCTTTGTTTCTAGTTACTTGTCCATCCTCATTAATTTTGTTTCAAAAACCCACTTTGTACCAATCACATTCTTTTCCTTTGGTTTTTGAGCCAGTTCCCATGTGTCATTCCTCTCAATATGATCTAATTTTTCATCCATATCCTTGATCCCATGTTCATATTTATTGTCCTCCTCAAAAATTCTTGGTTCAACTATAGATAACAATGCTATGTGTTGTTGTTTACTCGAAAGTATTCTTCTTTGGGTTTCAACTCCTACATCTTTATTGCTAATAATTTGTTTCGGTGGATGATTTTTCTGCACTCGTTGTCTAGGTGTCTTAGGAGGTATCTGTTTCTCATCTTCTTCTTGTTCTTCTCCTGGATGCTCATCTTCTTCTTGTTCTACTTTTGGATTCTCTTCTTCATCTACTTCTTCTTCTTTCAGATTTTCCTTGTCATCCTGCACTTCTAAATATTTGATTCCTTATTTTCCTTTTCATACATTAGTATCGTCAATCATTACATCGATGCTTTCCACGATTATGTTGATCCTTATATTGAATCATTTATATGCCTTTATTTTGCTTGAATACCCAACTAATATTCCTTTATCTACTTAGGAGTCAAATTTTCCAAGCATGTCATCTTCTCTTTTGATATAATATTTGCTACCAAATACTTTGAAATGCTTCACATTTGCAGGTCTTCCTTTCCATAACTCATAGAGAGTATTATCACTGTTACTTCTTAGCATTCCTTTGTTCAGGATGTGAACTATTGTATTTACTTCGTGTGCCAAAAATATTTCACTCAACTTGGAATATTTCAACATGGTTCTAGCCATTTCCTGTATTGTTTTTTTCTTCCTTTTGACAACTCCATTTTGTTGAGGTTTCCTAGTTGTTGAGAACTGTTTTTTTATTCCATGCTCACTGCACAAGTATATGAACTCCTTTGATGTAAATTATCCTCTATTGTCTAATCTCAAACACTTGATTTTCAATTCCATATCAGTTTCAACCATCTCTTTGTATATCTTGAAGTGTTCAAATGCTTCTAATTTATTCTTGAGAAAGCAAATTGTAGTCATTATTTTGTAGTCATCAACTAGTAGCATGAAGTATTGTTGTCCATTTAATCCCTTCATTTTGTAGGTCCACATATGTCAGTTTGTATAATCTCTAATGGTTCTTTTGTGGAGTACTCTTTTGAGTTGAACTTGGTCCTGGTTTGTTTTCCTTGTAGACAATGCTCTTATAGAGTATTTCCTGGCTTTGATATCTTGGGAATTTCTTTCATTGCTTCCTTAATGCTAATTTTGACAAGGCTATCAAAGTTTATGTGACCCATTATTCTATGTCAAAGACAACTTTCATTTTAATTTCCTAAACAACATCTTTCCTTTCCAATTTCATTTAGCAAAGATATGTTGTTTGGAGCTATTATAGCTATATCCACCAACTTTTCTAATCCTTCTTTACTTATCTCACATTTTCCATAATCAAACAAAAGTTTGTGTCCTTTATCACACATTTGAATTACACTTAGAATATTTTTCTTCATATCTTCGACTAGTATAACATTTTTTTCCTTGGCATCCTTGCTTCTAAGCTTGATTTTACCTCTTCCTATAATTCTGGTTGAGTTGTCATTTCCAAATGAAACTGATCCATCTCTTTCCTTTTCTAGATTTAAAAACATGTCCTTATCACCTACCATATGATTTGAGAAACCACTGTAAACATACCATCCATGTTTCTTGTTTTGAGCTTGTAGAACAACAAAACATTCTTCAATATTGAATTGATCTTGCTTCCTTATCCATATACTTTGTGGCTCCTGTTTGGGACTATTGATATTATGTTTTGGCTCCCTTGGAGGAATATCTAGTCTACAATATTTTCCCATGTGTCCAAATTTTTTTCACTTGTATGACTCTATCTCATTACGTGAACCAGGTGGATATCGATGCCCACCCACCTATTCCAACTGGCTCATCTTGGTCGTTTATCAATTTGGCATTTTCTTTTCCTAGTTTTTGGGTCTTGAACTTTTGGGGTCATTTTGGGGCCCTATAAAACGTTTTTAGGGCTCACCAAAGTTAAACTATAGATGGATTCATATTTTTATGGGAAAATGTGTATTCGTCAAATAGACATTTCCAATGGGATAACGTGCGCCTAAAATGAAGATCGTATGCAAACGTTATGACCCCAGGAAGTTGATGTACCAAATTACCCCAACATGGCCCACATGAATTTTGTGCTTCATCTCCTAGGGTTACGTTTTTGGATGTCTTGGGTTTGGGAATTCATGTTTATATAAAAATTCTTTCAAAGCCTCATTGTGCTCATCTTCTTGTGAATGAGCACAGTCATCACATCTCTTCTCAGAGATAATCCACCACCATTCTAACAAGCTTGTTTTCAATCTTCATTTTATAGTTTCAGCATATTTCTTTATTGAATAGAAGCCAATTTTATTGTATATTTGTTATTTTTCATTGTGTCTTTGTGTTAATAATAATAATAATATGTGTTCATTTTGTTCTTCTCATAAAATATGGATCACTGGTATCATAGTGGTCTTCTCCTTGTTGTTCTTAGTGCATGTCCCCGATGAGGTTAGGGTACAAAGAGTTGGGTCTCGAGCTTGTTTCTCTTGAGGACAAGAGCTCTCACACGCCCAAGAGACCTTCCATGGCAGGAGAAAAGTAAGACGATGGCACAAGAGATCTTTTCAAACTGTTTCTCAAAGGAATCCATCTTTTAATAGAGGAACGATATGATGGATAATTTTACACAAATACTTCGATGGCTACCAACAGGTGACACATCTTCCTTGAGCGGAGGTGCCACCCCCTTCAAGGTACAAATCAAATTTGATATTCCTATATTTGAAGGTAAGATAGACTTATGTGTTGTAGACAAATGGTTGAATCTTCTAGAATGGTATTTTTATTTCCATAACTTTTGAAATAGAGAAAAGATTACTTTTGTGCTCATCAAAGTAGTCCCCCATGTCAAAGATTGTTGGGATACTTTATATGAGAAAAAGGAAACATAGGAACCCTCATTATTTACAGTTGCACTCACCTAGGATTCCTTCATGGATGCTATTAAGGAACAATACTACCATGTTGGAATTTATGACAACATGTATACAAAATGGACCACATCGCGGAAGGATAGGGACTAAACAATGTCAGATTTCAAAAATATCTTCCATACCTTGCACACCAAGTTGGGTATCAAATATTTTAAGAGACATCTAGTGCTCAAGTACCGTGGTGGTATGCATTATAAATATAGGTAGAAATTAAGTTTTTGGACATCTCATACTTGGGTGCGGCCTATCGACATGTCGTCAAAATCGAGATGAATATTAAACAAAAGACATGACAGTTTGGGCCTAAGAACCCCTCACAGTAGAAGTAGCCAAGGGTATCCCCAACCCACTGAAAAAAGGGCATAGAAAATATGATCAGCCTCAGGATAACTATTCTAAGACAAAAACAAAGAAGGTGTGACTTCCATAAGATCCCCTAGCATAATAATGTTGATTGACGCTCAAAGTAGTCATTGGTGGTTGAGGTGAAAGCCTATGAATCAAATGTGGGTTTTGACTCTAACTTAGAACCAAAAAAGGGGAGACGGATCTTTAACATGGAACCAAGTGCCACCATTTCTACCACCAATATCCATCTCGGTGAACCTAATGATCTAGAGGAAGGAAAGTTCCTCTTTCATTCGCAGATGTGGGTGAAAGGCACCTCGTTGCACTTCATCCTTGATAGAGGTAGCTAGAATAATATCATCTCAGTGGAGGTCTTCAAGTGGTTGAACCTACCGACAAAATCAAACCTCAACCCTACGCCATCAGATGGCTCTTCCAAGGAAGTGATATTCACATCATCCAATAGTGCCACCTGTCCTATGGCATCAAGCCCTTCAAATATGAGGTATTGTGTGATGTTTCTCCCATTGAAGTTTGTGATGTTCTTTTGGGCCAACCATAATTATGTAAATGTCATGTTGCATATGAGTCTAGGCCTCGTAGTTTTATTATTACTTTGGACCTAAAATTCTATAGGATACCTGAGCTAGTCCCACCTAGTTTCATTTCCTTTATCTCTACCAAGCAATGTAGAAAGGTCATCTCTTAGACCGAGAAGTTTTTCTTCTTTGTGATTCGCTCTCAAAGTGAGAAAAATATTGCAGCCACATCCATGGCCTCTACATGCAATAGAAGCAAGTGGATAATCTCGTGGAAGAATACAAAAACATATTATCCTCACCTATTGGGGTACCTCTTAAATGTCAGGTTAAGAATTCCATCGATATGATCCCTGAAGCACCACTACCCAATGGTCCAGTCTATTGCCACTCTCTATTATAAAATGGCAATATCAAACGTCAGATCCAATAAATGATCCAAAATGGGCACATCTAGCCCAACTCATCACCTTGTGGAAGCCCAATTGTTTTGTGTAGACGAAATATAGGACCTAGAAACTCTACATTGATTATCAGGCCCTAAATAAAATCACAGTCAGGAACCGGTACCCGATTCCCCGAAACGAAAATCTCCTTGATCGGCTCAAGGGGGATAAATAATTTAATAATATTGATCTAAATCCCGGCTACCATCAGGTCCCAATAGAGCATACATATGTATGGAAGACTTCCTTCAAGTCAAAATAAGGTCTTTTTAAATAGTTTTCCATGCCCTTTGGTTTGAAAAATGCCCCAGTAAATTTCATGAGGATGATGGACGATTTCTTGTGGCCTTTCACCAATTTTTTTTTAGTGGTGTATCTAGATGACATCATCATCTACAGCAAGACTTGGGAGGAACACTTGTAGAATATTCAATAGTTTTTGTACACTATACAGTAGCACAAGCTATATGCCAACTTGGAAAAATGCTCCTTCGTCATGGACAGGTCCTAGTACCAAGGCTACATTGTTGATGAGCATGGTGTGCATGTGGATCCATCCAAGATCTAGGTCATCCATGACTGGCTAGTGCCAACCATGCTCACTGAGCTTCTGAGCTTCTCATGCCTTGCCAATTTCTATCGCGGGTTCTTTTTTGGATTCTCCCATATTGCATGGGCCCTCAACCAAGTAACGAGGAGTGGTGGTAAGGAAACGTTTGTGTGGGGCATGTCCCAACAATAAGCAATCAATGATTTGAAGAAGTGTTTGTGCTCAGCCTCACTACTTTCATTACCCAAATTGCAATGACCCTTTGAGTGATTTAGATGGATATCGATGGCCACTCACATATTCCACTGGCTCAGAACAGAGTTTTCCACCTTGGCAGTTTTTCGGCTCCCAAACTTCTAAAGCTGTTTTGAGGCCCTAAACAATGCTTTTTGGGGATTTGGGGGCCATGAGACTAAAAATTTCCCTATCTTGGGCAAGTCAAAAATCATTATTCTCATTTATACCTTTACAATGGTGTATAGATCACCCCAAATGGAGATCATATTCAAAATTTATGCCCCTAAGAAGTTGGTGTATCAACTACCCCCATCGGTGCCCACAAACCTTTTGGATTTTCATCTTCTAGGGATAGAGTTTTGGATTTGTCTTATGTTAAAAATTCCTTTGGAGTCTCATTGTAACAATCATCTTATCGCGGAATATTGCATTTGGATTTCAGTTCGAGGGAACCCTAGCACTCTGTAACGTTTCCTCTGCAACTCACTGCATGCCCTGACTTACCTGTTGTTGAACCTGCGTTGGTACGGTCAAAAACCAAGGAATGAGAAAACACAATGAGTCTAAAAGGGGGGGGGGGACCCCCCTCATACATTAATGTAACCACCAATGACAGGGCAGGAACAAGATCCAAACAGCCTACCTTTGATCTTCCACTGCATTCCAATAAAGTAGATCCTATCAAGAGAACAAGGGATCATAAAAGAAATGGATGTGAAGCCAAACACATTGCATCCAAAGGCATCTCGTGGATGGGAACCTAGAAAATGCATTCCCCAGTCAGGAAAACCTCCTAGATATCTCATTAGATCAACAAGGGTAGGCGAACACACCCAATTCATGCAAGAGCACGCCCTAATTGGCAAGTTTTAATGTCTTTGGCCCTCTGAACGTGACCTAACACGATGGATCAAATACTGGTGGAACCCTAAAGGATACTATGAGGTACAACTCAACTCCAAAGTTTTTTTTACGATTATCCTCTACAATCTCGAAGACAAGGACATAATCTTCGATAATGGGTCGTATTTATACAACTCAGCAGGGCTATTTCTACAATTCTGAATAGACCACTTCAGCTTAGAAGAGGAATAATTCATAATGGCTCCAGTGTGGATCAAACTATACTCCTTGCCTCAGGATTTTTGGTTGGAAGAGATTCTTATGGGAATAGGGAATACAGTACGACGATATGTCAAATCGTCGGAAGCTACAAATCAAATAAAATACACCTCCTATGCCTGAATCTATGTTTACATGGACATGTCAAAAGCTTTACCTGGTTCTATTACCCTGGAATATCAGGATGAGGATTGGAACCAAACAATTGAATATGAACACATCCCCTTTTGATGCAAAAAATGTCATGAGCATGCCCACCTCTTCAGAGATTTCCCTCTTAATTCCCAAAGGCCCAAAGCTAGTGAAGACAAACAAAAAGATGGATTTACCATAGTCACAGGTCGGAAAAAGAACCCACCAAGGAAGCAGAATCCGTGTACCGCTCCAAAGATTACAACCAAAAACTCCTATGACATTCTGAATCAGTTGTCGAAAGATGAAGAGGTGCAAGATCCACACAAAGTGAAGAACCAAGAGAAAGGGAAGAGCCCAACAATGCACACCTCTACACCAACCAAAGAGGCTAACCCAGTAAATAAAATGGGGGCAAATGGGGACATTGAGATGCAACTGGATGAACAAAATCTAGAGGACATAGATATTAAAAAACTTGAGGAAGATCTCAATCGAAAGGACCTGCAAACCATCCTTGTAGAACAACCCTGCAAGGTTCAGAAAGTATTTCTAGACTCCACAGCGGTATCCATAATGTGGTTGGGTATAACCACATATCCAAGCATAGACTCAAAGCGTGATCCATAGGAAAAAAAAAGACAGGGTAGAAAATATGCCCAGCATCTCATCAAAGAGGCAGGGAACATCATGCTCAACTCCGGATAGATCCATAGGCTCTCAGAGGGATACCTCCACCTACCTCCATAGTCATCATGATGAAGATCATCACCTGGAATATTAGAGGACTCAATGGTGGATCCAAATAAAGGATCGTCCGAGACTGTATACGTGTAGAAAATCCAAATATCCTCTTGTTACAGGAGACAAAATGTGTTGGAGTAGAAGTAGAAACCATCTTCCATCGTAGCTGGCGAGGATGCGATTTCATTCATTCCGACTCCTCTGGCACACCTGAAGGATTAGCAATTTTATGGAACCCCAACACTGTCACAATGAATCGACCCTTTTCTACCATAGGCACACTCACGACACACTTCACGGTCACAGGGTCGACCAAGGAAGGAGCCATTGCAAATGTTTATGGGTCGCAGAGCCCTTAGGACAGAAAGAGCTTCATGAAAAGGATAAATCACATCAAAACACTTTTCATCATGCCTAATTAGATACTGGGAGGATACTTCAACATGATCTTGATGCTGGAGGAGAAAATTGGTGGAACCAAAAGGATGGAGAAAGACAGTGGTAAGTTCAAAACACTCATTGACCAGCTAAATCTAGTAGATATTGAAACCCAAAATGGCATTTTCACCTGGTCCAATCATAGATCTGGAAATCAGCAGGTGGCATGTCTTCTAGACCACTACCTTGTTGTGGAATCCCTGTTAGAGGAGGACTCTGCCATGCAGGCCAATATTCTTCCAAAAATAGGCTCGGACCACTGGCCCATATCATTCTATCTGGACACAAGGGAAACACCAAAATTCAAACCCTTCCAATTTGAGAAATTTTGGCTCTCCCACCCTAAATTCTATCAGCTAGAAAATTCCTGGTGGGCCCAGGCAGAGATAGAGCATGGGACCTGCATGTACAAATTCCAACAGTGCCTCAAAAACTTCAAGAAACATCTGAAGCTTTGTAATAAAATCACCTTCAGAAACATATTCCAGCACATGCAAGAAATTGAAAACAGACTAGAAGCTCTGTAGTGAACCTTCATCTCAAGAACCCAAACCACAAAATTAATGAAAGAAAGGGAGGAGCTTCAAGCGGAATTAGAAGAACGAAAAAAACAAGAAGCAATTTTGTGGCGCCAGAAATCCAGAGTTCAATGGATTAAAGAGGGCGAGAGGAACACAAAGTTATTCCATAGATCAATGGTGCATCACAAATACATCAACCGGATAACCCAACTGGAGGATGCCCAAGGAAACCCTATCAGAGAACACACCCATATCTCCAAGGAACTAAACACCTACTACAAAGAGCTTCTTATGGAAACCAACGAGAACAGGGAGGAAGCAATTCAGAAAATAACCAGGCATATACCCTTGCTGGTAACTTAGCCATAGAATGAGGCCTTAATAAGGCCCATCACCCAAGAAGAAGTGGACCATGCATTCAAGCGAATTCCCTCAGGGAAATCACCTGGTCTAGATGGATTTTCCACAGACTTCTTCCATCACTGCTGAGACCTAATCAAGGAAGAGGTTTGGTAGGTCGTGGAGGAATCTAGAACCTCAGGCCAAGTCCTCTCTTCCCTCAATGCCACCTTTCTAAATCTCATCCCGAAGGAGTAGAGATTCACTCATCCCAATCAATAAATACCAATTTCCCTATGCAACGTCATCTACAAAATCACCACAAAGGTGATAGCCACATGCCTTAAGTCGATCCTCCCTTTTGTCAACTCCAAAGAGCAAGCAGGCTATGTGGAAGGTCGACAAATCATGGATAGTGTCATCCTAGCTAACGAGGTGATTCACTCACTAAAGACGACAAAAATCCCAGGTATGATTATCAAACTCGACCTTTCAAAAGATTTCGATAGAGTCAGTTGGAAGTACCTATGCTCCATACTAGAATATTTTGGTTTCGACAGTCAGTGGGCAAACTGGATCTTAAATCTCACCTCTTTAGCATTCTTTTCCATACTGGTCAATGGATTTCCTTCCCAACCCTTCTCCTCTTCCAGGGGTATCAGGCAAGGAGACCCTCTCTCTCCCTTTCCCTTCGTTCTTATGGAGGAAGGTCTAGGACACTACATCAAGGTGACGACTCTGGAAGGATCCCTTAAATCCCTAACTCTACACAATATCCAACCTACACCCTTGCACAGCTAGTTCATTGAGGACACCCTTCTCTTTAACTCCCCTACAGCATGCGAAGCCAACAAGATCAACTCCATTCTCTCTGACTTTGCAGAAGCTTCAGGTATGGCCCTCAATCTTGACAAATCTAAACTCTACTTCTTCAACATGTCAGTCGCAGTTCATAATCATATTTTCCGACTCCTAGGTATACCCAAGAGATCCCTTATGTCTAAATACCTTGACATACCCCTCATATGAGTGTCGACGTGCTCCATGTCTTGGGACAGACTGCTCCTCTCCATCTCAAACAGGCTCAATAACCGAACCTTTAGACCTCTCAATATTGTTGCTAGTTAGTGCTTCTCAAGTCAATCCTACAAGCCCTACCCATCTACCTTTTCACTGCCCTGGAAGCACCTAATTCGGTCATTAGGGCCATCAAGATCCTCGAATGAAGCTTCTTATGGCATGGTCATCAAAATTACAAGAAGTGGGGTCTAGTGGGATGGGATAAGCTCTGTAAACCCAAAGATCTAGGTAGACCGGGACACCGTGACCCTAAAAATCTCAATCAAGTTATGGGAGCTAAAATGTGGTGGAGGTGGATTAAGCATCCCACATAATTATGGGAACAAATCTAGAAACATAAGTATGCCCCAACCACCTAAGAAGACCAAATAATCAGATTCAATGACCAAATCCAGGGTTCTAACATTTGGAACATAACTTGGCAAAATAGACCTTTAGTTCAGAAGCATGCCTTTTAGGAAATTAGGAATGGGAAAAGTTCACTATTATTGTAGGACTCATGGAAACAACAAGCGCCTCTAATAAACCTGGAATAAATTAAACCCCATAGGCATGTACTACAACCTAACATATTTCAATGGGTTAAAGATATATGGAGAACATCTGTCAGGAACATGCTCTGGAGACAGTGGAAAATAGAAAATCTGAAACTACATATCTCAGGGGAAACAGATCTCCAAGCCTGGCAAGCTTGCACAAGCCATAGGAAAATACCCACTTGGGAAGGTCCAGACATTCTCAGATGGGGGTATTCCACAACAGGTATTTTTTTAGTTAAAGAGTCTTACTACTTGTAGGGGAGCTATCAGAATCACGCCAAGGAGAGTATCTAGGGAAAGATCTATAATTCAGCACTCTAGTCTAAAGTGTTAATATTTCTATGTCTCACAGTGAAAAACCGCATCCTCACCTCGGATAACCTCAAAAAAAGGGGCTTCATAGGCCCATCAAATTGTACCCTATGCCAACAACAAGAGGAGACGATGGAAAACATTTTCAACAATTGTCACTACAACCAGTGGATCTAGGACTGGGGTCCCAAATAATGTGTCGCTCTAACCGAAACAAAAATAGTATCAGAGATACCATAGAGAATTGGGACTTGCTCTCCTTTCAAAACCCAATTTTGGAATGTATGTGGTAGATCCTCCCAGGCTTCACCCTCTGTCAAATATGGAAAGAAAGAAATAAAAGGATCTTCCATTCAAATTCTTCCCCTCCATCTCTAGCATGGGAAATAATAGAGAAGCTAGTCCGAGAAACAATCAAATGAAAACCTTGGATATCTGAGGACCTAAATTGTATTCTGGGAGAGCGATGCATTTTTCAAAACTGGAAACTCAGTATGATCGACCCTCCCACTATGATTTTAACTAGTCCCCAACCCATTAGCCCGACCACCTAGACCCCCCCTCCAACTAGTTTCATAAAGATAAATTTTTATGGAGCCTCAAAAGGAAATCCAGGTCCAACAAGATTCGGGGAAATTCTTAGAAACTCAAATGGAGAAATCCTTCACCTAGTAGCAGGATTTATGGGCAACAACACAAACAATGTTTTTGAGCTATTGAGTCTTTTAAGATGCCTCAAGGTCACAATAGACAATCATTTCAATAGGTTCATTGTGGAAGGAGACTTTCAGATCATCATCCAGCTCATAACCAAAATTATCCATGGGGAACACCCACTAGAAATCTCACACAGCTGTCGACTGTCAAGAATTTTGCAGGATTTCAAATCCCTCCTTTGTCCCAGTCTTACCATCATCCCCTCTCATGTGAAAATGGAAGCAAACAAAGTAGCGGATTGCCTGGAAAATGAAAGGGTTGCAACCAAGATGGAACATATCCACTGGAAGGCCCAAACTTCTTCTTGCACTAATCTCTTGAACCGCTACCAAGACCTCGCCAACAGGGACTTACTTACCTTGGATGGGGTGAAACGTTTCACATCAAGGCCACATGGGTTGGAGCTATGCCTTGCCGTAAATAAGGTAGGTTGGCTCCCATCCCCTCAACATTAAGGATGGGAGCAGGCCCTAACCACCAGCCTCACGCCATGGGAATTCTCCCTCACATGAACATTCCAGAGGCACAGTTAGTTAAGGTGGGAGAATTAATGGAGGATTTTGTCCCATCGCTCCTCTCAGATATAAACAAACCTTGCAATGGATTTATCCATTTTGATTTTGGCCCGCACCATACAGGCATCTGTGAGTTCTACTGCAACCATCAGAACACCCTATGCATTTTAGCCATCATAATTTTCATCCCAATGCCATGAGAGAGAGGGAATCCATGTCGTGGCTCCACCCGGTACACCTTCATTACATTTCAAAAGAGACAACAATGGTTGGAGCACACGTTGTTTATGGCTCGAACTAAGCTCATGCATAGGGAAACAATTGTTAGGATGCCTCCCATGGCGTATGTGGAGGAGGTCTTCTTGGAGGATCCAATTCATGCTCCTATCTAGCATCTTCTTTTCACTGTACCTGATAAATGGCAGCCACCAAGAAACCTCCTAGGGGAAGCCACCATGGCCACCACTATGGAGAAGCAAGGATACGGCACCGGGGAAGCTCAATTAGAAGAGTTTCCCACTTCCTACATCGAGGAGGAGATTCTAGAGGAGTTGTATTCTCAGGACATTGCACTCGTAGCTGGCTACATTTCTACCAAATACATGGAGAGCGATAAGGAGAAGACAACAAAGTCACAAGGTCAGAGAGAAGACATGGAGCAACAGATCAGGGCATCAACAAGCTAGGCCGTAGAGACCAGGTCGGGTTGCAAGTCAAGGGAGGGTGGCAAGGTCCTTGCGCCACCTCCCATATCCACCATGCAGGAACAGTGGCATGTCCCACCACCATTTTTCCACCCAAAGCACCTTGAACTGATGTTCTATTTGAGGAGCCAGATGGCAGACCAAGTCCACTATGGTACTCTCGTGAGCCAATGTATTGATATGTTGTATGGCGTCTTCTACAACGCGCTAGCAGGGCAAAGATACCCGACCTATGCACAACCTTTCGTGATGCTAGCTAGGGAGGGAGCATAGGATGAAGATGTTGACATGGCCACCTCTAAGGCCACCGAGTAATTTCTTATGGTTATGCTTCTAGTTATGGTCATGGTTCTAGAGTCAGTTAGGTACGACCTGTCATTGTCTAAACTAGTTTTATTTTTTATACTTTTGTTTAAGGTTTAGACTATGGACTACCATCTATCCTAGTTTCCTATGTGTAGGACAGATGGCAGACAACCTTTTTTTTGACATGGATATCATGGGCTTCCATTTGTTCTGGTTTCCTCTAATTTGGTGGAACAACTGGCAGCCTAGGCACAATTGTATATTTTGGCACATAATATAATAGGATCTACATCTTTTTACTTAAAAAAAAAAAACAATCATCTTATTGCAAATGCGAGTAGTTGTCACATCTCTTCTCAGAGATAGGTTGCCACCATTCTAGTGAATATTTCACTCTATATTTTTATAGTCTTTGTACATTTCTTTCATTAACAAAAATCATGCATTATTGTATTTCTCTATTTCTAGAAATATTTATGTGTATTTCATTGTAATATATCTGCTTTCATTTTGTTCTCAAAAATAATTTGGATCATTGAGATCAAGAAAAATGCTTCAGACTATGTTGTGGGTGCAATTCTCACTCAGGATGACCACCCTATGGCCTATCATAGTGATACACTATCAGATGTCCTCCATAAGTACCCTACTTAAAATAAAGAAATGTACTCCATTTTGAAAGCCTGCCACCAATGGAGGCATTACATTCTCAAGAAGGAGACAATCATCCACACTATTCATAAGTCATTGCATTTCATGCAAACACAAGAAAAATTGCCGAATGACAGCCATTAGAAGTGGTCTACATAATTGCAGTAGTTCCACCTCAACATCAAGTATAAGACAGAAAGTACCAACCATGTCTTTGATTTCCTTAGCCGATATCCAATCGCGGCACTCACCATGGTGCTAGACTCTTGCGGCCACAAGACCTATGGATGGCCCAAACTCTATGAGAAATATCCTATATTTCCACCACCTACCAGATGTTTGGTGCAAACACAGTTGTCACTAATTTCCATCTTCAAGACGAGATATTGTGCCATATAGGCCATCTTTTCATTCCATAGAGTGAGCGAGTGAAGATGCTTTGGGAATCCCACTATAGTCGGCTGGGAGGACAATTTGACATAGAAAATATAGTGGTAGTGTTGCAACAACATTTCTACTAGCCGAAACTTCGACAGGATATCAGTGAGTATATCAGGTCCTGCACCTCCTATGCTATTTTCTAATCATACACTAAGAAACAAGGCATGTACACCCCTCTTCCTACTCCTGAAAAACCCTAAGAATCCATCTCAATGGACTACATGTTGGGCCTTCTGTCCACCAAGTAGGGAAATGACAATGTTTTTGTGGTTGTTGATCTCTTTTCCAAGATGGCGATTTTGGCCACCTGCAAGAAAAGCATCACAGGGGAGGCCACTTCCAAGATCTTCTTTGAATGAGAGTAGGTACATTTTGGGATACGAAAAATCATTATCTCAAATTAGAATAGTCGATTTTTCAACACATTCTGTTCAAGCCTCTGGTTACTACTGAACACCAAGCTCACCAAATCCATTGCCTTCCAACCCCATACGGATGGTCAAACTGACGTCGTCAACCGAATGATCATGCATATCCTATGCATGTACAATTCCAAGAACCCCCACACATGGGATGAGAGTCTTCCCTATGTTCAACACAACTACATTATAGCCATACATAGCTCAATTGATCATAGCCCCTTTCAGGTGGGGTTGGGATTTCAACCATCGGGTCCCATGGATGTTGCACTACCCTTTGAAACCACCTAGGAATACTTGTCCCATGCTCAAACTTAAGATGAAAAGGCCACCCATTTCGTTGAGCATATCCATCACATTCATCAACAGGTTCAAGATATTTTACAAAAGTTCAATGCCAAGTACAAGAAGTGCCATGATGAACACCGAGTGCCACACAAGTTTTAGGTGGGAGACAAAGTTTGGTTGCACTTGCAGAAAGAATGCCTTACTATTCCCCATCAAAAGCTTCATCCACTCCTCTATGGACCTTACACAATAACCAAGGCCGTGGGAGAAAATTCTTTTGAGTTCAACATTCCCCACTTCCTTGGCTTACACCCAGTGTTTAATGTGGATCTCCTTCGGCCATATTTTCTAGCATTATTGGACACCTCAGAGATAGAAGAACAATTGAAACCAATAGACCTCAACCCTTATTGAATGGTATAGGCATCCACTGATCATATTGTGGACACTCGTCAACAGAGGATCTAGCTTTATCGAATTGTCTGTTAGGGTCCTAACCCGCACATAGGTAGAACAATATATTTAGATGTAATAAAGGTCAATATTAATAAGGCCTTTCAATAAAAGAGAATAAGGTGGATGTAAGAAGACCTGATAGAAGCTTCCGCTTCTAGAAGGATCTTCCTCTAGATGTTTCTCTTGATAGACATATTTAGTTTAAATAAGGGTCGAGGGTATGAAAACCCTATCTTGGAGATTATTGTAACATAGTGATTCTTGACTGGAGGTTGCCCCCTCAAAGAGGCCCGTGAACATTACTTTCTGAATCAAAGTGTTATTTTTGTTGTTGTTCTTATATCATTATTGTTTTATTGTGGAGATTATGCTGGTTATATTACTGTTATTCTGCCATTTCTAGCATTTTATTTGTGTTCATCATATTTATTATATCTGGTATCTTGCATTGTCAAAGCAGGGCAACTCTTGCACCAAGGCAAGTGTCTCACTTAAGGCCAAATTCAACAGTAATTTCCTCATTTGATGGGGGAAATCAATGCAATGGATATATTTTCTTCCTAAGGGGGGAGGATTGATCTAGGTGGATATTAGTGGCCACCCACCTATTCCAACTGACTTGTCTTCGCAGTTTCAGTTTGGAAGTTTGTTTCCTAGTTTTCAGGCCCTGAACTTATGGGGCCGTTTTGAGGCCCTAAACAACATTTTTAGGGCTCTCCATAGTCAAATTGTAGATGGATTTGGAGTTTGAAAACAAAATGGGTATTCCTTGGATTTACCTTTCCAACAGGCTATCATGCACTTAAAATGGAGATTATATGCAAACATTACGACCCCAAGTCGACGTACCAACTTACCCCAATGGACCCCACATGACTTTTGATAGTTCATCTCCTAGGGTTAGGATTTTGGATGTATAGGGTTTTGGAATTCATGTTTATTTTAAAAATGATTTCAAAGCCTCATTGTAATCATATTCTTACGAATGAGCACAACTGTCACATCTCTTCTCATAGATAAGATGGCACCTGTTGAAACAGAACTTAATTTTTCACCTTAAGGATAAAATTTTTTTGGCATCCTGGAGTCTTTGCCTTAGTAAAATTTCTATAAAATAGAGTCTTTCATCTCTAATGATTTCAAAATGCCTTTGTGGTTTATTCTTGGAAAAGAATGGTTGAAATTAAAATTAATGACTGCTCCAAACACTTTTTCAAATAAACATTCTAAATGAACCCTAATGTTAAAACTTAAGAAAAATCAAACCCATATCAGGATATCAGAATTCGCTGTTTTGAAATAATAAATTTCAATGCAAATCAAACAACGAAACCCCGATCCCCGATTTCCCGATACGCTAATCTTCGATTAATTCATCATTTTCTTAAAATCTCATTTAAAAATAAGTTTTAAACGTTAAACTAATCATATCGGGAAATTGCGATTTGCAGTTTTGAAAGAACAAATAAACTTAACATCGTTTTCTCCGATTTCCTGATCCCCGATTGTGATTAATTTTTAATTAAGGTTTGATTATTAATAAGCATGATTAAGAGTGATTAATTATATCGGGAAATCGCAAATCGCGATTCCGCGAACAGAAGTTTTCACGTCATCAAATATCTCGATTTCCCGATCCCCGATTTCCCGATTTCTGAATTTTTGATTAAGCAAACTCCGAAAAGATAATCTGAATTAATTAAGATAATAAAATGATTTACTTAATTAATAGGTCGCGATTTCGGCGATCGGGGTTTTATGATGACCCTTTTTCTGGACATTGAAAATCCCGAAACCCTGATGAAAAGATTTAAAATGGTTTAATAAATGAATACTAATGCGATTATATTCCGATTTGGTAAGCTTCTATTATTTTTAAATAATATCGAAAGAAACTGAAGTACAAACATTTAATGCGAAATATTGGGAATATCTTTGCATTTATGTCATAATAGATGAACAAATCTCGAAGATTTTGTGATATATACGAAATGTTTTTTAAATAAAAACGTTTATATTATTACAAAGCTGAACTCGTCCCTGTTACAGATACCCGAGAGAACACAAAGTCTTTTCTCTTCTCCTGAACTGCTTCGCCATCGACAGTCTTGTTTTCTTCGGAATCTTGCTGCTAAATTATGGCGCCCAAAAAGGCCTCGAAGAAAACCGAAGAACTACCGGAAAATGATATCATCTCAGATACTACTGCAGCTGGAGTAATACATAATCTCAAATCATGGGCTACGATTGCAAATAAAATGGAAGAAGAACTCTCATATTCGGATGATGATGGGGAAAACCATCTCCGAGATATCGCCGTCACTGGTCTTCATAAAGTTGTTGCACGCCCGAGACTGTTTTCGTATACAGACATGGTTATCTGGGCACTGGATAAGGTAGACGTTCCGACAAGGAGCATATTAAATGAGCAAGGCAAGGTCATCGGCTCATTCAGGCCTGAACATATACAAGTAATGTATAAATTATCACCCATACATAAGCACACTTTAAATTCTGAGTTTTTAGCTGCATTTCAACAAAAAGAATGCGTTGAAGGAGGCCAAACATACCCGGACATAATAAAAGAATGGGTAAGAGATAAAAACAAATTTAGGGCTGATGGCCAGGGGATATATGCCACTGCTTCATTGAATGATTATATGAGATATTTAGCAATGATGTTGTGCAGACTATATGGGAAAAAGGACTCAAATCACTTTGGTGCAGAATGGA
>JZKD02S1751977.1:172198-190980 GCA_000966675.3 Picea glauca | reverse complement strand
ACATTATTCATTTAAAACAAACTTTCGAGAAATGTCGTAAATATGGTCTTTCTTTAAATCCGAAAAAATCTCATTTTGCAATGCAGGAAGGTAAATTGTTAGGCCATATAGTGTCCCGAGATGGTATAAGGATTGATCCGAAGAGAGTAGAGGCCATAGAAGCATTGGCTATTCCTAGAAATGTTAAAGAGATTCAATCTTTTCTAGGAAAAATATTTTTTTTGAGAAGGTTCGTGCCTAATTTTGCTGAAATTGTTAAACTAATCACAGACATGCTCTGAAAGAACAGCGAAGTCAAGTGGACGACAGAAGCAAGGGCATCTTTTGATCATATCAAAAAAGTTATCAGTGAAGCTCCAGTACTGGCTAGCCCAGACTACCTTAAAGAGTTCTTCATTTTTTCATTTGCTTCAGAACATACATTGGCTGTTGTTCTCCTACAAAAGAATGAGGAGGGTTATGAACTGTTGTGTTTTTTGTTTTGTGCTTCATGTGGAATTCTGAGATAACTGTTGTTTGAATGGCTTTCATAGTTGTTTTTTTTCTTGGCATGGGCTCTACACTTTGTATCTTTGTAACCAAAATTGTGAAAAGAATAACATAAACCAAGAAAATATAGTTTGATACCTAGATGTAGGATATCTTCTTAATGGTGTTACTCTCCTTAAGCCTTCTTCTTCTTAAGATGTTGTTGATTGTTGGTTATGCGCTCTGAATCTTCTATGTGGTATATTTCTTCTATGATTTTCTTCCTAAGTGCCTCTAACTATTTCTATATAGGTTCTTTGTTCTGCTTCATGTTATGTCATCTTAGAAATCGAGCCTTTCTCGATCTGCATCTAGTTTTATCCTAGTTCGAACCTGTCTTAGTATGGCCTTTGACTATTGATGATCTCATCCAATAATTTGGTGTTATTCTACTGCTAAGGATCCTTTCTTAGAGTGACTATTTCTACTTCCAATATTTCAATCTTCTTCTTATTTTCTTCTAACTGGCCTCTGAGTGCTTCTTCAATCCTTTTGTCTTCTTCTACTTGGATCTTCAACTTTGTGATTATATTCTCTACCTCTTCTGAGTTGGAATTTTGAGATCCTTCTTTCTTCTTTAACTCTGCCACGAATGACTTAATTTTCCTTCTTTATTTCCCCAATTCTTCTAAGGAATTTATTAATTCTTCTTTGAGATTGAATTTCCCTTCTTCTTCAAAATATTCAGAATCTTCTTCATCATCTTCTACTACCATGAAGAGTAATTTTTCTGAATCATTGCCACTATCATCATCCTATTGTGATGATGAGCTATCTTCCTTTGAGTAAAGAAGTTTCTTGAAAATTTTCTTTTTGTTCCTTATCTTGTCTCCCTTTTGATACTTCTTTTTCTTCTTAGGATATTCTTCTTCATCGCTACCTTTATTATTAGCAGAAGGAAATTTAGAAGAAAAAGGACCAATACCATCACAATTAAAAAATTTCAATGGAATCATACCTTTGTACTTGTCGGCTCCTCTTTTCATCTTTCTTACAAAATTTTCCATTTCTTCATCTTCTGCAAATTCATCACTGCAACTACAATATAGTTTTCACTTTTTCTTGTTTTCCTTATTCATTTTCTTGTATGCTTTGAACATTTCTTCCTTCGTGACTAGGTTCTCTAATTCTATCCTCATTTCATAATCTGTGAAGATTACATGAAGCTCGTCCATGCTGAAACTGTCAATATATGTTCTTTCTTCGGTGGTTGATATCTTAGGATCAAATCTTATAGGTAGAGATCTTAGAACCTTTTGAACGACCACTGACTCATCAACTTCTGCTACCAGTCCTCTAATAGTGTTCATTGTTTCATCAATTCATAGAAAGTAGGTTACATTTTTTCCATCTTCCTTCATCTTCAGTTGCTCAAACTTAACTCTAAGGGTTTGAAGCTTAGCTCCCTTGACTTTGGTGTCACCTTTGTAAATATTTTGAAGTTTATCAGAAAGATCCTTTGTGGTCTTACAATGCATAACCTTGAAAAATACTGAATCATCCAAACTGCTAAGTATGGTTCCTTTAGATTTTGATTTGTTTTCGTTGAGTTTCTTTCCACTTTGTCAGTTGGGGGAGTAGTTTGTGCTACATATCCATCTAACACTGACTACCAAACATCAAATCTGTGTTCCTATAAAAGGGTTTGCATCTTTTTATTCCAAAAGGCATAGTTTTGTCCATCAAACATTGGTTCTCAAATATTAATGTATTCCATGATCTCCTTCTAGTGGCTAAACTGTTTCTTGAAGGACCCACTCTAATACCAATTGTTGGCATACTGAGGGGGGGGGGTGAATCAATATGCGCACTTTTATCACTTTTAACCATCGTATATCAACTTCAATTTAATCAATAATATATAATTAGTGTATCAATCAACAATATATCATAAATGTATCATGAACACATAAAGATAAGAAGAATCACATCAAATACATTGTACACCATAACTTACGTGGAAACCCAAATGGGAGAAAACCACATAATGCTTTCTTATATATCAAGGTTTACATTCATTGGAAGCACCAACTTCCTGATTCTCCAAATGTGACTAGAAGGAGGCTATGACCCCCTATTTAAAGGCTCCAACCTAAAGGAAGCTATAACTCCCTGAATTCTCTGTCTCCAACCAGAAGGAGGCTACAACCCCTTGATTCTTAGGCTCCAACTCCATGAGTTCTCTAGCACCAATTGGAAGGAGGGTAAAACCCATTTTCCTTTCCCATCCTGTCACCCTAAAATATAAGTGTATATCAACTATCACTACCATAATCACTGCCATTGTCACTGTCACTGTCACTTCCACCATCATTTTTATTATCACTACCATTGTCACTATCGCTATCACTGCCACTGTCACCATCACTTTCACTACCATTGTCACTGTCAGTATCACTGACATTTTCACTATCACTATCACTACCATTGTCTCTATCTCATCACCTTGTAACCGATCATCAACCAACCATAACTTGTACCATACCATGCATCGACTGTGTACCAATATATATGCATCAATCATGAAAAACTACAACAACAATGATAAATAGTGAATCATGTATCATATATCAAACATGAATACAACATGTACCATATACCATAACATCAATCAAGTATAAACATGTACCATATCATCAAAGAAGAAACAATGCATGTCCCTCATGAATATGCCACCATACATCAAATGTATACCTTAACCATGAACAATCATCTCAAATTTATGAACCATATCAACCATGCCATGTGTTGAACCAGATATACCAGAATACCTTACTAAATCATGTTCTCAATAAATACCTCAATCATTTGTAAAACTCTCATCAATATGCCAAGTATGCTTCAAGAATTTACCACATCATAATCAAGCATAACCTTCACAACAAGTACACATACATACCACTACCTTTGTAGTTGACCTTGAACACTGAAATGTTTCCTTGTAAGTTACCTTCTGTCTTCAAGGACCTGGTACTAGCATTTCCCCCAAATTTACCTCAACCTCACAGGACTAAGTCATTCTATCTCATGGGGCCCTTCATGGCAGGTCTACTGCAACCCACAGGGGTGCCTCAAGGGACACTAGTGGTGTTACCCATGGGGGGCACTCAAAATAGTGTTTCCTCAGCGAAATTATCTCCCCTATGAAACCTTGAAACTCCCACACTCCTTTCTTGTCACTACCTCATAAATTACCACCACAACATTAGCCAATAAATCACTAGTTCACTAGAAGATGTTCAATATAATGTGTGAGTGAATGTATTTGTGAATGAATCCTTGAGGTGTATTTATACTTTTGTTGGGTGACCTATCTCCTTAAAAATAGGACTTCTAGAGTTTTCTTGTTGCAACCACTTTACCCTTTCATTAAAGGCATATAACCAACTAGGAGCTTCTTGAACATTCTTTGGGGATTTCAACTTCACAAGGCCATAACTCCTCTACCGTGGGGAACTACGTGGAGTACCACATATCACTGGAAATAACATGACAAGGTGTTAGGAACCAAATATCAATATAGCATAGAAAAACCTCAGAATAAGTACTCAACTCCTTGAAAAAGAGATAATTTCAGGTAATAAGCCTCTTCGAGGGGGCAACCTCCTTATAGCCCACATAAATGTCCAAATACAAGATGATTCCAAATGAAAATGTATCCTTGGTATATATAGGAGACTAGGATGTACAATTACAACTAATGGACTAAAGCCGACATAAATAAAATAACATTACTAATGTAATATGCCCCAATTAAGGGGTAATGAGCCACTATTTAGGGCTTGACATGCCCTTCCCCTTGAGACAAGTGTTTTCTGCAACGCTTGAGTAAATCTAGATGCTTCTGTATAAAAGACTCATCTTCCCAATTGGAATGTTCGACATGTAGTTTCCTCCATTTAACGAGATACTCTGAAATGGATCTATTCCTTAGTTGGTGAATTCTTGTGTCAGTGATGGATTCAGGCTCCAATGTGATTTTTTCTTCCTCGTCAAGTTCTAGCAATATAGTTTGAACTGGGATCTTGTCACCGATAACCTTATTTAAGCATGAAACATGGAAAACTGGGTGTACTCGTGAAGATGCAGACAACTCCAATTTGTATGCCATAGTACCAATCTTTTGCAACACCTTATAAGGGACATAGTACTTTGTTGATTATTTATTATCCTTCTTGGCTTGCTTGAGGGACATCTGTTTGTATGGTTGCAGTCTTAAAAACACTAAATCCCCTACTTCAAAACTTATTTCACTACGATGTTGATCTTCTTGTTGTTTCATGCAATTTTGTGACATGGTCAGGTAGTCCTTTAAGATTTGGAGAATTTGTTGTTGATGCTCGATGTGATCTTCCACTGCTTGATCCTTATATTTTTATTTTAAATAAGAAGTTATGAAAGGAGGGTGGTATCCATAGACTTCCATAAATGGTGTCATTTTTGTTGCAGTATGAAAGGAAGTGTTATACCACCATTCTTCCAAGGGTAACCATTTGAACCATTGTGATTGTTTATTAGAGACAAATAAATGAAGGTATCCTTCTAGAAATTTGTTCACTATCTCATTTTTTCCATCATATTGAGGATGATAGGATGAGATATGATCCAATTGAGTAGCCAAACAAGAAAATAATTCTATCCAAAAATTTTGAGTGAAGATGAGATCTCTGTCACTTACAATAATATTTGGGCTACCATGTAGCTTTTGAACTGTCTCCATGAATGCGGTGGCAACTGTACTGGCTTTGAAAGGATGAGAGAGTTCACAAAAGTGTGTGTATTTGGTGAGTCTATAAACAATCACCATGATGACACTCTTTCCTTCAGACTTTGGTAACCCTATTATGAAATACATGGAAACCTCCTCCCAATGTTGACTTGGGATGGCTAATGGTTGTAAAAGACCTGGGGTATTAATTTTTTCCACCTTATTTTGTTGGAAAACCAAACATTCTATGACAAACCTTTGAATATCAGTTTTAAGGACACCCCAAAAAATTCCTTCTTGACACTATGGTAGGTTTTCAAAAATATTGAGTGCCCTCCTACTAGAGAGGTGTGCAATTCCAATAGTACCTTTTATTTGAGTTAGGATTTTTTACCTAAATATAAGCGATCTTTATACCATAGTGAATCATTTTTCCATGTAAATGTATCTAATGCACTGGAATCCTGTTGCAACATTTGAATGAGAGTCCACACTTTTTCATCATTCTTCCATTCATCCCTTGCTTCTATTATCCAATTAGGTTGGATGATCGAGATAGAAGAGAGAAAGGCCTCAACGTCTTCATCCTTTATTGAGAGTGCATCTGACACAACATTTTTCTTCTCTTTTTTATAGATTATTTCAAAATCATAACCCAATATCTTGGTCACCCATTTTTGTTTTTCTTCTAAAGATAGTATTTGTTCCAAGAAGTATTTAAGACTATCATGATCTTTTTTTACCTTGAAGTGCCTACCTATTAGGTAAGGATGCCATTTCTTCAATGCATGTAGTATTTCCATCATTTCCTTCTCATAAATGGGTTTGTGTAAGTCCTTTCCCTTGAGTGGTCGACTTTCAAAATCCAGGGGCCTTTTTTATTGCATTAGGACAACACCAATTCCATTTCCCAAGGCATCACTTTCCACAATAAAGGTTTATTTGAAGTCTGGAGTGGTCAAGACAGGATCTTTGCACATCACCTCTTTAAGTTGTTCAAAATATTTAGTTTCCTCTGGATTCCATGAAATGCATCCTTCTTAGTTAGTGTCGTTAAAGGTGCTTCTATTCTTATATAGTGTCGAACAAACTTGTGGTAGTAACTTGTCAAACCCAAAAATCCTCTAAGATTCTTCAATGTTTTGGGAATCGGCCATTCCATCATGTCCTTAATCTTGTTAGGGTATACCTTGACACCTTCATGAGATACAATATGACCCAAATACTCTACCTCATTCACCCCAAAGAAACATTTGGATGGTTTGGCATATAGTTGTTTCTCCTTTAGTAGTTGTATCACCTTGTCAACATGTCACACATGATCCTCCAAAGACTTGCTATAGATTAGTATATCATCAAAAAATACTAACACAAATTTTTGAAGGAAGGGCTTGAAAATGGAATTCATCAACCCTTGCAACATGGAAGGTGCATTTGTAAAGCCAAAAGGAATGCCCAAAAATTCATAATGGCCTTCATGAGTTCGAAATGTTGTTTTTGGGATATCTTCTTCCTTCATTCTAATATTATGATACCTTGAACGAAGATCCAAATTTGTGAAATAGATTTCTCCATGTAGTTCATCTAATAATTCATCAATTACGAGAATGGGAAACTTATCTTTAATAGTGATATTGTCGGTATCTCTATAATCAATACACATACGCCATGAGCCATCTTTCTTGAATACGATTACCACAGATACAGAGTAAGAACTTTGGCTAGCTATAATAATACCATCCACTAACATTTCTTCAACCATGCACTCAATTTCACTCTTCTGAGCATAAGGGTATCTGTATGGCCTGATGTTAGGAGGAACACTGCCAGGAATTAGTTGAATATCATGATCATGATTTCGAGTGGGTGGAAGACCTTTGGGAATATCTTCAAATACTTTGGAATGCTTATCAACGATCCCTTGGATATCTAGGGGAATATATGGCCTAGATGTTTGAACATCTAATGAGCATAGTTGTGAAATTACACCTTGATGCCCCTTTTTCAATAATTTTTTCATGCCATTGGAGCTTATCACCTTACTGATTTTCCCTATGATACCTCTTAACTCAATTTCTTTTCCTTCCAATGAAAATTTCATGAAAAGTGCTTGAAAATTAAAATCCACTATTCCTAATTATTGTAACCATTGGATTCCTAGTACGACATCAACACCACCCATGGGTATAGAAATCATTGGAATATTCATTACATATTCCCCCATATTAAGATTGATCTTATTTCATTTTCTTAAGGAATTGATATTTCCTCCATCTGCAATCATTACATGAAACTTAGGTGCTAGATATACAAAGAAATTGAGAGATTTGGCTAATTTATAGTGAATGAAATTATGAGTACTACCAAAATCAATTAGGACTATTACCTTTTTCTTTTTGATATATCTTTCGATCTTGAGGGTTTGAGGAGTGATAATTCCAGCCAATGCATTACATGATATCGTGGGAGTCAACTCTTCAGAAGAAATTGCATCTACATTTTCATCTTGAGATGGTTCATGTTATTGTTCTTGTTCTTCTTCCTCTTCACAATCTATGTAGAATAATTTCTTTTCACCAGACTTATGTCCCTTACTGTACTTGTTGTCACAATTAAAGCATAAACCTTTTTCTTTTCTTTCCTCCAGTGTTGAGGTGTCAACCTAGTAGGTTGAAGTGTTTTAGAAGAAGGAACATTATTCTCTCGATAAATGTTAGGAGTGGTCCTTCTAGTAGCCATATCCATATTTTTACTTTCAACATTTATTGCCACCCTAAATGCATTCTCCAATGATTTGGTTTACCAAAGATAAACCTCATGTTGAATGTTATCCCTTAAAGTTCCTATGAATACATCAATCAAGTGCTCATCTAGAATATATGTTACCTTTATATTCAATATTTGGAAGTTCTCAATGTGCTATGTAATTGAACCCTTTTGCTTGAGAATTATCAACTGGCTAAAGAATGTATTACTCCTTGTATCCTCATAGTGTGCTATCATTTCTTCTGTGAAAATTGTCCAAGTGACGAGTGATTTGTGAGAACAAAGCCATCGATACCACACAAATTGGTTGGGTTCTAAATATAAAGAAGCAATCCGTACCTTTTGTGTATGTAGCACATTATGTAGATCAAAGAATTGCTCCATCTGAAGTATCCATGTGATTGGGTCCTTGCCATCAAACTTTCTCATATCGATCTTAGGAAAGTGGTTGGTATTCAACCCAAAGTTAGGGTTTCTCCATTCTTGATTCATCTTCCTTGTGTACTCATCATGAATTTCATGGGATACATTTTCACTTTCAGGTGTCCTCTCTATTAGGAAATTTTTCAATCCTTCCATGATCTCCCCTTTTAAACCATCCACCTTAGTATTTATTGAATCCCTCATCTCTTGTATTTCATCTTTTGTTATTGTCTTCTTCTGTAAATCATTTATGTCCCTATGCATTTCTTCACCTCCATCAAGAGTCAAAGTAGGACTGTCTGGAGGCTTATTTGGTGTAGAAGTTCCCTTTTTTGGTGGAATGTTGGCCAAGTATCACTTTAAACCTTGATTTTGAGGTGGTTCTGCTAGACAATCTTCCTTTTATTGTATATCCAAAATTCCAGCCCTTCTGGGTATGAAATTTTCTTTTTTGTAGTTCTATGATATTTTTCCTCTGGAATGACAAAGGTCTGATCAAAATTGGATGTGCCAAGTGGAATTTATGGTAACTTCCCCAAAACTTGTTGATTTTTGGCCTTTCCAGGAGATCTCACTTGTATAGCATGCCTCACACAAAATGATTGATATACAATTCTGAAAATCGTACCATAAATACTATGGATTATCCACTATCCAATGCAACCGGTCTCACTCAATTTGGATACAATAGAAATAAGTTATTATTTCTTTACCCAGAACACCTTCTTGAGACTAGTCAATAGGACTATTCAGATACCCTATATTACACACGGTCTATCTACAAATGTAAGATGACCCAGAAGATGAAAGTTTTACCATAGATACCTTACTAATTTTTATGAATATCCTCCAGATTTCAGTGTCTGAAATGTTACATAAAAAAATTATAGAGAAAATTCCACAATGACTCAATTTAGGATGATTCCAGAACCCTATCTTACACAAGTTGTATCTCTGAAAGTATAAGGCCTCAGGAGATGAAATTTTAACCCAACGTACCTTGATACGTCTACTAAATATCCTTCAAGTCATTCCATATGAAACATTGTATAAAAAACGTTATAGTGAATATTCCAAGGTGTCTCGGATGTAGTAGAAAAACCCCAAGACCTTGATCTCTAATACCATATGTTAGGAACCAAATATCAATATAGCATAGAAAAACCTCAGAATAAGTACTCAACGCCTTGAAAAAAAGATAATTTTAGGTAATAAACCTCTTCTGGGGGAAACCTCCTTATACCCCACATAAATGTCCAAATACAATATGATTCCAAATGAAAATGTCTCCTTGGTATATATAGGAGACTAGGATCTACAATTATAACTAATGTACTAAATCCGACATAAATAAAATAACATTACTAATGTGATATGCCCCAATTAAGGGGTAATGAGCCACTATTTAGGGCTTAACACAAGGACTATCCATATATGAGTACACTTAACGTCATCTACACTTTCATTCATGTCCATATTCCTCAATCAACTTTGGGTACCAAAACCACACCATCGGGGATTCTTCAAGGGTTGACATCAATGACAACCAATATTTCAACAAAAGAGACCTGAACTCAATACCTCTTACTTAATAAACCAAATTTTAACCAAGTGAGATAGTTCCAAAAAATGTATATTGTTGAGAAGGAGGATTGGGGGTATTGTTGTTGTTGTTGTGGTGGTGGTGGAAGATGGCCTTGGAGAGCATGCTCATAAAAACTATTTTCACACAAGAAAAAAATTCTCTTATCAATGACAAAAAGGGTTAGATCTTGGTTATCTTACCTAGAAAATGAAAAATTTCCCTTTGTTTCTGATTTACTAAGATCGCATAGAGCTCAATACAAAGAGCATATGCAGATAATAAAACCTTTTCGGATCTGTTTATGATTTTCCAAGATCACACATATCATAGGGAAAAGAGCGTATGCAGATAAAAAAGAGTAAAAACCGAGAAATAAAAAATAGAAAACTTAAATGAAACCAAAATATTGTCTCTACAAAAATTTAAAAATGGCATATCTAGGCTTTATAACTCCAGATCTTACTGAAATGGAGGTATTTTAGGAAAACATAAACCTTTTCGAGTGAAATGAGAAGCGTTCCTAACTAAAATAATCACTACAAATGCAATGGAATAGTCCTCTCAACCCATAAATGTACAAAAATGGTATAAAATAGAGATGCGATAACATGACTTCAAGATCTCTATCTACAATAGGAGTGGGTCTTCAAATGTGCTCTGATACCATGTTCAACAACACATGTGTTGGAATATTGAGAGGGGGGGGGTGGTGAATCAATATCATACAATCTCTTACCACTTCTATTAATAACATATAATCATTAACTTTATCAGCAGTATATCATCAATATACCATGAGTAGTATCAATCAAAAGAGCATAACAAATAACAAAAGATACATGGTACACCATAATTTATGTGGAAACCCAAATGGGAGAAAACCATGAAATGATTTTTTATATGTCAAAGTTTACATTCATAGTAAGCACCAACTTCCAAATTCTCCAGCACCAACTGGAAGGAGGCACCAACCCAAAGGAAGCACCAACTCCCCAAGTTCTTCGACACCAACTGGAAGGAGGATACAACCCCCTGATTTACTTGCACCAACCTCAAGGAAGAACCAACTCCCTGCATTCTCTGGCACCAACCGAAAGGAGGATACAACCCCCTTTCCTTGCCCCATCCTATCGCCCTAAAATATAAGTTTAGACTCATTGTCACTACCACTGATCAACCTATAACAACCACTGTCACATCAACCTGTCATTGTCACTTCCAATGTCAATGATATACCATCATCAACCAATTGTAATCAGATCCACTCACATGGATACCAAAACCATCATCAAATCATATACATAAACCATGTACCTGAACCTGTACCATACCATATACCAATTATCCAAGATGTGTCAATGTCTCAACAATATGCCTCAAGTAATCAACCAAGATCATATACCAAGTATATTCTTTAAATATCACAAAGATATGCCTCTAACAATGAACCATAAAATACATACACAATGTACCAAGGACATGTCTCAAGCATGTACCAATATCACCAAGACATGAACCTAAACCAAAGGGCCTCCAAGACATGCCTTAAAAATGTTTCATACCATTCATGATACAAACCTCAAAAAAGCACATAAAAGACATACCTTTACTCATGAAGAAAACTTGGTGCATATAATCTTAGATCAACAAACCAAACTAGTGCATATGATCTTTAGTAAATAAGAGATACCATCTTCTTCAAGCCCTTTTCCATAGATACATGACTTGTGTGCTGCAAAAGCATGGATGTTTGTGCTTTACTCCATTGCGACCTACAAATGTCCACGCCATGCTCCCTTGTGACCCGTGGATAACCTCTGAAAGTTAGTTTGCATAATTTTCTTTTGCTTCCCTTCACTACCTCAGACTTCACTACTTTAGACTTTGCTACCTCAAATATGGTACAAAAAGATAAACCAAAAGATCACTTGAAAGATAGATAATCATTGAACTTGTGTGTGTGTTTATGAGAGACTTATTGTGGTGTATATATAATTTTTCTAAGTAACTTATTTACTTAATTCTAAGACTTCTTGTTACAACCACTTTACCCTTTAATTAATGAATTGCAATTGTTTAGGGGCTTCTTAATCATTCTTTGGGGCTTCCAACTTCATGAGATCATAACTCCTCAACCGTGAGGAACCATGTGGCGTACCACCTACCATTGGAAATGGAATAACAAGGACCATCCATATATGATGGTTTTGTATATACTTGAAGTATTCTTCAACCTCATTTTCCTGTGTTAACATCAGGACTCATGACCACACCTATGGGTTTCTTGTAGACTTCTTCAAAGAGTATTCACATGAGGGCCATGCTTAAATCTACGCCATAAGGAAACCACTTTAGAGACTTCTTCAATTATACTCAATACTTCTAGAGGCTTCTAGACTTCCTCTAATGTTGAAATTATAGACAATCAATTTTTCAACAATATCCCCCTTTGGCATTGATGGAAACACTCATTTTCCCCCTACGACCATTACTCCCCCTGTCTCCATGATTCTTTTATTTATCCCCCTTTGAAATCAATGGTAAAGGGTAACACTTTCTGACAAGATGCTTCTGAACTTTCTCTCTTCATGTGTTTTTTTCCATTGGTTCTTCCTGATGAAGTAAATCATTACCATATAGAAAAACATTCATATTAAGATTCCTTTATCGTTTCTACACAAATGATTTATATTCCCTTGTATTCAGAATGAATAGCGTGTAAATAACTATGGAGTAGGAACTATTCCAAGTTTCTCTCGAAGATACTCAAATGACTCCCTTGGGATAGGTTTAGTGAATATGTCGACAATTTGTTCCTTTGTTCCAATATACTCTAACTTGGTATTCTTTTCTATAGCATGTTCACGTAGAAAATGAAACTTGATCAGAATGTGTTTAGTCTTGGAATGCATCACTGGATTCTTGGAGATAATGATAGCACTAATATTGTCACAAAGTATTGAAATGGTCTCATCATACTTCACTTGTATATATTGGAAGGTTTGCTTCATCCAGAGAACCTGAGTACAACATGCTTCAGCTACAATGCATTCTTCTTTTTTTTGTAGACAATGATACTAAAGACTGCTTCTTACTTAACCATGATACCAAAAAATCACCGAAATAGAAGGATGCTCTGCTAGCACTTTTCTGATCATCAATACTTCTTTCCCAATCTACATCTGCATATGTGACCATAGTAATCTCATTCCCTTTTGGATACCATAATCCAAAATATGTTGTTCTTTTAAGATATATGAATATTATCTTTACTGCTAAAACATGATTTTCCTTCGGTGTTGCTTTAAATATTGCAAATTTTCCAACTTCTTGCATTACATATGGTCTTGAAGTTGTCACATAGAGTAGGCTTCCAATCATCAATCTATAGAGTCTCGTATATGTTTCCTGTGACTCCTTGTCTTTTCTTAACTTGCAACCGGTCACCATAGGAGTAATTATTGGTTTGCAATATTCCATTTCAAACTTCTTCAAAAACAAATTGATGTACTTGGTTTGTGAAATAAAAATTCCTTCATCCAGTTGAGATATCTGAAGTCCCAAAAATAATTTTATTTCACCAAGTAGTGACATTTCAAACTCAATTTTCATGTCTTGCGAAAATGTTTTACTCATCTTATCATCATCACTTCCAAAGATAATGTCATCCACATATACTTCAATGATGAGTATGATGTTCCTATCAATCTTCACATAGATATTTATATATGCATTAACCTTTCTGAATCCTTGTTCCTACAAATACCTATCCAATATTGAATAACAGGCTCTAGGGGCTTTCTTGAGTCCATACATAATTTTCTTCAATCTGCAAACATAATCTCCCCTTTCTAATAGTAGGAACCCTTCTGGTTGTTTGATGTAGACTTTTTATTCTAATTTACCATTTATAAATGTTGATTTTACATCCATCCAATATACTTTGATTCTCTTGTAACATGCATAGGCCAAGATCAATCTAATTGCTTCCATTATGGAAACTGGGGAAAAGGTCTCTTCAAAATATACTCCTTCAACTTGAATGTATCTTTTGCATACCAATCTTGCCTTATGTCTGGTGAGTTGTCCATCTTTGTTTAGTTTGTTTTTGAACACCCACTTTGTACCAATCACTTTTTATTCATCGGTCTTGGAACCAGTTCCTATGTATCATTCTTCTCTATTTAATTTAGTTCTTATTCCATATCCTTGACCCAATGTTCATCATTACTAGATTCCTCAAATCGTTTGGGTTCAACCATGGATAGTAGTGCAAGGTGTCTCTTCTTTGGTGTACGTATATGTCTGCTTCCTCTGGTCTCTACTCATACATTTTTATCTCCAATAATTCATCTTGGTGGATTATTCTAGAGGGCATCACAAAATCGTGTCGGTGATTCTCTTCCTATTCTTCTTCTAGTTGTTGTTATTCTTCTTCTTCTACTTCTTCTTTAATTATTCTTTTCTTTCCTATTCATTTGGATTTTTCCTTTTTTCTTTGATTTTTGGTACACCTGCTTCATTAATCTTTAGATTTATGCTTTCCACTAGCTTTTTGAGTATCAGATTGTAACATTTGTATGCCTTGATTTTTCTTGAATATCTGACCAATATTCCTTCATCAGCTCGAGAATTGAATTTTACAACTTTGTCATTTTCTCTCTTTATGTAGCATTTTCTTCCAAATACTCTAAAATGCTTGACGATTTCTGGTCTTTCCTCCCATAATTCATATGGAGTTTTTTCATTGTTTCTTCTGAGCATCCCTCTGTTCAAGATATGAACTATTGTGTGCACTGCATGCGCCCAAAAGACATTTCTCAACTTTGATTCTTTCAACGTGGTTATGGTCATATCTATTATAGTTCTGCTCTTCCTTTCAATGACTCTATTTTTATAAGGTGTCCTAGATGTTGAAAACTACCTCTTTGTTCCATGTGTTTCACAAAAGTCTATGAATTATTTTGATATGAATTCTCATCCATTATCTAATCTTAAGTACTTAATTCTCGAATCCATTTCATTTTCAACCATCTCCTTGTACATTTTCAAATTTTTGAATGCCTTTGATTTGTGCTTGAGAATACATATTGCAACCATTCTTGTATAATAATCAACAAGGATCATAAAGTATTATGCACCATTCAATCATTTTTTTTTCTTTTTGGTCCACATAGATCAATATGCACGATTTCCAATGGATTTTTCGTAGAGTATTCCTTTGATCTGAATTATGTTCTTGTTTTCTTTCCTTGTAAGAAATTCCTGCACATAGTATTGGACGGTTTCAAAATTTCAAGCATGTCTCTTACTGCTTCCTTTCTATTGATTTTGACCAAATTGTCAAAGTTTATGTGTCTCATTCTTCTGCGCCAAATCCAACTTTCATTTTTTATTCCCAAGAAACATATATCCTTCCCAATCTCATTTAAGATGTATATATTGCTTGGAGTCCTTACTATTGTAACCACCAATTTTCTTGATCCTTATTTTCTTATATCACACTTTTATGAGTCAAATATAAGTTTATGCCCTTGATCACACATTTGAATCACACTCAATAAATTATGCTTCGTGTCTTCAACAAGTAGGATGTTTTTTTTCTTGGCATTCTTATTTCCAAGATTGATTGTGCCCTTCCCTATAATTATGGTTGAGTCCTCATTACCAAATGAAACTGATCTGTCTCCTTCTTTCTTCAAAGATATGAATGTGTTCTTGTCATCTGTGATATGTTTTGAGAAACCACTTTCAATGTACCAATAACTTCTTCTTCTTTGTGCATATAGTGCTAGGGAACATTCTTCAACATTTAGTTTATCCTGCTTCTTTATCCAAATTCTTGATGGTCCCTTTTGATGAATTTTGAATTCATGCTTTAGTTCCTTTGGAGAAACTTCCAATCTGCAATCTTTGGCCATGTGTCCAAAATTGTTGCATTTATAATAGTCCACTGCATCGTTTAATGATCCAAAAATATTATAGTTTCTATTGTATGCTTCATGAGTCTTTCTGAGCTGATTAATTATAGGGTGACCTTCATAGTTTCTTCTATTCTTGGCATAAGATTTTTAATTTATAACTTTGTGCCCAAAATTATTACAAGAATAACAGAAACAAAGAAAGATAGTTTGATACCTGAGAGATCTTCTGAATGATGTTTTTCCTCAGTAGTATTCTTCTTGTTTTTTTCCATGGTTGCCTATTGATACTGAAACCTAGGTCTTCTAGACAGTTCCATCCTTTTGTAATCTTCTTCCCGATCATTTTCATGGGATGGCTTATATTCTTCCTTCTTGGTGAATCCTCTAGTGACTTCTACATAAGTCCTTTGTTTTGCTTCTCCTTCTGTAGTCATAGAGTTCAAACCATTTTATGTATGTGTTTGGTTATATGCTAGTCTAGACCTGTCATGATACGACCTTTCAGCACTAATGATTTTATCCATTATTTTGGTGTTGTTCTGTTGAATATATTTTTTTTGAATTTCCTTCCTTAGAGAAACAATTTATGTTTCTAAGTTTTCCTTCTCTTTTTCCTTTACTTCCAACAATATTTCTTCAATTCTTTTGGATTCTTCGACTTTGACTTTTAACATAGTTACCAACTTAACAAGAACTCTCTGAAGTTCTTGTTTTTTCAAGAGTCACATTTTTTACCTCGTTTTGAAAAGTGGTGCTATTGGTAGCTAATCCTGATTATTTTCGGCATGAAATGAGAGCGAAGATATAATAAAGAAATGCACAGAGATATCACAGATATCCACTAATATAACATAAATGTATCAGAGATGAAACCATAAACACAGAGATACAGTAATACATTATTTCTATTAATGAAATAAATGTACAGAGACTGTAAAAATACAGAGTGAAAGACTCACTAGAGTGGTGGCAGCTTATCTCTGAGAAGAGATGTGACAGCTACTCGCATTCGCAAGAAGATGATTACAATGACGCTCTGAAGGCCTTTTTACAATAAGAAGGAATGTCAAAAAACCTGGACATCCAAAAACCCAACCCTAGGAGATGAAGCGCAAAAAGTCATGTGGGCCCCATTTGGATAAGTTAGTACATCAACTTCTCGAGGTCGTAACTTTTGCATACAATCTCCCTTTTAGGCATATGATAGCCCATTGGAAAGATATCATCAAGGAGGTTCATTTTAGGTGCAATATCAAAGGAAATTCCATATTTCAAAACCATTTTCCCAAAAAACATCGTTTAGGGCCTCAAAACGGCTCTGGAGGTGAAAACTGCTAAAAATAGTAAATTACCAAAATTGCCAGAAAATTGTTTTGAGCCAATTGGAAAAGGTGGGTGGACACCGATATCTATATGGATCAATCCTCCCTCATTAGGAAGCAATGATCTCCATTGTGTTGAGTGCCTGGGGGAGAGGGAAAAGTGTTTGTTGAATCTGCATCTTGATGAGTTTCTTGCCTTGTTGGAGAAGTTGCGCTCCTTAGGTTGTTGAAGATTGTCACGAACATGTAGCTGGAATAATTAGACCTTTTTAACCAGTCTGGATACATGAGATTATTTTGTGCAGAAGGAATATTTACACTTTGCTACAATCTTGTCGACCTGCTTCTGTTGGATAAAAGGTGCTTAGACCGAGGTTGTAGTGGTTGCAGTATCCTTTTGTTCACCTTTTGAATAGATTGTGAAGAAGATGAATTTTGTAGTATGAGATACTAACTTGCAGAACTTTTTAGGTGGAACAGTAGTCGGAACTACCTCTGGTATTCTGTAGAGATGACCCCCAAGAGAAACAATGACACTGTGGGGTCGAGACTCATAAACAACATGGCGCTTCCACATATATGGTTGTCCCAAGAGAACATCATAGACATCCAGTGGTGAAACATCACATAATACCTCATCCTTGAAGGGATGGATTCCCTATGACAATCGACACTATTGGCTGACATGAAGATATCGTCCTTGGTGAAGCCACATGATGTTGTATGGCTACGGGTGTGGTGTTGTCGAAAATCCCAATTGTTTGATAACCTCTGCTGAGATGAGGTTCTTCTATCTTTCGCTCTCAACAATAAAATGCAGCAGGGTCCCCTTCACCCACATATATGAATGAAAAAGGTGCTCCCCCTCTTCAAGATATGTTGGTTCTTCTAGTTGAATTTTTATGGTCACGACAATAGCATTGGGGTCTACGTCAATTATCTATCCTTTACCATTATTTTCAGAATCAGGGTTCGACTCCTTGTCTTTGATCTCGGCCACCAATGATTGTTTTGAGCGAAATTCATCGGTGTTGTGCCAGGGGATTTTGTGGAAGTCGCATCATTTTTCGGTGTCCTTCTTTGTCTTCCCGTGACCCTTCTTTTCCTGTGGCTTGGACTATTTTTCGGGAGACTATTCATTAGGGTCATCTTTGTCATACTTTGGTTGTTAAGGATTTGCAGACCCGAACTCCCATTTGTTCTGGTGCTTAAATTTCTGCTCGATTTTAACAACATATCGATAAGAAGCACCAAGTGATGAGATGTCCAGAAAATCCATTTCAGTTTGAATGTATTTGTGTAGAGCCCCGCAGTATTTCATAACCAAATGTCGTTCAGAGTCTTTGATACCCAACTTGGTGTGCAAGGTATGGAAGGTATTGGTGAACTCCATAACTGTTTGGCCCCTCTCTTGCCGCAGTGTGGTCCATCTCATGTACTTATCCTCATAGTTTCCAACAGGGTAATATTGTTCCTTTACCGCATCCACAAAAAAATCCCAAGTGGGCTCGGCCCCATATATTCCA
>JZKD02S1751977.1:126505-156932 GCA_000966675.3 Picea glauca | reverse complement strand
TGTATTTAAAAATATTTAAGAATATCCGCATCCTATTTGTTGTTTATATTTAAATAATTTTCCTTTGTATCATATGCATAAAAAATGCTTTTATTGAATTATGTTTGGTTTGATAATGCTTTATTGTAATTGTGAAGTATCTAATTAAATTTTATTTTCAATATTTATGTATAAATTTAAATTCTTTCCTAGAATATTATATGTGAATATACAAAGTGAAATCCTTATAAAATTACATTATTCTTATTTTGTTAGTGTTACAATTTTAATAATTGAATTTGATTCCTTCGTTTTGAGGTTGGGATATATAGTAAGATGTATAAATAAGGTGTAATATTATTTATAGAAGAACTTAGTTGGAGGGTTTGATTTCATGACTTGTGTTTAGAGTATTTAATCATTCGAACTAATTTATCAAATTAAGAAATACGAAGATTTATAATATAGTTTGAAATATATTTTTTTTAAGTAAATTATTAGTAGTTTTTTATTATATTCTAAGGATAACTTTTTCCTTTGCTTTCACTCATGATCAATATTTAAAAGAAAAATACATGACATTTGAGGAAATTGATTTGAGATTTAATATACAAAAGAGAATTTTGTGTATTTAAATTTTATTTTGCATGCTACCATTTTATTTCCTAACATTGGACACATTAACATTTTTTTTTAAATCCAGAGGGGTAAGGTATGTACATTTCTAGTTTTAGTGGTAGTTCAATTGGCAAGTGTCGTGATATGTAGTTTTATGTTCGATGAAATTTTGAGTTCAAATCCCTTTGAGGTTGAAATCTATTTTAAATATATATTTGTTTATATTCAATTTTCTATGTATTCAAAAGACATCAAATTATTATTGAGGGGATCTCTTACTCAAAAAAAACAAGAAGTCTCATACACTACAATCTTAATGTAACTTATTTTATTATTGACAATCCAAAAAATAAAAGAAAAAAATCAATTACCATTTCATAATTTATCATATCAATGTTAAAAAAAATCAAATTTGTTATTCTTATTTTTTTTTAAATAAATATTAACTATTTGTTATTCTTATTTTTTTTTAATAAGTATTAACTATTTGTTATTCAAATGATTTACAGTTAATTTTTACTGTTTATGATGGTTAGATGTGTATGTAATAACTAAAGGAAAAATAAATAAATGTAAATGTCATAGTCATGGCATATGATTGGTGATAAATGATAATGTGTTTAATGTTTTAGTGTAGTGGCTGGTAAAAGATTCGTGAATGTTTATACAATTGTTTTGTTTTATGTGCCTTGTGTAAGAAGAAGAGATTCACTCACATGAGCCACATTGACAACAATGTAAATTCAAATTGACGAGGATATAAGTTCAATTATTAAAGAACATTCTTAATTCTTTGGGCAGGAAGGTGACCAGGAAGGGGTTTTCAGGATGGCGATGGAGTTTGGGTCGGCTGGGCAGGAATTTTTTATTTGAAACCTGCAATCGGACAGACAACAACAATGACGGCCTGCCAAACATTGGCGGTGATTACTCTATTGTTGGTTGTAGCTTTTAGTTGGGATTAAGTGGCGAGTGGTGGACCCGAGAGGTGGAAGAGCGAATTTTCTTGAAACCAGCATCTGGTCACACAGCATCATTGGCGATTTTCCTTCCTCAGGCGGTGGCGATTTAGCAATGCTCTTTTGTTGGTTGGTAGCATCGTTTAGGCATTGGTAGTCTTAAAGACCCCTACTGTATTTTACTATGACAACCTTAGATGGGATGAGCTATTTTGAAACTGTCTTTTTGGGCAGTAGTTTCTAGTGTTGACGGGAGTTGTGCCAACTTCTTTAGTTGTTTCTCTTCATTTTCGTGGTCGGTGGAGTCTAGGTGTCTTCTCTTTGTGGTTGTTGGAGCTTCCATGATGGAAGCATCTGTCAGCACACTTATGAGTGCAGCTGATAAGGAGGCTTGGAGGTTGGCAGGCTTCTTTAACACACTTGCAGAGACTCTCTTCACCTTAACTACTCCAATGACCCACTTAATTGCTCCATTGTTTGTACCTGCCCCTGACTTGATGGTTCCGAGTGTGTCTGAAGTGACTACTTCTCCGCTCCCTACAACGAACTCTAAGGTTGTTTTTTCTGATCCATGTTTTGGTGATACCCATGGTAGGAAGGACTTAGATTTTGGTTTCCCTCAGACTAAGTCCTTTAAACTACCTACTGTTATGAAGCCTGCGAACAGGGGGAAGTTACCAGCAAAACCTTGGATTCCTAATCGCTCTCGGCATAGGATGGTTTTGGGGGACGACTTAGGCTTAGAGGAGGCGGTTAGCCTGTCACTAAGCACACTGGTGGGGCGTTTTTCTTACTGCTCCAGGTATACTACGCTAATGATGGAATGGGTTCGCCGCTTCTGGGTTCCGTTACTAGGTTACGAACTAGAGGTTATGTTCCTCCCGAGAGGTTGGTTCGCTTTTAAGTTTTTGACACCGAAATATACAACAAAAATTATGAATACCATCTGGATCTTTGACGAAGGGAGCTTGATGCTCAAGCACTGGAGGTTCAGTTTTGATCCAGTCAATGACTATTTCCATTTTAGACATTTCTGGGTACTGCTTCCGGGTTTACCTCTAAACCCGTGGAATGTGAAGGCGTTGTCTGCTATTGGAAATGCTCTTGGGCATTTTATAAAAGTCGATGAACAAGCTTTGAAGGCTCCAGAAAGAAGAATGGGAAAAATCCTGGTTGCGGTGGACATCCACTCGGGTCTCTTGGAGTCTTTAGACATTCAGTGGCGCAACAACACCTTTCGCCAAAATCTAGACTACTTGGGTTTACCTTTTAGATGTACTTTGTGCCATAAAACTGACTACCTACGAAACAATTGTTAAGGCTTCTTGGAGGAGGAGGATTCCGAGAATTTGTGCCTAAAAAATGATTACTGTTGTAATTCAACGGGCATTGAATCCTTTGCGCATACATTTTCTCCTGTAGTTGACAACTTGGATGGTGTGGAACATTCTAGCCTGGTGGCACAGGTCTCGATTTCGGGTAAGTTAAAAGCTATATGTCCTTCCTTGTATTTCATGCTTATTGCTTGGGAAAGGGATACACTGGACTCCCACTTTCTTTTTCCAACTGGTTTAGACCCTCCTCTGCCTCCCTCGAAGCACCGAGATGTTACTTGTGAGACTAGTTCCCTACCTGTGGTGAATTCAAAGGCCATCACTAGCCCTGGCTTAGTGACTTCTGATTTGGTAGCAACTGGACATTTTTCTTACTCATCTTCGGTTTCCTTGTCCCGCTCTGAGGGATTACAACCAGTGACAGATTCATACTTATAGGAAACCAGGGATGGGTCTAGTGAGGAGGATCGGGATTGTGCCATCCTTCCGGGTTATAGGGAATCTAAACTTGGTGAGTGCTCCTTGGGGGAGACATTGGAGTCTTTTTTGTCGTCACTTCGCATGGTGGATAGCCCACACTCGATTCCTATCTACCAAGGGAAGAAGGTTTTAACTTCTAGAGATCAAGGAAACTCAAGGCAGATTCAAAATCTTGGGGGCGATCAAGGCACTGATTTCACCTGGTTAAAAGGACTGGGGTTTGAGATTTCACCCATCAAAACTTAGAGTGCACGTAAGAAAGAAACGATTTCGCTACCTGATTCTGACTCACTAACTACTTTTGTGACTGACATTGAGGCGCTTAGAGGCATGAAAGCCCTTTCTTGGGAAAAATCATGATCCTCATGTCCTTCAATCTCATAGGGGTGGGGGGCACCCTAAAAGCCTCCTCCATGCACAGATTATTGCATAAGACACATCCAGATATTATCTTTTTATAGGAAACACTTGTTGATGATAAAAAAGATCGAGGTTTTATGTTAACCTTTTGTCCTGGTTGGATTTCATGCACGATTAGTTCTATGGGAGCTTTTGGGGGCTTGTTGGTAACGTGGGATCCATCTAAGTTAGATTTGAACCCTTTTATCTGTTGTGGGGGATTTTTTTTGTAGGGTTTCTTATTGGAAAATAACATTCAAATCCACTTACTCAATGTTTATGGGCCCTGTAGTGAAAATAAAGTTTTCTAGGAGCACGTGGCAACACGTGGATTATTGGACTCTAATAATTGCATTTTTGCAAGTGATATAAATCTGTCCACTAGAGCGGATGAGGTTTGGGGAGCCAAAGCACATTTAGACAACTTGGCTGGGTATTTCAAAGACTTTTTTCAATCTCATCACTTGGTGGACATGCTCCTAGATGTCCTGGTTGTGACTTGGAGAAATGGCAGAGTAGGGAGTGCTTATATTGCCAAAATATTAGATTGTATTTTAGCAGCAGAATCTTTATTATGTCAAGCAGGACGATTCATATCCTGGGTGGAGTACCCATTCTTCTATGATCATGCCCCTGTGGTTGCACAATTTGAATTTCAACATTTTCCAACGACTTACCTGTTCAAATGCAACTCTTCTTGGCTGTGGGAGACAAAATTTGAGAATTTGGTTAATGAGGTGTGTGTTGGCATAGGGGCAGACCCAGGGTTCAACGCTTCAACAATGCACCAAAAAAACCCTAACTATCGGCCCTTTCGGCAAAACCTGTGAAGAAGATGAAGTCTCACCCGAGGTAGAGGTAGGGGTGGTTAAAGGACTCAGATGTCTGCAACCTAGCTGGGACACAGATCTGTGATTACAACACCTTTACATAGCACTTAGCGGTTGTCATTAATTAGTACTTAGCCTTTGTCTACAACGTAGATAAACCCTATTTACAGTGCAACACAGTATTCAACAAGATTTAACACATTCAAGCACTAAGCACATCAACATAGATCATATCTAGCATCTTATTCAAATCATTAGGCAATAATATATCATATTCATCTAAGCATACATCATTTCACTAAGCACTAATCATATGAACCATAAAACAACCATAATGCACAAAGAAACCACAACACAAAATATGCATGGTTCACACCCAGCCTGGGGCTACGTCCACCAACTCTTCTTCTATTTCTTTCTTTCTGTCAATCATCTACATGCACAGAGCCACAAGATCCTATCCTGCATAGGACATGAGATCTACGCGCACTCCACCAGATCCTCCTTCCTCGAGCTAGGTTACAACACAAAATCCTTTTCACAGTCTCTTACAGACACTTGCACTTAGCCTTGCAAGTCTCAAACAGTATGCACAAAGCATTTACAACTATCACTTGCACTTAGCAAATTGGCCTCATTATCTTTAGCACCGCCTACTTACATCGCCTATCTTTCTATTTATACATTACAAAATGGCCTAGGCATGGGTAAACCCATGGGATGACATCCCCATACCCGTTACATAAGCCCAGAACCCAAAAATCCCTAAACAAGGGGTCGAGATCCCACGATCTCCACTTCGAATTGTGATCTACCTTCGACAACCTATCAAAGTCCCAAAATAGGTCAAACCTGACCAAGGATTTACAAAAATTGTTCAAGGGCCAACATGCTCCCAACACTCACCTGTGACTCGTCCCGAGTCACTCTAATCTGGGTATCTCTGCCTCAAAATCCTCGAGCCTGACTCGAGCTACTTCGACCTGCTGTTGCGCCAAGGTCTCTTGATCGATGAACTCTTGAATAATTGCCTTGTTCACAGGTCCCTCTAAGCATTTTTCTACTGAAGTGACTTCTTGTTCCATCTCTCCTCCTCGGCCTTCAATTTCCTCAAACAATTGACAAGCTTCGTCTTGGACTAGTTGTAGCCTCTGAGTCACTTTCATTACTTTTTTCTATATGGTATGGACCTTTTGTTGAGCTGTGTGGTGTTCCTGGGATATTTTCATTCTTTCAACTATTGAAAGGAGCTTCAACTGTGCTTGTACTGTCACTGTTTGTTTCTTTGCTTCTTGGAGTTGTGACTCCAGTGTCTTCAGTTCAGGGTCCTCAGTAAGTCACTCATAAGTCTGTGCACTTCTACTGCTAAGATGTTTACATTCCAAAGCTAATTCTCTAATCCTCTCAACTATGCTTCGGGCAGTGGCTTCTCTTTGGTCTCGCACGTCCTGCAGAGTACTTGGTACTATTTGTAGCTCAAGATCTGCTATTCTCTGTTGAAGCTGCTGGATGGCTTCAGCAAGCTGCGCTACTTGATGCTCCACTATGTCTTCCTCCTTTTTCTCTAAGCCCATCACAGAGCGAAGTGCTCTGCTGACTGCTTATTTTACTCCAACATGCTCCACGAGCAACTATTCTTTCTCTTTTTGGATCTGCTCTTTCTCCTCTTTGAACTTTTCTTGGAGGTCGTCCTTCTCCTGCTACGCAACTCAACGTTTCTCTATCACTTTCTCTTGGGATTGCTTCAAGGCCACTATGTCTTGTTCTGTTTCTTCATCTGCGTGACGAAGCTGAGCTTCGGTCACATCTGCTAGTCTGCGAATTTGGGTAGGCTCATCTCCCAACTTTGTTCCTTATGATGGTGGGGGCGCAGTGGACATTGCGTGGCTGGAGTGAAGGGCCTGCTGTACCCCTCGCAGTTCTGTTACAATTTTTTCATACATGGTCTCTTTCTTAGCTTCATTTCTCTGCAAAAGATCTTCCGAGGCATCTGATACAGCTGTGATGATGAATTCGAAGTCATCGAGTGCGAGCATAGTCTGCATCTTAGTCTTACTAACTTTTGTCGTCTTCCGCGATGTGGGTTTCGTGGGAGAAACCTTTCTTTTGTTAGACGATTCTACGTCATCAGGGGGATTCTGTGGCGGTTTTACATCACCTTTCTTCTACTGATCTTCTTTTCCATTGTTCTCTTCTTTTTATACTTCGTCATCACCTCCTCCTCCAGGTGATTCTGAAGCAGTTTCTTCTGATGCACTGCTCAACTGTTGGACCTCTTCTGTATTCTTCCTTATGTTAGTTCCAGGTGTATCATGCCCTTCACGAGTGACCATCGGGCTTCCAGTTAGTTCGGTATAGGACAATTATGTAGGGTCAACAGGGATAAGGAGCTATGTAGGCCATTCCTTAGTTATTTCTTCTAGTTCCTTCTCTGTGAGTTTGTAATAACTGTGTAGTACTTCTTTGTGTTCGTCTCCACATGCAGTGATGTAGATAAAATGTCTGTCTACGTGGAAATTCACAAATGTCCTGAACATGTGCAGGGTGTTCGAAATTATATGAGGGACAACCTCAATAGCCCTCTTTAACTGCAGGTAGTAGGTGTGGAACATCGTGTTTGACTTCCATTGTTTTCCCATATCGCTCGAATACCAGAGCGAAGTGAACTTCGCGGATAATGGTTCATATGGCTCTATTTCAGGGAAGGTCGCACCTTTCGGCATCTCCCAAGCTATGAATGCGATGAGGATAAGCAGGAAACTAAAATGGAACTCATAGCCTTGATCCTAATCTTCTTGACAGTCTTGGTCTAACTGGTTCACTAAGTACTTTTTCCAGTTCATTTGTAGCCCCTCCATGCATTTTCCTGCGAGGTCAACAACAAACCCTGTGACCTGCGTGGGTTTGTTCTTCCGGATTAGATTACCATCAATCAACTGGAAATCAAGGCACACTGTACCATTATGGATGGAGGCTACCTTGTATCCTTGCTTCCTTTTCTCCACATCGTCGTATGTATATTTAATCTTCTCCAGCAGGGCATAGTCTGCAACCTTCCCTAGGTAAAAGTCTTGTGGGTCTGGTCCCTACATGCTTAGTCCGGTGATCCGATGGATCAGTGCCAGGTCGATGGTGATGCGTATGTCTAGCCACAGGTAGCCACCATGTAAGCTCGACAACAGTAGCTTAACACACGTGTTAACCTCCTGGTGCCTTCCAAATTGGGGTATTTTCATCACGTTCAGAATAGTGGACTACGCGAGGTCCATAGTCCATGGTTGGGGGATTATTCTTGACTTCTTCCCCTTCGTCCTAGTCAAATACCTGTGAGGTGCGAGCATGATAAAGTTCTCTCGGTCTCCCAAGTTGAAGTAATTGATTTTCAACGTCAAAATCTTATCCTATTGAGACTTGCTTGTGTGTATCCCCTTCGGGAGGTACGCAGTAACCAAGGTATAGTCAAAGTCCCTGGGGACACTGTGACGATTCACTGCATTGGCTAGAGGCGAGATGTATTCGGGCATTATGAATGGGATTAAATTCACATTTTCCAAGTCATCTCGACGCTTGTTTCTTTTCGCGGCTGCAATTCAGGATGGTCCGGAGCTATGAGGAGGCGACGGGGAGGCTTGCACTACTCTTGTCGATGAAGCTTGAATTACGATGGAAAGCACATTCTTAGCCATAAGTTTGATTAGAAATTTTTCGATAGACTTTTCTATGGCGTTGAGTTCGTTCAACATGCATGCTCGATATCGGATAACTCAGGTCGATGAAAAAATCCTCAATGCAATTGAATAGGTAGTGAAGTCTCAGTAAGCACAACACAATAACAATGAGTTCTTTTTTTGTCTCGGATACAATTCACGAAAGTGTGCGCAACACAATAGTCAAAAGAATAAGTAGACAACAATGTAACAAATCCCTCCAATGGACAAGAAGCCTTCATCAATGTAGTTTTGTCTGTTACGGTACGGTCCCAATGGTCCGATGGAGAGATTTTTCATCATAACTATTGTTCTAACCATTCGGGAACGTCAATCTAATGGTTATAATGCCTCCAACGGTCATATCTCTCCACCATGGTGAAGTGCCAATCTGAGATGCTTTGATATTCCGACGAAGTTCAAATTCTGGAGACCTTAATTTTGCGAAGTCTTTTCTGGAACTTCCTGTAATTTCTCTAACTTTGCTTTCTTCTTGCTGAGCTTTCTAGACTTCTTCCCTGTGATCTGCATTTCGATATCCCTCTTTCCATTCTGATTCTTATCTCCTCTTGGCATGGTAACTTCACGTTGTTGGTGATATTTCCTAGGGTTCAAGGGAAATACTTCTTCTCTGTCTAGGTTAGGTGCTCTACTCTCTTGTAGAGACAGGTGTTTCAAGTCTTCTTGTGTTATTTCAACTTCGACATCCAAGTTTCTGGTTCTGAATAGCTTTGACATGTTTTCCTGTTCTTTGATCAAGTGCGCTATCCTCCTAGTCATGAAATCTTTTAATTCTTTCGTTTTATGTTCTAGAGCTTCCTCTTCTTTTCTTCGAGTCTGATCTTTCTCAATCCAGGGTTTTCCTAGTAACATAACAAATGGGGTGTTGTTCTCAATAAATTTAACAACCTCAAATTATTCCTCTGTTGAAGTTCCATGAGCACTCATAGAGGTTTGGGTAAGTCTTCCACACAGGGTTATCATCTTTCCTCTAAATAATCCTATTCCTCCCAATGAAGGAATCATAGCAGGCTTTCCTAAAATTTCCCAAGTTCTTTCTGTCATAATATTCACCTGTGTTTCCTCATCTAGAACACAGTCTATGTCAAAGTATTTTATTCTTGTTTCTATGCACTCTTTCTCTTTGAAGATCTCTGATAAGTTGATATCTTTGTGGTCATTCAGGGTTTCTTTCATTTGACGTAATATAGTCTCTGATTCTTTTTGGGGTTCTTCCATGGTCTCAGTTTCTTGGCCTTCCTCAGGGTTTTCTTGTCTCATATTTATTCTTTCGACCTTAGAAATCATTCTAGGGCAATCCAGAACTTCATGGTCCATATCTTTACAACAAAGAAAACTAGGTCTTCTACCAAATCATGCCCTAGCAAGATGTCCCGGTCTTCTGCAATTGTAACAAAGAGTTAATCCTCTCTTTCTCTTAAATGATCCCTATTCTTTCTTGTACTACGCACTAGGATCATAGTGACTAACCTGCAGAAAATTATACCTAGGATCCTACCTCCATTTGTTAGTCCAAACATTCTTTCTATGCATAGGAATAACATATCTTTCATTATTTCTATCAGATCTACTCATATCAAACCTTATTTCTTCTAGATGTGCCCTAATTTCCAGACTAGGACAAAATTTATCAAACATACCTAGATCCATACATTCAAAACAAAATTTTCCACTTATCTTACCTTTATGAGAGCACAAAGCTTTCAAATATTACCTCTTTTTGACAAAAAATTTCAATGATCTTACCTCGTTTTCTTCATATCTGATTCCTTTCTTAGCACAGAGCTTCACAGTCAAGTAGAATATTGCGCACTTAAAGAAATAGATCTACGCACAAATCTTTCTTTCTTTTCCTCAGTTCCCAGCAATCATATTTTCGGGTCTTGACAATGGAACCATTTGTTGGCATAAGGGCAGACCCAGGGTTCAACACTTCAACAACGCACCAACAAAACCCTAACTATTGGCCCTTTCGACAACACCTGTGAAGCAGATGAAGTCTCACCTGAGGTAAAGGCAGGGGTGGTTGCAGGACTCAGATGTATGCAACCTAGATGGGACATATATCTGTGATTAAAACACCTTAACAAATAAATTAGTGATTTCCATTCATTATTAGTTAGCCTTTGTCTACAATGCAGATAAACCCTAATTACAACGCAACGTAGTATTCAACAAGATTCAACACATTCAAGAACTAAGCACATCAACATATATCAGATCTAGCATCTTAATCACGTCATTAGGCACCAAGCTATCATATTCATCTAAGCATACGTCATTGCACTAAGAACTAATCATATGAACCATAAAACAACCATAATGTATAAAGAAACCACAACACAGGATATACGTGGTTCACCCCCACCCTGGGGCTACATCCACCAAATCTTCTTCTCTTTATTTTTTTCTATCAATCATCTACATGCACAAAGCCACAAGATCCTACTCCACATAGGACAGGAGATCTACATGCACTCCGCTACATCCTCCTTCCTCGAGCTAGGTTACAACACAAAAACCTTTTCGCAGTCTCTTACAGACACTTGCACTTAGCCTTGGAAGTCTCAAACAATATGCACAAAGAATTTACAACTATCAATTTAACTTAGCACATTGGCCTCATTACCTTTATCACCTCCTACTTGCATCGCCTAGCTTTCTATTTATACATTTCAAAATGGCCTAGGCATGGGTAAACCCATGGGCCGACATCCCCATACCCATTACATAATCCCAGAACCCAAAAAGCCCTAAACAAGGGGTTGAGATCCCGTGATCTCCGCTTTGACTTGCACTCCACCTTTGACAGCATGTCGAAGTCCCAAAATAGGTCAAACCTGACCAAGGATCTCCAAAACTTGGTCAAGGGCCAACAATATGGTTGGACCAGGGTTTTTTATGTGAACCAGATATCTAGATCATCTTTGTGTGGAAATTAAAAAAACTAAAAAAGAGGAAAAAAGCATGGGAACATCAATTGAGGTATGATAGTCTACGTGGACTTGAACAGTTTGAGGAGGAGTTACACACAAATTACCTTTCTTCTCCGTGGGATGGGAGTGATTTGTCTTCTGAAATCCTTATAAATTTTTTGGAAGAGGAACAAAATTCTTTGCTCCTTCTCGAGGAAGAGCTCTGGAGACAAAGGAGTAGAGCGACTTGGCTTAAAAGTGGTGACCAAAGCACTATATTTTTTCATAATTTTGCAGCGACGTGCAAAAACAAGAAGCATATTTGGGAAATCTTAGACGAGGATGGAAATCATCACAGGGGTCAAGTGGACTTAAAAAGTGAAGCAATGATACATTTTAAAATCCTTTTTAAAATTAGCATCCCACCTTCCCCATCGGATCAAGCTTATACAACCAACATCTTTCCTTGGTTTGTTGATGAGGAGGAACACAATATTCTATATCGGCCCTGCACAAAGTCAGAGATTTGGGAGATACTAAAACATTTTTCCAATGACAAGAGTTTAGGCCTTAGCAGCTGGACGGTGTAATTCTTTACTTAGTTCTTTCAATTACTTGGTGATGATCTGTTGGAACTAGTGGAGGATATCAGAAGTAGAGGAAATGTCCATAGCTCTTTAAACTCTACTTTTTTAGTGCCAATTCCAAAGGAAAAAAATCCTATGACCTTCAATGACTATATACCTATTGATCTCTACAACCTTTGTTATAAGTTGATTGCAAAGGTGATTGCAAATATACTGAAGTCAATCCTCTCGAAATCACTGTCAAGTGTACAACTCGACTTCTTGAAAGGAAGGTAGAAACTGGATGCTATTAGGACTGCTCAAGAATGTATTCACAGTATAAAAAAGAAAAAGCTTCAGGTTCTTATTTTAAAGTTGGATCTAAAAAAAGCTTACGATTGTGTTAGTTGGGACTTTCTCAGGCTGATTTTGATTAAAACGGGTTTTAGTTTACTTACCATAAATTGGATCATGAGTTGTGTTGTCAGTTCATCCTTTGTTGTTATAATTAACGGGGAGGCCTCTTCCTTCTTTTGGAGTGATCACGGTCTGAGACAAGGCTGCCCACTGTCACCTTTATTATTCACTCTAGTCATGGAAAGTTTTAGTTTGTTGATGAAGAAAGCCCAGGGTGAGGGCAGTTTTTCTGGGGTGAAAGTCTCCCGTATTGTTAAAATTATCCATCTTTTTTTCGTAGACGAAATTTTAATTATGTCAAGGGCCACCTTGGAGGAGTGGAAGGAGATAAACTGACTCCTGAAGCTTTTCTGTGGTGCTTCGGGCCTGAAAGTAAATCTAAGTAAATCGACCTTTCATCATTCAGGTATCCAAGGAGATTTACTGGAAAAGTTAAAAGATGTCTTCTCCTTCAAATTTACTGATCTGGCAGAGGGATTTAGATATTTGGGATATTTTTTAAAAGCAAAAAAGTTAAATTTTGCAGACTGGAGATGGCTCATTTCAAAGATTGAAATCATAATTGGTCACTAGTGTAATAGGTGGTTGTCTATTGGTGGGATCTTTATTCTAATAAAATGTGTCCTAGAATCAAAATTTGTATATTGGATGGCACTCGCGGCGGTTCCTAGATTAGTTTTAAATAAAATCCGACAACTGATTTTTTATTTCCTTTGGTCTGGAGGTGGTTCGACACAAAATTATCATCTTTGTTGCTGGGAGGCGATCTCTAAACTGAAGTTTATGGTGGTTGGGGACTTAGAAACTTATTTGACTTTAACTTGGTGCTTGCTGCCAATTCATTGTGGAGAGTGTTAACAAAACAAGGGATCTGGAATAACGTAATAAAGGATAAGTACTTGCCTTATACTTCTGTCATCACTTGGCTTAGATCGGCTATGACAACTCAACCTTTGGCCTCAAAAACTTGGAAAAACTTAACAAAGTCCCTTCCTCTCATCACTCATTGGCTTATTTGGTTTCCAGGTAATGGTCAATCAATCCTTTTAGGCCATTTTGGGCAATGGTACTTTATCTTTTCTCTCTCCAGACATCTTAGTAGTGTTGAAAGATAGAAGTCTTAGATACCTCTATCAAGCTAGGATACAAAATACTCAGGGTTTATATATTGATCAGTGGAAAAGTAGCACTGATATGGGCCTTTCGAGTGCTCTTTCATCTGAGTGGAGCTCATTCTATAATTTTCTTATGTGTTCGAGGATCCACCTTCAAAACAATGAATATCTCCTTATTTGGACCGATAGTGATAACTCGGGCTGCCTCTCTATCAAATTTTTTTATTTAGCATTACAACAAAAGCTCTGGCAATGCCATGTATCAGGTTGGAGGTGACATTTATGGTCATGGGACATTGCTTTGAAGATCAAATTGTTCACTTGGCTCTCAGTGGAGGATAAAATTCTCACCTGGGAGAACCTACTTAAAAAGGGTTGGGAAGGACCAAGTTTTTTCACTCTGTGCTTGTGCGGCTCGGATTCAGTTATGAACCTTTTTATTTATTGTACTTTCACTCTTCAGGTGTGGAATAAGTTTTATTATTCACTCCATATTAACACTTTGTGGGAAGGAAACTCACTATCAAACTGATATGCCAATTGGATAAAAAAATAATGGAACTACAGAACGTTGCCTTCCTTGTTCTGTTGGTGCATTTGGGTGGAAAGAAATATATTTTTTTTTTAAATCGTAATCCATCTATATAGGTGGTGTTTCAAAAAGCTTTAGGTCTTCAAAAATTAGCATAAGTAAAGGGTTCTTGAAGTGGTAAGGGTCATCAGATACAAAAGACTCCAGTTTTTACTATGAAAAATATAGGTTGGTTCGATGGTGCAGCACAAGAAAATGGAAATCTGAGTAGACCAGGGGGAGTCATCAAAGTCAATGAGGATACGAGATACAAATGTACTTGTAATTGTGGTCCTGGGACCAATACAAGGGAAGAAATATTAGGGGCATGGGTGACCTTATCATTGGCAGTACGACTGGGACTAGATCAACTACAAGTTTTTGGTGACTCTAAAGTCATAATTGAGTGGCTAAATGACAGGGGAAAATTAAATGCATATGCCCTTCTGGGTTGTATGGAAAAGATTAGGGATTAAAAAAAATTGTTTAAGAACATCAACTTTGATCACTTATTCAAAGAACAAATTTTGATAGCTGATGCTCTTTCCAAAAAAACCTTGAAATCCCCAGAAGGAATGATCACCTACAACAAATGGATCGAATGACATGAAGGCCCATCATATAATTTGCAACTTTACTAAGGATTTTGGCTCTTGCAATATTTCTGAAATTCATTTTTGATCCTTTGATCTATGTATCTTCCTTAGGACTTATGCGGAAGCTTAGTGAGCTTTTTAATATTTTGTTCTTATTTTCTATTTGTGGGAGCCCATGCTATGGCTTGGATACATTCACATAGCTGTGATGGATTCTTATCCTTCATCTAAGAGATAGATTCATATTCTATACCTGAGAAGGAACAAACTCTTTTGGTGGGGTTGGGAGAATTATTACTTTAGCATGACTGATCATTATGTAGAAGTGACTTGTAAATGAAAACACTATATATATCAATATATTGGGAAATTTTCTGCTGGAAAAAAAGTTCATTATTTCAATAATGAGATCATTGTATTATATGAGAGAAGTACACACCTACCGCAATTTTGTAGTTGAGTCGACAAGTCAAATCATATCACATCTAATGGTTTCTTATTCGACTATGATTCCCATGTTTCTTTATNTGGGGGAATTTTTTTGTAGGGTTTCTTATTGGAAAATAACATTCAAATCCACTTACTCAATGTTTATGGGCCCCGTAGTGAAAATAAAGTTTTCTGGGAGCAGGTGGCAACACGTGGATTATTGGACTCTAATAATCGCATTGTTGCAACTGATATAAATCTGTCCACTAGAGCGGATGAGGTTTGGGGAGCCAAAGAACATTTAGACAACTTGGCTGGGTATTTCAAAGACTTGTTTCAATCTCATCACTTAGTGGACATGTTCCCAGATGTCCTGGTTCCGACTTGGAGAAATGGCAGAGTAGGGAGTGCTTATATTGCCAAAAGATTAGATTGTATTTTAGCAGCAGAATCTTTATCATGTCAACCGGGACAATTCATATCCTGGGTGGAGTACCCATTCTTCTATGATCATGCCCCTGTGGTTGCACAATTTGAATTTCAACATTTTCCAACGACTTACCTATTCAAATGCAACTCTTCTTGGCTGCGGGAGACAAAATTTGAGAATTTGGTTAATGAGGTGTGTGTTGGCACGGGGGCAGACCCAGGGTTCAACGCTTCAACAACGCACCAAAAAAACCCTAACTACTGGCCCTTTCGGCAAAACCTGTGAAGAAGATGAAGTCTCACCCGAGGTAGAGGTAGGGGTGGTTGCAAGACTCAGATGTCTGCAACCTAGCTGGGACATAGATCTATGATTACAACACCTTAACATAGCACTTAGCGGTTGTCATTAATTAGTACTTAGCCTTTGTCTACAACGTAGATAAATCCTAATTACAGTGCAACGTAGTATTCAACAAGATTCAACACATTCAAGCACTAAGCACATCAACATAGATCATATCTAGCATCTTATTCAAATCATTAGGCACTAAGCTATCATATTCATCTAAGCATACATCATTTCACTAAGCACTACTCATATGAACCATAAAACAACCATAATGCACAATGAAACCACAACACAAAATATGCATGGTTCACACCTAGCCTAGGGCTACATCCACCAACTCTTCTTCTATTTCTTTCTTTCTGTCAATCATCTACATGCACAGAGCCACAAGATCCTATTCTGCATAGAACATGAGATCTACGCACACTCCACTAGATCCTCTTTCCTCGAGCTAGGTTACAACACAAAAGCCTTTTCACAGTCTCTTACAAACACTTGCACTTAGCCTTGCAAGTCTCAAATAGTATGCACAAAGCATTTACAACTATCACTTGCACTTAGTAAATTGGCCTCATTACCTTTAGCACTGCCTACTTACATCACCTATCTTTCTATTTATACATTACAAAATGGCCTAGGCATGGGTAAACCCATGGGTTGACATCCCCATACCCGTTACATAATCCCAGAACCCAAAAATCCCTAAACAATGGATCGAGATCCCGCGATCTCCGCTTCAAATTGTGCTCCACCTTCGACAACCTATCGAAGTCCCAAAATAGGTCAAACCTGACCAAGGATCTACAAAACTTGGTCAAGGGCCAATATGCTCCCAACACTCACCTGTGACTCATCCCGAGTCACTCTAATCTAGGTAGCTCTGCCTCAAAATCCTCGAGCCTAACTCGAGCTACTTCGACCTGCTGCTGCGCCAAGGTCTCTTGCTCGACGAACTCTTGAATAATTGCCTTGTTCACAAGTCCCTCTAAGCATTTTTCTACTGAAGTGACTACTTGTTCCATCTCTCCTCCTCGGCCTTCAATTTCCTCAAACAATTGACAAGCTTCGTCTTGGACTGGTTGCAGCCTCTGAGTCACTTTCATTACTTTTTTCTATATGGTATGGACATGTTGTTGAGCTATGTGGTGTTCCTGAGATATTTTCATTCTTTCCACTATTGAAAGGAGCTTCAACTGCGCCTGTACTGTCACTGCTTGCTTCTTTTCTTCCTGGAGCTATGACTCTAGTTTCTTCAATTCAGGGTCCTCAGTAAGTCACTCATAAGTCTGCGCACTTCTACTGCTAAGATGTTTACATTCCAAAGATAATGCTCTAATCCTCTCAACTATGCTCCGGGCAGTGGATTCTCTTTGGTCTCACACGTCCTGTAGAGTACTTGGTACTGTTTGTAGCTCAAGATCTGCTATTCTCTATTGAAGCTGTTGGATGGCTTTAGCAAGCTGCGCTACTTAATGCTCCACTGGGTCTTCCTCCTTTTTCTCTAAGCCCGTCACAGAGAGAAGTGCTCTATTGACTACTTATTTTACTCCAACCTACTCCACGAGCAACTATTCTTTCTCTTTTTGGATCTGCTCTTTCTCCTCTTTGAACTTTTCTTGGAGGTCGTCCTTCTCCTACTGCGCAACTCGACGTTTCTCTATCACTTTCTCTTGGGATTGCTTTAGGGCCACTGTGTCTTGTTCTGTTTCTTCATCTGCACGATGAAGCCGAGCTTCAGTCACATCTTCTAGTCTGTGAATTTGGGTAGGCTCATCTCCCAACTTTGTTCCTTATGATGGCAGGGGTGCAGTGGACATTGCGCGGCTGAGTAAAGGGCATGTTGTACCCCTCATAGTTCTGTTTCAATTTTTTCATACATGGTCTCTTTCTTAGCTTCATTTCTCTGCAAAAGATCTTCCAAGGAGTCTGATACAACTACGATGATGAAGTCGAAGTCATCGAGTGCGAGCACAGTCTGCATCTTAGTCTTACTAGCTTTTGTCTTCTTCCGCGATGTGGGTTTCGTGGGAGAAACCTTTATTTTGTTAGACGACTCTGCGTCATAAGGGGGATTCTGTGGCAGTTTTACTTTACCTTTCTTCTGCTGATCTTCTTTTCCATTGTTCTCTTCTTTTTATACTTCGTCATCACCTCCCCCTCCAGGTGATTCTGAAGTAGTTTCTTCTGATGCACTGCTCAACTGTTGGACCTCTTTTGTATTGTTCCTTATGTTAGTTCCAGGTGTATCATGCCCTTCACGAGTGACCATCGGGCTTCCAATTAGTTCGGTATAGGACAGTTCTGCAGGGTCAACAGGGATAAGGAGCTATGTAGGCCATTACTTAGTTATTTCTTCTAGGTCCTTCTTTGTGATTTTGTAATAACTGTGTAGTACTTCTTTGTGTTCATCTCCACACACAGTGATGTAGATAAAATGTCTGTCTGTGTGGAAATTCACAAATGTCCTGAACCTATGCAGGGTGTTCGACGTTATATGAGGGAAAACCTCAATATCCCTCTTTAACTGTAGGTAGTAGGTGTGGAACAATGTGTTTGACTGCCATTGTTTTCCCATATCACTCGAATACCAGAGCGAAGTGAACTTCGCGGATAATGGTTCAGATGGCTCTATTTCAGGGAAGGTCACACGTTTCAGCATCTCCCAAGCTATGAATGCGATGAGGATAAGCAGGCAACTAAAATGGAACTCATAGCCTTGATCCTAAACTTCGTGACAGTCTTGGTCTAACTAGTTCACTAAGTACTTTTCCCAGTTCATCTGTAGCCCCTCCATGCATTTTCCTGTGAGGTCAACAACAAACCCTGTGACCTATGTGGGTCTGTTCTTCCGGACTAGATTACCATCAATAAACTGGCAAGAAAGGCACACTGTACCATTCTGGATGGAGGCTACCTTGTAGCCTCGCTTCCTCTTCTCCACATCGTCATATGTATATTTAATCTTCTCCGACAATGCACAGTCTCCAACCTTCCCTAGGTAAAAGTCTTGTGGGTCTGGTCCCTGCATGCTTAGTCTGGTGATCCGATGGATCAGTGCCAGGTCGATGGTGATGCATATGTCTAGCCATAGGTAGCCACCATGTAAGCTCGACAACAGTAGCTTAACACATGTGTTAACCTCCTAGTGCCTTCCAAATTGGGGTATTTTCATCACGTTCAGAATAGTGGACTACGCGAGGTCCATAGTCCATGGTTGGGGGATTATCCTAGACTTTTTCCCTTTTGTCCTAGTCAAATACCTGTGAGGTGCGAGCATGATAAAGTTCTCTCGGTCTCCCAAGTTGAAGTCATTGATCTTTAATGTTATAATATTATCCTACTGAGACTTTCTTGTGCATATCCCCTTCAGGAGGTACGCAATAACCAAGGTATATTCGAAGTCCCTGGGGACACTGTCATGATTCACTGCATCGCCTAGAGGCGAGATGTATTCGAGCATGATGGATGGGATGAACTTCACGTTTTCCAAGTCATCTCGACGCTTGGTTCTTTTCTTGGCTGCAGTTCAGGATGGTCCAGATCTGTGAGCAGTCGACGGGGAGGCTTGCACTCCTCTTGTCGATGAAGCTTGAATTCCGATGGACATCACCTTCTTATCCATAAGTTCGATTAGAAATTTTTCGATAGACTTTTCTATGGCAATGAGTTCATCCGACATGCACGCTCGATATCGGATAACTTAGGTAGATGAATAAATCCTCAATGCAATAGAATAGGTAACGAAGTCTCAGTAAGCACAACACAATAACAATGAGTTCTTTTGTTGGATCAGATACAATTCTCGAAAGTGTGCGCGACACAATAGTCGACAGAATAACTAGACAACAATGTAACAGATCCCTCCAACGGACAAGAAGCCTTCATCAATGTAGTTTTGTCTGTTATGGCATGGTCCGAACGGTCTGATGGAGAGATTTTTTATCATAACTATTGTTCTAACCATTTGGGAACGTCAATCTAATGGTTATAATGCCTCCAATGGTCATATATCTCCACCATGGCGAAGTGCCAATCTGAGATGCTCTGATATTCCGACGAAGTTCAAATTCTGGAGACCTTAATTCTGCAAAGTCTTTTATGGAACTTCCTGTAATTTCTCTAACTTTGCTTTCTTCTTGCTGAGCTTTCTAGACTTCTTCCCTGTGATCTGCATCTCGGTATTCCTCTTTCCATTCTGATTCTTATCTCCTCTTGGCATAGTAACTTCATGTTGTTGGTGATTTTTCCTAGGGTTCAAGGGAAATACTTTTTCTCTGTCTGGGGTAGGTGCTCTACTCTCTTGTAGAGACAGGTGTTTCAAGTCTTCTTATGTTCTTTCAACTTTGACATCCAAGTTTCTGGTTCTAAATAGCTTCGACCTGTTCTCCTGTTCTTCGATCAAGTGCGCTATCTTCCTAGTCATGAAATATTTTAATTCTTTTGTTTTATGTTCTAGAGCTTCCTCTTCTTTTCTTCGGGTTTGATCTTTCTCAATCTAGGGTTTTCCTAGTAACATAACAAATGGGGTGTTGTTCTCAATAAATTTAAAACCTCAAATTCTTCCTCTGTTGAAGTTCCATGAGCACTCATAGAGGTTTGGGTAAGTCTTCCACATAGGGTTATCATCTTTCCTCTAAATAATCCTATTCCTCCCAATGAAGGAATCATAACAGGCTTTCCTAAAATTTCCCAAGTTCTTTCTGTCATAATATTCACCTATGTTTCCTCATCTAGAACACAGTCTATGTCAAAGTCTCATATTCTTGTTTCTATGCACTCTTTCTCTTTGAAGATATCTGATAAGTTGATATCTCTGTGGTCATTCAAGGTTTCTTTCATTTGAAGTAATATAGTCTCTAATTCTTTTTGGGGTTCTGCCATGGTCTCAGTTTCTTAGCCTTCCTCAGGGTTTTCTTGTCTCATATTTATTCTTTCGACCTTAGAAATCATTCTAGGGCAATCCAAAACTTCATGGTCCATAGCTTTACAACAAAGACAACTAGGTCTTCTACCAGGGCATGCCTTAGCAAGATGTCCCGGTCTTCTGCAACTGTAACAAAGATTTAATCCTCTCTTTCTCTTAAATGATCCCTATTCTTTCTTGTACTATGCACTAGGATCATAGTGACTAACCTGCAAAAAATTATTCCTAGGATCCTACCTCCATTTGTTAGTCCAAACATTCTTTCTATGCATAGGAATAACATATCTTTCATTATTTCTATCAGATCTACTCATATCAAACCTTATTTCTTCTAGATGTGCCCTAATTTTCAGACTAGGACAAAATTTATCAAACATACCTAGATCGATACTTTCAAAACAAAATTTTCCACTTATCTTACCTTTATGAGATCACAAAACTTTCAGATATTACCTCTTTTTGACAAAAAATTTCATTGATCTTACCTCTTTTTCTTCATATCTGATTCCTTTCTTAGCACGGAGCTTCGCAGTCAAGTATAATATTGCGCACTTAAAGAAATAGATCTACGCACAGAGCTTTCTTTCTTTTCCTCAGTTCTCAGCAATCAGATTTTCAGGTCTTGACAACGGAAACATTTGTTGGCACAAGGGAAGACCCAGGGTTCAACACTTCAACAATGCACCAACAAAGCCCTAACTATTGGCCCTTTGGCAACACCTGTGAAGTAGATGAAGTCTCACCTGAGGTAAAGGTAGGGGTGGTTGCAGGACTCAAATGTATGCAACCTAGCTGGGACATAGATCTGTGATTACAACACCTTAACAAACAACTTAGCACTTGTCATTCATTATTACTTAGCCTTTGTCTACAACGCAGATACACCCTAATTACAACGCAACACAGTATTCAACAAGATTCAACACATTCAATCACTAAGCACATCAACATATATCAGATCTAGAATCTATTCACATCATTAGGCACTAAGCTATCATATTCATCTAAGAATATGTCATTTCACTAATCACTAATCATATGAACCATAAAACAACCATAATGCATAAAAAAACCACAACACAGGATATACGTGGTTCACCCCCAACCTGGGGCTACATCCACCAACTCTTCTTCTCTTTATTTTTTTCTGTCAATCATCTACATGCACAGAGCCATAAGATCCTACTACGCATAGGACAGAAGATCTACACGCACTCCGCCAGATCCTCCTTCCTTGAGCTAGGTTACAACACAAAAACCTTTTCACAGTCTCTTACAGACACTTTCACTTAGCCTTACAATTCTCAAATAGTATGCACAAATCATTTAAAACTATCACTTTCACTTAGCACATTGGCCTCATTACCTTTAGCACCTCCTACTTGCATCGCCTAGATTTCTATTTATACATTTCAAAATGGCCTAGGCATGGGTAAACCCATGGGCCGATATCCCCATACCTGTTACATAAGCCCAGAACCCAAAAATCCCTAAACAAGGGGTCGAGATCCTGTGATCTCTGCTTTGACTTGCGCTCCACCTTCGATAGCTTGTCGAAGTCCCAAAATAGGTCAAACCTGACCAAGGATCTCCAAAACTTGGTCAAGGGCCAACAATATGGTTGGACCAGGGTTTTTTATGTGAACCAGATATCTAGCTCAGGTTTGTGTGGAAATTAAAAAAACTAAAAAGAGGAAAAAAGCATGGGAACGTCAAATGAGGTATGATAGTCTATGTGGACTTGAACAGTTTGACGAGGAGTTACACACAAATTACCTTTCTTCTCTTTGGGGTGGGAGTGATTTGTCTTCTGAAAGCCTTATAAAAATTTTGGAAGAGGAACAAAATTCTTTGCTCCTTCTCGAGGAAGAGCTTTGGAGACAAAGGAGTAGAGTGACTTAGCTTAAAAGTGGTGACCATACCACTAGATTTTTTCATAATTTTGCAACGATGCGCAAAAACAAGAAGCATATTTGGGAAATCTTAGACGAGGATGGAAATCATCATAGGGGTCAAGTGGACTTAAAAAGTGAAGCAATGATACATTTTAAAATCCTTTTTAAAATTGGCATCCCACCTTCCCCATTGGATCAAGATTATACAACCAATATATTTCCTTGGTTTTTTTATGAGGAGGAACACAATATTCTATATCGACTCTTCACAAAGTCAGAGATTTGGGATATACTAAAACATTTTTCCAATGACAAGAGTCTAGGCCTTAACGGTTGGACGGTGTAATTCTTTACTCAGTTCTTTCAATTACTTGGCGATGATCTGTTGGAACTAGTGGAGGATATCAAAAGCAGAGGAAATGTCCATAGCTCTTTAAACTCTACTTTTTTAGTGCTGATTCCAAAGGAAAAAAATCCTATGACCTTCAATGACTATATACTTATTGATCTCTACAACCTTTGTTATAAGTTGATTGCGAAGGTGATTGCAAATATACTGAAGTCAATCCTCTCAAAATCACTGTCAAGTGTATAACTCGACTTCTTAAAAGGCAGGCAGAAACTGGATGCTATTAGGACTGCTCAACAATGTATTCACAGTATAAAAAAGAAAAATCTTCAGGTTCTTATTTTAAAGTTGGATCTAAAAAAAGCATACGATTGTGTTAGTTGGGACTTTCTCAGGCTGATTTTGATTAAAATGGGTTTCAGTTTACTTACCATAAATTGGATCATGAGTTGTGTTGTCAGTTCATCCTTTGTTGTTATAATTAACGGGGAGGCCTCTTCTTTCTTTCGAAGTGATCACGGTCTGAGACAAGGCTTCCCACTGTCACCTTTATTATTCATTCTAGTCATGGAAAGTTTTAGTTTGTTGATGAAGAAATCCCAGTGTGAGGGCAGTTTTTCTGGGGTGAAAGTCTCCCATATTGTTAAAATTATCCATCTTTTTTTCGTAGACGAAATTTTAATTATGTCAAGGGCCACCTTGGAGGAGTGGAAGGAGATAAACTGACTCCTGAAGATTTTCTGTGGTGCTTTGGGCCTGAAAGTAAATCTGAGTAAATCGAACTTTCATCATTCAGGTATCCAAGGAGATTTACCGGAAAATTTAAAAGATGTCTTCTTCTTCAAATTTACTGATCTGGCAGAGGGATTTAGATATTTGGGATATTTTTTTAAAGAAAAAAAGTTAAATTTTGCAAACTGGAGATGGCTCATTTCAAAGATTGAAATCATAATTGGTCATTGGTGTAATAGGTGGTTGTCTATTGGTGGGCTCTTTATTCTAATAAAATATGTCCTAGAATCAAAATCTGTATATTGGATGGCACTCGTGGCAGTTCCTAGATTATTTTTAAATAAAATCCGACAGTTGATTTTTTATTTCCTTTGGTCTGGAGGTGGTTCGACATAAAATTATCATCTTTGTTGCTGGGAGGCGATCTCTAAACTGAAGTTTATGGTGGTTGGGGACTTAGAAACTTATTTCACTTTAACTTGGCGCTTGCTCCCAATTCATTGTGGAGAGTGTTAACAAAACAAGGGATATGGCATAAGGTAATAAAGGACAAGTACTTGCCTTATACTTCTGTCACCACTTGGCTTAGATCGGCTATGACAACTCAACCTTTGGCCTCAAAAACTTGGAAAAACTTAACAAAGTCCCTTCCTCTCATCACTCATTGGCTTATTTGGTTTCCAGGTAATGGTTAATCAATCCTTTTAGGCCATTCTGGGCAATGGTACTTTATCTTTGCTCTCTCCAAATATCTTAGTAGTGCTGAAAGATAGAAGTCTCAGATACCTCTATCAACCTAGGATACAAAATACTCAGGGTTTATATATTGATCAGTGGAAAAGTAGAACTGATATGGGTTTGTGGAGTGCTCTTTCATCTGAGTGGAGCTCCTTCTGTAATTTTCTTATGTGTTCGGGGATCCACCTTCAAAACAATGAAGATCTCCTTATTTGGACCAACAATGATAACTCGGGCTGCCTCTCTGTCAATTTTTTTTATTTAGCATTACAACAAAAGCTTTGGCAATGCCAGGTATCAGGTTGGAGGTGACATTTATGGTCATGGGACATTGTTTTGAAGATCAAATTTTTCACTTGGCTCTCAGTGGAGGATAAAATTCTCACCTGGGAGAACCTACTTAAAAAGGGCTGGGAAGGACCAAGTTTTTTCACTCTATGCTTGTGCGGCTCGGATTCAGTTATGAACCTTTTTATTTATTGTACTTTCACTCTTCAGGTGTGGAATAAGTTTTATTATTCACTCCATATTAACACTTTGTGGGAAGGCGACTCACTATCAAACTGATATGCCAATTGGATAAAAAAATAATGGAACTATAGAACGTTGCCTTCCTTGTTCCATTGGTGCATTTGGGTGGAAAGAAATATATTTTTTTTTGAAAATCGTAATCCATCTATATACGTGGTGTTTCAAAAAGCTTTAGGTCTTCAAAAATTAGCATAAGTAAAGGGTTCTTGAAGTGGTAAGGGTCCTCAGATACAAAAGACTCCAGTTTTTACTATGAAAAATATAGGTTGGTTCGATGGTGCAGCACAAGAAAATGGAAATCTGAGTAGACCAAGGGGAGTCATCAAATTCAATGAGGATACAAGCTACAAATGGACTTGTAATTGTGGTCCTGGGACCAATACAAGGGAAGAAATATTAGGGGCATGGGTGACCTTATCATTGGCAGTACGACTGGGACTAGATCAACTACAAGTTTTTGGTGACTCTAAAGTCATAATTGAGTGGCTAAATGACAGGGGAAAATTAAATGCATATGCCCTTCTGGGTTGTATGGAAAAGATTAGGGATTAAAAAAAATTGTTTAAGAACATCAACTTTGATCACTTATTCAAAGAACAAATTTTGATAGCTGATGCTCTTTCCAAAAAAACCTTGAAATCCCCAGAAGGAATGATCACCTACAACAAATGGATCGAATGACATGAAGGCCCATCATATAATTTGCAACTTTACTAAGGATTTTGGCTCTTGCAATATTTCTGAAATTCATTTTTGATCCTTTGATCTATGTATCTTCCTTAGGACTTATGCGGAAGCTTAGTGAGCTTTTTAATATTTTGTTCTTATTTTCTATTTGTGGGAGCCCATGCTATGGCTTGGATACATTCACATAGCTGTGATGGATTCTTATCCTTCATCTAAGAGATAGATTCATATTCTATACCTGAGAAGGAACAAACTCTTTTGGTGGGGTTGGGAGAATTATTACTTTAGCATGACTGATCATTATGTAGAAGTGACTTGTAAATGAAAACACTATATATATCAATATATTGGGAAATTTTCTGCTGGAAAAAAAGTTCATTATTTCAATAATGAGATCATTGTATTATATGAGAGAAGTACACACCTACCGCAATTTTGTAGTTGAGTCGACAAGTCAAATCATATCACATCTAATGGTTTCTTATTCGACTATGATTCCCATGTTTCTTTATTGTGTTCTATCCAATCCATTTCGTTTCCCATATTTTCTCCTTTGTTTTTCCAATCATGGTCATAGAAATACTTTTGAGGTCCCCTATTCCAGGGTTCTATGGAAGGTTTGTGGGTGGAGAAATGATTGCAAAGGACTAAGAGGTGGTCATGCAAATAATGAAAAGAAGAACAAAGGTGGTTGAGTAAAGGAGAACACGAGTGGTTTCATTTCATTATGAACCTTTTTTTTCTTATAATTTATGATGCATTTTTGCTCCTCCAATGTAGTTCCTTTTTTTTTTTAATGTTTCTCCTATTGTAAAATAGGATCTCAATGGAAGAGTGATGGTAGCATTCAACAAGGAAATGATTTTTATCCAACGATGAGTAATTGAGGGAGGGATGAAAAACAAGGGCCATGTTCTTTTTAGTAGTTTTCATTTTTTTCATTTTCAAGATTTTTAAGGCTAATTTCCCTTTTCTTTCACAAATTTAGATTTTACCATCTTCATATGTTTATGCATGTGTTTGTATGGATGAAAATGCCATAGAGAGAGGTTAAACTTGGAGTCTAATGAAATCAAGCATGTGTATGTATGGATTTTCTTTGATATTTTAGGGCTTCTTGGTGTACTATACACAAAATAAAACCATTGCTATAAAAAAGTTTTAGATATCCAAGAAAAAAACATATTTCTCATGATGAAGACCATTTATTTCAAGGTTGATTTTGTTTTCCTCTTTTTCTCAAAATTTTCTTAGGGGTTTGTTTATTTTTGTCCTTTTTTTTTTAATTAGATAAATGGGTTCTCTAGATTTGCAAAGGTTTAATCTTCTTGAAACAATTTGACATTGAATGCAATGGATTTGTGAATATGTTTTGATATGTGAGTTTCTTTTTTAATATGCTTAGTTTTGATTATTTGTGCTTTGATCTTTTCACACAACTCTTGTTTCATATTGTAGATTCATCTATATATTTATTGTAATCTAATTGGACACACACACACACACACACACACACACACACACACATATATAATAAACTCCGAAAAGGTACCAAAATGGTCCATGGTAATGTCTTGTTAAGCTCCAACTAACTACATAGAATTAGAATTGTGAATTAAGTTGATAGAATATCAATCATATGGTGATAGTATTGATTATATCATTATCATTGAGAATGGAAGCTATGTGAAAGGAAACATGGTAGCCTCAAATGACTATGAGTAAGCTATGGTAATTTATAATATCATAATGGACAAGACTTAGACCCATAATATGCACTTGTCAAATGTTATTGGACATTTATTTCCATGAATGGAGTAAGAATACTCATGTAATACACCTATATGAATCCTTGGGCATAATGTGTGTATATTCATGCTTCAAGTGAAAAAGTCCCATTCACAAGATGGCAAGGCACCAAGTATGTGAGATTGTGAGTCTTGTTGAAGAGAGACTAATAAGCATGTGGTAAGCATGCTAATATTTGATTTATAATGGAAATATTAAATAATTATAATTAACTAATTAGGCATACTTGGGGGTAATACTTCCTAGGATCACCGTCTAAGAAATGAACCAACAAGAGGTGAAGTGGGGAAAGTCCCATAACAAAAAACATTTATTGCTTCTCCCAAGGGTATCTGTCCCAAGTCTTCCTACCCTTTTTTTCTTATTATCCCTTTGATTGTTTTCCCAATATTCTTAGGAGGGCACAGACTCTACATGAAAGTGAAGAATGCATGCATAACTCTTTGAGAATGGAATTCTCTCATTGATTCACTAATTCCCACATGCCATTAAACTAAGAAGAGATCAAGATCTAGCATGAGAAGACTTACACATTGACCATTGTAACATATATTGTGTGAGGAGTCCAGGGAAAACCATAAACATGTTGGGATAAGTTGGTTAATTGATATTCCTTTCATGGAGTTGATATCCTACTAAAGAGAATGTGGGAGTGAATTCCTTGATAATTAGAAGAGATATGGCATGACTATGAGCCATGAAGTGGAGAGCAACATTGTCCTTGTAGCTAAGCCTTTATTAGGACTTCCAACAAGAGGTATTGTGTTGGGAATATTTTTACATAGAGATAGTGGGAAGAATGTTAGGATATTTAGACACTTAGGAGTTAGATAAAATCAACTTGGTCTAATGTGTCATTAGGTACAAGTCTGTTTCTTAGTGTGTTTTTTTAGTGTGCATTAGTATGCATTTGTATTTAGGAAATATGATGGTCACGATATATTACTGACATAGAGTGATCTGACAACTCATATTCTCCTCTATCTTTACAACTACATTGATTTGTGGCTTAAAACCTAATTGTTCCATGATCTCTATTTAAATAGCATGGAGGGTCATTTGTTGATGATCAGTTGTGATAAATCCTCTCGTAAATCTCTTTGTAATATTTATCTTTTGCATTAATAAATTTCTCCAAGTGGCCATATTGGATGGGACTGTGGATGTTTCTCCATAGGTGTTTTACCACATCAGAACATCAATCTTGATTTTTAATCTGGTTGTGTGAGTGGTTATTGAAGGTGTTCGTCCTCTGTTGGAATACCTGTTGTTGGAAAATTGATTTTCATTAATGTCAATGTTAGAGGAAGTATAAGCCTCTAGAAGTATTGGGTATAATTGAAGAAGTCTCCAAAGTAGTTCCCTTATGGAATAGATTTAAGCATGGCCCTCACGAGAAGACTCTTTGAAGAAGTCTATAAGAAACTCGAAGTTGTGGTCACGATGCCTGAAGTTGATGAAGGAAAATGAGGTTGAAGAATACTTCAAGTATATACAAAACCTCCATAGATGGATGGTCCTTGTCATGTCGTTTCCAACAGTAGGTGGTATTCCACGTGGTTCCTCATGGAGTTGGAAGCCCCAAAGAATGGTTAAGAATCTCCTAAACAATTATAAGTTATTAATTAAAGGGTAAGGTGGTTGTAACAAGAAGTCCTAGAATTAAGGAAAATTTTACTTAGAAAAAGTATATATACACCACAAGAAGTCTTTCAGAAAGACACACACAAGTTCAATGATTATCTATATTTCAAGTGATCTTCTGGTTTATCTTTCCATAACATATATGATGTAGCAAAGCTTGAAGTAGTGAAGTTTGAGGTAGCGAAGGGAAGCGAAGAAAAGTCTGCAAACTAACTTTTTGAGGCTATACGTGGGTCACAATGGAGCAGGGTGTGGACATATGTAGGTCGTAGTGGAGAAAATCATGGGCATCTATAGTTTGGAAGTACATAGGTCATGTACATGTGGAAAATGGCTTGAAGAAGATGATATCTCTTGTTTGTTGAAGACGATATGCACCAGGTTGGTTTGTTGATATGAGATTATATGCACCAAGTTTTATTCATGAGTAAAGGCATATCTTTTATGTGCTTTCTTGAGGCTTGTATCATGAATGGTATGGCACATGCTTAAGGAATGTCTTAGAGTCCCTTTGGTTTAGGTTCATGTCTTGGTGATATTGATACATTCTTGAGACATGTCCTCAATACATTGTGTATGGTTGTTATGGTTAATTGTTAGAGGCACATCTTTTTGATATTGGCATATATTCGAATCATATACTTGGTATATGATCTTGGTTGATTACTTGAGGCATATTGTTGAGACATTGACACATTTTTGATACTTGGTATATGGTATGGTACAAGTTTAGCTACATGGTTGATGTACATGATTTGGTGACGGTTTTGGTGTTCATGTGAGTGGATCTGATTACAGTTTCTTGATGATGGTATATCAATGATAGTGGCGGCGACATGTTGATGTGACAGTGGCAGTGGCAGTGGCAATGATAGTGACAGGTTGATGTGATAGTGACAGTGACAGGTTGATGTGACAATGTTTGTTACGGGTTGATCAATGGTAGTGACAGTGAGTCTACACTTATATTTCAGGGCAACAGGATGGGGAAAGGAAAGGGGGTTATAGAATCCATCCGGTTGGTGTCATAGAACTCAGGGAGTTGGTGCTTCCTTCAGGTTGGTGGCTACAAATCAGGGGGTCATATCCTCCTTTTGGTTGGTGTCGGAGAACTCATGGACTTGGTGTTTCCTTGAGTTTGGTGCCTGCAAATTAGGGAGTTGGTGCTTCCTTCCAGTTGGTGTTGGAGAATTTGGAAGTTGGTGCTTCCTATGAATGTAATATTTGACATATAAGAAGGCATTATGTCGTTTTCTCCCATTTGGGTTTCCAAATAAAATCTGGTGTACCATGTATATTTGGTTATTTTTTATGCTCTTTTGATTGATACTACTCATGATATTAAGATAATATACCACTTATAAATTTAATGATTATATTTTCTGATTAAAAGAGGTAAATATT
>JZKD02S1751977.1:104955-120167 GCA_000966675.3 Picea glauca | reverse complement strand
ATTTAGGAACCAATTTTTAGTTGTTTATCATTGATGGTGTTAGTTGTCGAGGGAACGATTTTAATTAAGTTATAATTTCAATTAAAAAAAAAAACTAGTGCTACTGGTAGCAATGCTTTTTTATTCTAGTGTAATTTTAAAGTCTTTGTCGACAATGACATCAGTTGTCAACACGATGAGTCTGAATTTTAACCACCATAAAAAAAGGGTGCTATTGATCCATATGGATGTCGGTGGCCACCCACCTTTTTCGACTGGCTCAAAACAGTTTTCTGGCAATTTGGGTAATTTACAATTTTTAGTAGTTTTCACCTCCAGAGTCGTTTTGAGGCCCTGAATGATTTTTTTTTAGGAAAAAAGGTTTGCATTATGTAATTTCCTTTGATATTTCACCTAAAATGATTCTCCTTGACGATACCTTTCCAACGGGCTATCATACGCCTAAAACAGAGATCATATGCAAAAGTTACGACCCCGGGAAGTTGATGTACTAACTTACCCAAACGGGGCCCACATGACTTTTGGCGCTTCATCTCCTAGGGTTAGTTTTTTGGATGTCAAGGGTTTTTGACATTCCTGCTTATTGTAAGAAGGCCTTTAGAGCCTCATTTTAATCACATTCTTTCAAATGTGAGTAGCCGTCACATCTCTTCTCAGAGATAAGCTTCCACCATTCTAGCGAGTCTTTCACTCTATATTTTTACAGTCTTTGTAAATTTATTTCATTAATAGAAATCATGTATTACTGTATATTTGTGTTCATGGTTGCATCTCTGATACATTTTTGTTATATTATTGGATATCCGCGATATCTCTATGCATTTATTTATTATGTCTCCACTCTCATTTCGTGTCGAAAATAGTCAAGATCAATGGTATTAGAGCAGGCTGTTCTTGATCATTTTTTCAATGCATGTCCCCGACAAGGTTCAAGTACCGTAAGTTGGGTCTTGAGCTTGTCTCTCTTGAGGACAATCTCTCTCGCACACCCAAGAAACCCTTAATGGCAGAAGAAAAGAAAAACAATGGAGTAGACGATCCTATCAATCTGTTGCTTGAGAAAGCTCTCACGCGACAGAGGGACGAAATGATGGAGAATTTTTCCCACATCCTTCAATGCCTGTTGATAGCAACAAGTGCATCTTCATCAAGAAACCACTTTGGAGGCACCTTGCCTTTCAAGGTACAAGTTAATTTTGATATTCCTGTATTTGAAGGATAGATAGATGCAAAAGCCCTAGACAAATGGTTAAATATGCTAGAAGGTTATTTCTTTGTTCACAATTTTTCTGATGGAGAAAAGATCACCTTCACACTCCTTATATATCTCCTCCATGTCAAACATTGGTGGGAAATTTACTGGGAGAAAAGTTCCATAGAGGAGTTTGGAATAGATGGGGTCGAGCCCACTTGGGATTTTTTTGTGGATGCGGTAAAGAAACAATATTACCCTGTTGGCAACTATGAGGATCAATACATGAGATGCACCACACTGCGGCAAGAGAGGGGCCAAATAGTTATGGAGTTCAACAATACCTTCCATACCTTGCGCACCAAGTTGGGCATCAAAGACTCCGAACGACATTTGGTTATGAAATACTGCGGGGCTCTACACAGATACATTCAAACTAAAATGAATTTTCTGGACATCTCATCACTCGGTGCTTCTTATCGATATGTTGTTAAAATCGAGCAGAAATTTAAGCACCAGAACAAATGGGAGTTTGGGTCTGCAAATCCTTAACAACCAAAGTATGACAAAGACGACCCTAATGAACAGTCTCCCAAAAACCAGTCCAAGCCATAAGAAAAGAAGGGTCACGGGAAGACAAAGAAGGACACCGAAAAATGATGTGACTTCCACAAAATCCCCTGGAACAACACCGATGAATGTCGCTTAAAACAATCATTGGTGGCCGAGATCAAAGACAAGGAGCCGAACCCTGATTCTGAATCTGATTCTAAAAATACTGGTAAAGATAGATCATTAACATAGACCCCACTGCTATTGTCGTGACCACAAAAATTCAACTAGAAGAACCAACAGATCCTGAAGAGGGGGAGCGCCTTTTTCATTCATAGATGTGGGTGAAGGAGACCCCACTGCATTTTATTGTTGAGAGCGAAAGCTAGAAGAACCCCATCTTAGCAGAGGTCATCAAACAATTGGGATTGTCAACAACACCACACTCGCAGCCATACAACATCGTGTGGCTTCGCCAAGGACGAGATCTTCATGTTAGCCAACAGTGTCGATTGTCATAGGGCATCCATCCCTTCAAGGATGAGGTATTATGTGATGTTTCCCCACTGGATGTCTATGATGTTCTCTTGGGCCAACCATATATGTGGAAGCGCCATGTTGTTTATGAGTCTCGACCCCACAATGTCATTGTTTCTCTTGGGGGTCATCTCAACAAAATACCAGAGGTAGTTCCGACTACTATTCCACCTAAAAAGTGTCGCAAGGTAGTATCTCATACTACAAAATTTATCTTCTTCACAATCTGTTTGAAAGGTGAACAAAAGGATACTGCAACCACTACAACCTCGGCCTAAGCACCTTCTATCCAACAGAAGCAGGTCAACAAGATTGTAGCAAAGTGTAAATATTCCTTCTGCACAAAATAATCTCATGTATAAAGACTGGTTAAAAAGGTCCAATTCTTCCAGCCACATGTTCGTGACAATCTTCAACAACCTAAGGAGCACAACTTCTCCAACAAGGCAAGCAACTCATCAAGATGCAGATTCAACAAATGCTTTTCCCTCTCCCCCGGTCACTCAACGCAATGGAGACCATTGCTTCCTAATGAGAGAGGATTAATCCATATGGATATCGGCGTCCACCCACCTTTTCCAATTGGCTCAAAACAGTTTTCTGACAATTTTGGTAATTTACTATTTTTAGCAGTTTTCACCTCCAGAGCCATTTTGAGGCCCTAAACGATGTTTTTTGGGAAAATGGTTTTGAAATATGGAATTTCCTTTGATATTTCACCTAAAATGAATCTCCTTGATGATATCTTTCCAATGGGCTATCATATGCCTAAAACAGAGATTGTATGCAAAAGTTACGACCTCAGGAAGTTGATGTACTAACTTATCCAAATGGAGCCCACATGACTTTTTGCGCTTCATCTCCTAGGGTTAGGTTTTTGGATGTCTAAGATTTTTGACATTCCTTCTTATTGTAAGAAGGCCTTCAGAGCCTCATTGTAATCATCTTCTTGCGAATGCGAGTAGCTGTCACATCTCTTCTCAGAGATAAGCTGCCACCACTCTAGCAAGTCTTTCACTCTGTATTTTTACAGTCTCTGTACATTTATTTCATTAATAGAAATTGTGTATTACTGTATCTCTGTGTTTATGGTTTCATCTCTGATACATTTTGTTATATTAGTGTATATCTGCGATATCTTTGTGCATTTATTTATTATATCTTCGCTCTCATTTCATGCCAAAAATATTCAGGATTAGCTACCAATAGCACCACTTTTCAAAATGGGATAAAAAATGCAACCCTTGAAAAAACAAGAACTTCAGAGAGTTCTCGTTAAGTTGGTAACTATGTTAAAATTCAAAGTCGAAGAATCCAAAAGAATTGAAGAAATACTTTTGGAAGTAAAGGAAAAAGAGAAGGAAAACTTAGAAACATAAATTGTTTCTCTAAAGAAGGAAATTCAAAAAATATATATTCAACAAAACAACACCAAAATAATGGATGAAATCATTAGTGCTGAAAGGTCGTATCATGACAGGGATGGACTAGGATATAACCAAACACATACATAAAATGGTTTGAACTCTATGACTACAGAAGGAAAAGCAAAACAAAGGACTTATGTAGAAGTCACTAGAATATTCACCAAGAAGGAAGAATATAAGCCATCCCATGAAAATGATCAGGAAGAAGATTACAAAAGGATGGCACTATCTAGAAGACCCAGGTTTCAGTATCAATAGGAAACCATGGAAAAAAATCAAGAAGAAGACTACTAAGGAACAACATCATTCAAAAGATCTCTCAGGTATCAAACTATCTTTCTTTGTTTATGTTATTCTTGTAATAATTTTGGGCACAAAGTTATAAATTAAAAATCTTATGCCAAGAATAGAAGAAACTATGAAGGTCACCCTATAATTAATCAACTCAAAAATCCTCATGAAGCATACAATAGAAACTATAATAGTTTTGGCTCATTAAACGATGCAGTGGACTGTTATAAATGCAACAATTTTGGACACATGGCCAAAGATTGGAGATTGGCAGTTTCTCCAAAGGAACTAAAGCATGAATTCAAAATTCATCAAAAGGGACCATCAAGAATTTGGATAAAGAAGCAGGATAAACTAAATGTTGAAGGATGTTCCCTAGCACTATATGCACAAAGAAGAAGAAGTTATTGGTACATTGAAAGTGGTTTCTCAAAACATATCATAGATGACAAGAACAAATCATATCTTTGAAGAAAGAAAGAGACAAATCAATTTCATTTGGTAATGAGGACTCAACCATAATTATAGGGAAGGGCACAATCAATCTTGGAAATAAGAATTCCAAGCAAAACAATGTCCTACTTGTTGAAGACATGAAGCATAATTTATTGAGTGTGATTCAAATGTGTGATCAAGGGCATAAACTTATATTTGACTCATAAAAGTGTGATATAAGAAGATAAGGTCAAGAAAATTGGTGGTTACAATAGTAAGGACTCCAAGCAATATATACATCTTAAATGAGATTGGGAAGGAAAGATGTTTCTTGGGAAGAAAAAATGAAAGTTGGATTTGACACAGAAGAATGAGACACATAAACTTTGACAATTTGGTCAAAATCAACAGAAAGGAAGCAATAAGAGACATGCTTGAAATTTTGAAACCATCCAATACTATGTGTAGGCATTGCTTACAAGGAAAGCAAACAAGAACATAATTCAGATCAAAGGAATACTCTACAAAAAAATCTATTGGAAATCGTGCATATTGATCTATGTGGACCAAAAAGAAAAAAAATGATTGAATGGTGCACAATACTTCATGCTCCTTGTTGATGATTAGACAAGAATGACTGCAATATGTCTTCTCAAGAACAAATCAAAGGCATTCAAAAATTTGAAAATGTACAAGGAGATGGTTGAAAATGAAATGGATTCGAGAATTAAGTGCTTAAGATTAGATAATGGATGAGAATTCATATCAAAAGAATTCATGGACTTTTGTGAAACACATGGAATAAAGAGGTAGTTTTCAACATCCAGGACACCTTAGAAAAATAAAGTCGTTGAAAGGAAGAGTAGAACTATAATAGATATGGCCATAACCACGTTGAAAGATTCAAAGTTGAGCAATGTCTTTTGGGCACATGCAGTGCACACAATAGTTCATATCTTGAACAGAGGGATTCTCAGAAGAAATAATGACAAAACTCCATATGAATTATGGGAGGAAAGACCAGAAACTGTCAAGCATTTTAGAGTATTTGGAAGAAAATGCTACATAAAGAGAGAAAATGACAAAGTTGTAAAATTCGATTCTCAAGTAGATGAAGGAATATTGGTCAGATATTCAAGAAAAATCAAGGCATACAAATGTTACAATCTGATACTCAAAAAGATAGTGGAAAGCAAAAATCTAAAGATTAATGAAGTAGGTGTACCAAAAATCAAAGAAAAAAGGAAAAATCCAAATGAATAGGAAAGAGAAGAATAATTAAAGAAGAAGTAGAAGAAGAAGAATAAAAACAACTAGAAGAAGAACAGGAAGAGAATCACCAACACGACTTTGTGATGCCCTCTAGAATAATCCACCAAGATGAATTATTGGAGATAAAAATGTATGAGTAGAGACCAGAGGAAGCAGACCTATACGTACACCAAAGCAGAGACACCTTGCATTACTATCCATGGTTGAACCCAAACGATTTGAGGAATCTAGAAATGATGAATATTGGTTCAAGGATATGGAAGAAGAACTAAATTAAATAGAGAAGAATGATACATAGGAACTGGTTCCAATACCGATGAATAAAAAGTGATTGGTACAAAGTGGGTGTTCAAAAACAAACTAAACAAAGATGGGCAGTTCACCAGAAATAAGGAAAGATTGGTATGCAAAGGATACACTCAAGTTGAAGGAGTATATTTTGAAGAGACCTTTTCCCCTGTTTCCATAATGGAAGCAACTAGATCGATCTTGGCCTATGCATGTTACAAGAGAATCAAATTATATTGGATGGATGTAAAATCAACATTTCTAAATGGTGAATTAGAATAAAAAGTCTACATCGAACAACCAGAAGGGTTCCTACTATTATAAAGGGGAGATTATGTTTGAAAATTGAAGAAAATTATGTATGGACTCAAGAAAGCCCCTAGAGCCTATTATTCAATATTGGATAGGTATTTGTAGGAACAAGGATTCAGAAAGGTTAATGCATATAGAAATATCTATGTGAATATTGATAGGAACATCATACTCATCATTGAAGTATATGTGGATGACATTATCTTTGGAAGTGATGATGATAAGATGAGTAAAACATTTTCCCAAGACATGAAAGATGAGTTTGAAATGTCACTACTTGGTGAAATAAAATTATTTTTGGGACTTTAGATATCTCAGCTGGACGAAGGAATTTTTATTTCACAAACCAAGTACATCAATTTTTTTTTGAAGAAGTTCGAAATGGAATATTGCAAACCAATAAGTACTCCTATGGTGACCGGTTGCAAGTTAAGAAAAGACAAGGAGTCACAGGAAACATATAAGAGACTCTATAGATTGATGATTGGAAGCCTACTCTATGTGACAACTTCAAGACCATATGTAATGCAAGAAGTTGGAAAATTTGCAATATTTAAAGAAGCACCGAAGGAAAATCATGTTTTAGCAGTAAAGATAATATTCAGATATCTTAAAAGAACAACATATTTTGGATTATGGTATCCAAAATGGAATGAGATGACTATGGTCACATATGCAGATGTAGATTGGGAAAGAAGTATTGATCATCAAAAAAGTACTAGAAGAGCATCCTTCTGTTTCAGTGATTTTTTGGTATCATGGTTTTAAGTAAGAAGTAGTCTTTAGTATCGTTGTCTACAAAAAAAAGAAGAATACATTGTAGCTGAAGCATGTTGTACTCAGGTTCTCTAGATGAAGCAAACCTTCCAAGATATAAGAGTGAAGTATGATGAGCCCATTTCAATATTTTGTGACAATACTAGTGCTATCAATATCTCCAAGAATCCAGTGATGCAATCCAAGACTAAACACATTCTGATCAAGTTTCATTTTCTATTTGAACATGCTATAGAAAAGAATACCAAGTTAGATTATATTGGAACAAAGGAACAAATTGCCGACATATTCACTAAACCTATCCCAAGGGAGTCATTTGAGTATCTTCGAGAGAAACTTGGAATAGTTCCTACACCATAGTGATTTAGACGCTATTCATTCTGAATACAAGGGAATATAAATCATTTGTGCAGAGATGATAAAGGAATCTTAATATGAATGTTTTTCTATATGGGAATGGTTTACTTCATCAGGAAGCACCAATGGAAAAAAACACATGAAGAGAGAAAGTTCAGAAGCATCTTGTCAGAAAGTGTTACCCTTTACCATTGATGTCAAAGGGGGATAAATAAAAGAATCATGCAGACAGGGGGAGTAATGGTCGCAGGGGGAGAATGAGTGTTTCCATCAATGCCAAAGGGGGAGATTGTTGGAAAATTGATTGTCTATAATTTCAACATTAGAGGAAGTCTAGAAGCCTCTAGAAGTATTGAGTATAATTGAAGAAGTCTCTAAAGTGGTTTCCTTATGGCATAGATTTAAGCATGGCCCTCATGTGAATACTCTTTCAAGAAGTCTACAATAAAACCATAGGTGTGGTCATGAGGCCTGATGTTAACACGGGAAAATGAGGTTGAAGAATACTTCAAGTATATACAAAACCATCATATATGGATGGTCCTTGTTATTCCATTTCCAATGGTAGGTGGTATGCCACATAGTTCCTCACGGTTGAGGAGTTATGATCTCATGAAGTTGGAAGCCCCAAAGAATGATTAAGAAGCCCCTAAACAGTTGCAATTCATTAATTAAAGGGTAAAGTGGTTGTAACAAGAAGTCTTATAATTAAGTAAATAAGTTACTCAGAAAAAGTATATATACACCACAATAAGTCTCTCATAAACACACACACAAGTTCAATGATTATCTATCTTTCAAGTGATCTTTTGGTTTATCTTTTCGTACCATATTTGAGGTAGCAAAGTCTAAAGTAGTGAAGTCTGAGGTAGTGAAGGGAAGAAAAAGAAAATTATGCAAACTAACTTTCAGAGGTTATCCATGGGTCATAAGGGAGCATGGCGTGGGCATTTGTAGGTCGCAATGGAGTAAAGAACGAACATCCATGCTTTGGAAGTACACAAGTCATGGATCTATGGAAAAGGGCTTGAAGAAGATGGTATCTCTTATTTACTGAAGATCATATGCACCGGTTTGGTTTGTTGATCTAAGATTATATGCACTAGGTTTTCTTCATGAGTAAAGGTATGTCTTTTATGTGCTTTTTTTAGGCTTGTATCATTGATGGTATGAAGCATTTTTAAGGCATGTCTTGGAGGCCCTTTGGTTTAGGTTCATGTCTTGGTGATATTGGTACATGCTTGAGACATGTCCTTGGTGCATTGTGTATGTATTTTATGGTTCATTGTTAGAGGCACATCTTTGTGATATTGACATATATTTGAAGAATATACTTGGTATATGATCTTGGTTGATTACTTGAGGCATATTGTTGAGACATTGACACATCTTGGATAATTGGTATATGGTATGGTACAGGTTCAGGTACATGGTTGATGTATATGATTTGGTGATGGTTTTGGTATCCATGTGAGTGTATCTGATTACAGTTGGTTGATGATGGTATATCATTGACAGTGGAAGTGACAATGACAGGTTGATGTGACAGTGGTTGTTATAGGTTGATCAGTGGTAGTGACAATGAGTCTACACTTATATTTCAGGGTAGCAAGATGGGGCAAGGAAAGGGGGTTGTATCCTCCTTTTGGTTGGTGCTAGAGAATGCATGGAGTTGGTTCTTCCTTGAGGTTGGTGCATGTAAATCAGGGGGTTGTTTCCTCCTTCCGGTTGGTGTCGAAGAACTCGGGGAGTTGGTGCTTCCTTTGGGTTGGTGCCTACTTCCAGTTGGTGTTGGAGAATTTGGAAGTTGGTGCTTACTATGAATGTAAACTTTGACATATAAAAAATTATTTCATGGTTTTCTCCCATTTGGGTTTCCACATAAACTATGGTGTACTATGTATCTTTGGTTATTTGTTATGCTCTTTTGATTGATACTACTCATGATATATTGATGTTATACTGCTGATAAAGTTAATGATTATATGTTATTAATAAAAGTGGTAAGAGATTGTATAATACTGATTCACCCCCCCTCCCTCTCAATATTCCAACACATGTGTTGTTGAACATGGTATCAAAGCACATTTGAAGACCCACTCCTATTGTAGATCGAGATATTGAAGTCATGTTATTGCATCTCTATTTTCTACCATTTTTGTACATTTATGCGTTGAGAGGACTATTCCATTGTGTTTGTAGTGATTATTTTAGTTAGGAACGCTTCTCATTTCACTCGAAAAGTTTTATGTTTTCCTAAAATACCTCCATTTCAGTAAGATCTGGAGTTATAAAGCCCAGATATGCCATTTTTAAATTTTTGCAGAGACAATATTTTGGTTTCATTTAAGTTTTCTATTTTTTATTTCTTGGTTTTTACTCTTTTTTATCTGCATATGCTCTTTTCCCTATGATATGTGTGATATTGGAAAATCATAAACATAGCCGAAAGGGTTTTATTATCTGCATATGCTCTTTGTATTGAGCTCTATGCAATCTTAGTAAATCAGAAACAAAGGGAAATTTTTCATTTTCTGGGTAAGATAACCAAGATCTAACCCTTTTTGTCATTGACAAGAGAAATTTTTTCTTGTGTGAAAATCGTTTTTATGAGCACACTCTCCAAGGCCATCTTCCACCACCACCACCACCACAACAACAATACCCCCAATCCTCCTTCTCAACAATATATATTTTTTGGAACTAGCTCACTTGGTTAAAATTTGGTGTATTAAGTAAGAGGTATTGAGTTCAAGTCTCTTTTGTTGAAATATTGGTTGTCATTGATGTCAACCCTTGAAGAATCCCCAATGGTGTGGTTTTGGTACCCAAAGTTGATTGAGGAATATGGACATGAAGGAAAGTGTAGATGACGTTAAGTGTACTCATATATGGATAGTCCTTGTGTTAAGCCCTAAATAGTGGCTCATTACCCCTTAATTGGGGCATACCACATTAGTAATGTTATTTTATTTATGTCGGATTTACTACATTAGTTGTAATTGTACCTCCTAGTCTCCTATATATACCAAGGAGACATTTTCATTTGGAATCATATTGTATTGGGACATTTATGTGGGGTATAAGGAGGTTTCCCCCTAGAAGAGGTTTATTACCTAAAATTGTCTCTTTTCCAAGGCGTTGAGTACTTATTTTGAGGTTTTTCTATGCTATATTGATATCTGGTTCCTAACATATGGTATCAGAGCTCAAGGTCTTGGGGTTTTGCTGCTACATCCGAGACACCTTGGAATATTCGCTATAAATTTTTTTATACAGCGGTTCATATGGAACGGCTTGGAGGATATTTAGTAGACAAATCAAGGTACGTTGGGTTAAAATTTTATCTCCTGAGGCCTTATACTTTCAGAGATACATATTGTGTAAGATAGGGTTCTGGAATCATCCTAAATTGAGTCATTGCGGAATTTTCTCTATAATTTTTTTTATGTAACATTTCAGACACTGAAATCTGGAGGATATTCATAGAAATTAGTAAGGTATCTATGGTAAAACTTTCAACTTCTGGGTCATCTTACATTTGTAGATACATCGTGTGTAATATAGAGTATCTGACTAGTCCTATTGACTAGTCTTAAGAAGGTGTTTTGCGTAAAAAAATAATAACTTGTTTCTATTGTATCCAAATTGAGTGAGACCGGTTGCATTTGATAGTGGATAATCTGTAGTATTTATGGTATTATTTTCAATATTGTATATCAATCATTTTTTGTGACGCATGCTATACAAGTGAGATCTCCTGGAAAGGCCAAAAATCAGCAAGTTGTGGGGAAGTTATCGTAAATTCCACTTGGCACATCCAATTTTGATCAAACCTTTGTCATTGCAGAGGAAAAATATCATAGAACTACAAAAAAGAAAATTTCATGCCCAGAAGGGCTGAAATTTTGGATATACAATAAAAGGAAGATTGTCTAGCAGAACCACCTCAAAATCAAGGTTTAAAGTGATACTTTGCCAATATGCCACCAAAAAAGGGAACTTCTACACCAAATAAGCCTCCAGACAGTCCTACTTGGACTCTTGATGGAGGTGAAGAAATGCATAGGGACATAAATGATTTACAAAAGAAGACAATAACAAAAGATGAACTACAAGAGATGAGGGATTCAATAAATACTAAGGTGGATGGTTTAAAAGGGGAGATCATGGAAGGATTGAAAATTTTCCTAATAGAGAGGAAACCTGAAAGTGAAAATGTATCCCATGAAATTCATGATGAGTACACAAGGAAGATGAATCAAGAATGGAGAAACCCTAACTTTGGGTTGAATACCAACCACTTTCCTAAGATCGATATGAGAAAGTTTGATGGCAAGGACCCAATTACATGGATACTTCAGATGGAGCAATTCTTTGATCTACATAATGTGCCACATACACAAAAGGTACGAATTGCTTCTTTATATTTAGAACCCAATCAATTTGTGTGGTATCGATAGCTTTGTTCTCACAAATCACTTGTCACTTGGACAATTTTCACGGAAGAAATAATAGCACACTATGAGGATACAAGGAGCAATAAATTCTTTAGCCAGTTGATAAATCTCAAGCAAAAGGGTTCAGTTACATAGCACATTGAGAACTTCCAAATATTGAATCTAAAGGTAACATATATTCTAGATGAGCACTTGATTGATGTATTCATAGGAACTTTAAAGAATAACATTCAACATGAGGTTCATCTTTGGGAACCCAAATCATTGGAGAATGCATTTAGGGTGGCAATATATGTTGAAAGTAAAAATATGGCTATGGCTACTCGAAGGACCACTCCTAACATTTATCGAGAGAATAATGTTCCTTATTCTAAAACACTTCAACCTACCAGGTTGACACCTCAACACTGGAGGAAAGAAAAGAAAAAGGTTTATGCTTTAATTATGACAACAAGTACAGTAAGGGACATAAGTTTGGTGAGAAGAAATTATTCTACATAGATTGTGAAGAGGAAGAAGAACAAGAACAATAACATGAACCATCTCAAGATGAAAATGTAGACGCGATTTCTTCTGAAGAGTTGACTCCCACGATATCATGTAATGAATTGGCTGGAATTATCACTCCTCAAACCCTCAAGATCGAAGGATATATCAAAAACAAAAAGGTAATAGTCCTAATTGATTCTGGTAGTAATCAAAATTTCATTCACTATAAATTAGCCAAAGCTCTCAATTGCTTTGTATATCCAGCACCTAAGTTTCAAGTAATGATTGCAGATGGAGGAAATATCAATTGCTTAAGAAAATGCAATAAGATCAATCTTAATATGGGGGAATATGTAATGAATATTCCAATGATTTCTATACCCATGGGTGGTGTTGATGTCGTACTAGGAATCCAATGGTTACAATCATTAGGAATAGTGGATTTTAATTTTCAAGCACTTTTCATGAAATTTTCATTGGAAGGAAAAGAAATTGAGTTAAGAGGTATCACAGGGAAAATCAGTAAGGTGATAATCTCCAATGGCATGACAAAATTATTGAAAAAGGGGCATCAAGGTGTAATTTCACAACTATGCTCATTAGATATTCAAACATCTAGGCCATATATTCCCCTAGATATCCAAGGGATCGTTGATAAGAATCCCAAAGTATTTGAAGATATTCCCAAAGGTCTTCCACCCACTCGAAATCATGATCATGATATTCACCTAATTCCTGGGAGTGTTCCTCCTAACATCAGTCCATACAGATACCCTTATGCTCAGAAGAGTGAAATTGAGTGCATGGTTGAAGAAATGTTAGTGACTGGCATTATTATACCTAGCCAAAGTTCTTACTCTGCATCTGTGGTAATCGTATTCAAGAAAGATGGCTCATGGTGTATGTGTACTGATTATAGAGATCCCAACAAGATCACTATTAAAGATAAATTTCCCATTCCCATCATTGATGAATTGTTAGATGAACTACATGGAGCAATCTATTTCACAAAGTTGGATCTCCATTCAAGGTATCATCATATTAGAATGAAGGAAGAAGATATCACAAAAACAACATTTCGAACTCATGAAGGCCATTATGAATTTTTGGGCATTCCTTTTGGCCTTACAAATGCACCTTCCATGTTGCAAGGGTTGATGGATTCCATTTTCAAGCCCTTCCTTCAAAAATTTGTGTTAGTATTTTTTGATGATATACTAATCTATAGCAAGCCTTTGGAGGATCATGTGGGACATGTTGACAAGGTGATACAACTACTAAAGGAGAAACAACTATATGCCAAACCATCCAAATGTTTCTTTGGGGCGAATGAGGTAGAGTATTTGGGTCATATTGTATCTCATGAAGGTGTCAAGGTATACCCTAACAAGATTAAGGCCATGATGGAATGGCTGATTCCCAAAACATTGAAGAATCTTAGAGGATTTTTGGGTTTGACAAGTTACTACCACAAGTTTGTTCGGCACTATGGAAGAATAGAAGCACCTTTAACGACACTAAATAAGAAGGATGCATTTCATGGAATCCAGAGGCAACTAAATCTTTTGAACAACATAAAGAGGTGATGTGCAAAGATCCTATCTTGACCACTCTAGACTTCACAAAAACCTTTATTGTGGAATGCGATGCCTTGGGAAATGGAATTGGTGTTGTCCTAATGCAATAAGGAAGGCCCCTGGCTTTTGAAAGTCGACCACTCAAGGGAAAGGACTTACACAAACCCATTTATGAGAAGGAAATGATGGAAATACTACATGCATTGAAGAAATGACGTCCTTACCTACTAGGTAGGCACTTCAAGGTAAAAAAAGATCATGATAGTCTTAAATACTTCTTGGAACAGAGATTGTCTTTAGAAGAAAAACAAAAATGGGTGACCAAGATATTGGGTTATGATTTTGAAATCATCTATAAAAAAGGGAAGAAAAATGTTGTGTCAGATGCACTCTCAATAAAGGATGAAGATGTTGAGGCCTTTCTCTCTACTATCTCGATCATCCAACCCAATTGGATAATAGAAGCAAGGGATGAATGGAAGAATGATGAAAAAGTGTGGACTCTCATTCAAAGGTTGCAATAGGATTCCAGTGCATTATATACATTTACATGGAAAAATGATTCACTATGGTATAAAGATTGCTTATATTTAGGTAAGAAATCCTAACTCAAACAAAAGGTACTATTGGAATTGCACACCTCTCTAGTAGGAGGGCACTCAGTATTTTTGAAAACCTATCATAGTCTCAAGAAGGAATTTTTTGGGGTGGCCTTAAAACTGATGTTCAAAGGTTTGTCGTAGAATGTTTGGTTTGCCAACAAAATAAGGTGGAAAAAATTAAGACCCTAGGTCTTTTACAACCATTAGCCATCCCAAGTCAACATTGGGAGGAGGTTTCCATGTGTTTCATAATAGGGTTACCAAAGTCTGAAGGAAAGAGTGTCATCATGGTGATTGTTTATAGACTCACCAAATACACACACTTTTGTGAACTCTCTCATCCCTTCAAAGCTAGTACAGTTGCCACCACATTCATGGAGATAGTTCAAAAGCTACATGGTAGCCCATAGATTATTGTAAGTGACAGAGATCTCATCTTCACTCAAAATTTTTGGATAGAATTATTTTCTTGTTTGGGTACTCAATTAGCTCATATCTCATCCTATGATCCTCAATCTGATGGACAAAACGAGATAGTGAACAAATGTCTGGAAGGATACCTTCGTTTCTTTGTCTCTAATAAACAAACACAATGGTTCAAATGGTTACCCTTGGAAGAATGGTGGTATAACACTTCCTTTCAT
>JZKD02S1751977.1:44070-100107 GCA_000966675.3 Picea glauca | reverse complement strand
GTGTATCTCCATAATTATAGCGAATCAAGAGATGAAATTTTTACTAGAGGTACCTTGATATGTCTTCTCAATACCATAGCGATTTCACCATCTGAATCGTTCTAGAAAAAAAGTTATAGCAAAAATGTTAAGATGACTTGAAAATAACATACCTTAGAACACATCACCAAAAGACTTCATCCTCCCTTGAAATCCGACCTTCTTTTACTTCTTCTTCCCTATGAAATTAGACTTGTATCAAATGAATGTATAATGATATTTATTTATACCATATTTGTCACTTCCTTTTAACATTAGGGCCGACCTGACACTTTCTTATTTTGTAATTATTTTCTTTAATTATTTTCAGGGCTTACATGTACTTCCTTTTTCAATTCACTTTTTCATCTTCAAAAATTCATTTCTCCTCAACCATGAGGATCCATGTGATGTGCCACATACCACCGAAAACAACATGATGTATACTATCCATTCATGGGTGTTGTATATGCATGTGAATTTTCCTTCATGTCCAAATACCTTTATCAATCTTGCGGTCCAAAACCCATGACTAGGGTTGACATCAATGACAACAATCAATATTCCAACAACAACGAGGCTTTGAAATCATTTTTAAAATAAACATGAATTCCAAAACCCTATACATCCGAAATCCTAACCCTAGGAGATGAACTATCAAAAGTCATGTGGGCCCCATTAGGGTAAGTTGGTACATCAACTTGGGGTCGTAACGTTTGCATATAATCTCCATTTTAGGTGCATGATAGCCTATTGGAAAGGTCAATACAAGGAATACCCATTTTGTTTTCAAAGTCGAAATCCATCTACAATTTGACATGGAGAGCCCTAAAAATGTTGTTTAGGGCCTCAAAACAACCCCATAAGTTCAGGGCCTGAAAACTAGGAAAGAAACTGCCAAACTGAAAAACTGCGAAGACAAGTCAATTGGAATAGGTGGGTGGCCACTAATATCCACCTAGATCAATCCTCCCCCCTTAGGAAGAAAATATATCCATTGCATTGATTTCCCCCATCAAATGAGGAAATTGCTATTGAATTTGGCCTTAAGTCAGACACTTGCCTTGGTGCAGGAGTTGCCCTGCTTTGATAATGCAAGATACCAGATATAATAAATATGCAGAATAGAAATAAAATGCTAGAAATGACAAAATAATAGTAATATAACCAGTATAATCTCCACAATAACACAGTAATGATATAAGAACAACAACAAAAATAACACTTTGATTCAGAAAGCAATGTTCACGGGCCTCTTCGAGGGGGAAACCTCCAATCAAGAAGCACTCTGTTATAATAATCTCCAAGCTAGGGTTTTCATACCCTCAACCCTTATTTATACTAAATATGTCTATCAAGAGAAAAATATAGAGGAAGATCCTTCTAGAAGTGGAAGCTTCTATTAGGTCTTCTTACATCTTCCTTATTCTCTTTTATTGAAAGGCCTTATTAATATTGACCTTTATTACATCTGAATATATTGTTTTACCGATGTGTGGGTTAGGACCCTAACAGACAATCTGATAAAGCTAGATCCTCTGTTGACGAGTGTCCACAATATGATCAGTGGATGCCTATACCATTCAATTAGGGTTGAGGTCTGTTAATTTCAATTGTTCTTCTATCTCTGAGGTGTCCAATAATGCTAGAAAATATGGCCAAAGGAGATCCACATTAAACACTGGGTGTAAGCCAAGGAAGTGGGGAATGTTGAACTCAAAAGAATTTTCTCCCATGGCCTTGGTTATTGTGTAAGGTCCATAGAGGAGTGAACGAAGATTTCGATGGGGAACAATAAGGCATTCTTTCTGCAAGTGCAACCAAACTTTGTCTCCCACCTAAAACTTGTGTGGCACTCGATGTTCATCATGGCACTGCTTGTACTTGGCATTGGACTTTTGTAAAATATCTTGAACTTGTTGATGAATGTGATGGATATACTCAACGAAATGGGTGGCCTTTTCATCTTAAGTTTGAGCATGGGACAAGTATTCCTAGGTGGTTTCAAAGGGTAGTGCAACATCCATGGGACCCGATGGTTGAAATCCCAACCCCACCTGAAAGGGGCTATGATCAATTGAGCTATGTATGGCTATAATGTAGTTGTGTTGAACATAGGGAAGACTCTCATCCCATGTGTGGGGGTTCTTGGAATTGTACATGCATAGGATATGCATGATCATTCGATTGACGACGTCGGTTTGACCATCCGTCTAGGGTTGGAAGGAAATGGATTTGGTGAGCTTGGTGTTCAGTAGTAACCAGAGGCTCGACCATAATGTGTTGAGGAATCGACTATTCTAATATGAGATAATGATTTTTCATAGCCAAAAATGTACCTACACTCATTCAAAGAAGATCTTGGAAGTGGCCTCCCGTGTGATGCTTTTCTTGCAAGTGGCCAAAATTGCCATCTTGGAAAAGAGATCAACAACCACAAAAACATAGTCATTTCCCTACTTGGTGGATAGAAGGCCCAACATGTAGTCCATTGAGATGGATTCTTAGGGTTTGTCAGGATTAGGAAGAGGGGTGTACATGCCTTGTTTCTTAGTGTATGATTAGGAAATAGCACAGGAGGTGCAGGACCTAATATACTCACTGACATCCTGTCAAAGTTTTGGCTAGTAGAAATGTTGTTGCAACACTGCCACTATATTTTCTATGCCAAATTGTCCTGCCAGTCGACTATAGTGGAATTCCCAAAGCATCTTTGCTTGCTCACTCTATGGAATGAAAAGATGGCCCATATGGCACAATATCCCGTCTTGAAGATGGAAATTAGTGACAACTTTGTTTGCACCAAATATCTGGTAGGTGGTGGAAAATTTAGGATATTTCTCATAGAGTTTGGACCATCTAGAGGTCTTGTGGCCGCAAGATTCTAGTACCATGGTGAGTGCAGCGATTGGAGATCGGCTAAGGAAATCAAAGACATTTGGACCACTTCTAATGGCGATCATTCTGCAATTTTCCTTGTGTTTGCATGAACTGCAACAACTTATGAATAGTGTGGATGATTGTCTCCTTCTTGAGAATGTAATGCCTCCACTGGCGGTAGGCTTTCAAAATGGAGTACATTTCTTTATTTTAAGTAGGGTACTTATGGACAACATCTGATAGTGTCTCACTATGATAGGCCACAGGGTGGTCATCCTGAGTGAGAATTGCACCCACAACATAGTCTGAAGCATTTTTCTTGATCTCAATGATCCAGATTATTTTTGAGAACGAAATGCAAGAAGAGATATTACAATGAAATACACATAAATATTTCTAGAAATAGAGAAATACAGTAACACATGATTTTTGTTAATGAAATAAATGTACAAAGACTGTAAAAATATAGAGTGAAATATTCGCTAGAATGGTGGCAGCTTATCTCTGAGAAGAGATGTGACAGCTACTCGCATTTGCAATAAGATGATTGTTTTTTTTTAAGTAAAAAGATGTAGATCCTATTATATTATGTGCCAAAATATACAACTGTGCCTAGGCTACCAGTTGTTCCACCAAATTAGAGGAAACCAGAACAACTGACAGCCCATGATATCCATGTCAAAAAAAAGGTTGTTTTCCATCTGTCTTGCCCGTAGGAAAATAGGATAGATGGCAGTCCATAGTCTAAACCTTAAAAAAAAGTATAGAAATAAAACTAGTTTAGACCATAACAGGTCATACCTAACTGACTCTAGAACCATGACCATAAATAGAAACATAACCATAAGAAATTACCCGGTGGCCTTAGAGGTGGCCATGTCTCTGCCTTGCTAGCGCGTTGGAGAAGACATCATACAACATATCAATACGTTGGCTCATGAGAGTGCCATAGTGGACTTGGTCTGCCATATGGCTCCTCAAATAGAACATCAGTTCAAGGTGCTCTGGGTGGAAAAATGGTGGTGGGACATGCCACTATTCCTACATGGTGGATATGGGAGGTGGTGCAAGGACCTTTCCACCCTCCCTCGACTTGCCACCCGAACTGGTCTCTACGACATCGCTTGTTGATGCCTTGATCTATTGCTCCATGTCTTCTCTCTAACCCTATGAATCTATCATCTTCTCCTTATCGCTCTCTTTGTCTTTGGAAAAAATGTAGCCAGCTATTGTTGCAAGAGTTGACTCTAGGCTGTAAAAGAGCCAAGCCTTAGCACATTTTTTAAAAGAAATAAATCTTGTTGATTGATCAATCATAGGAGGCTTCTAGAACTAGGTTGAAAATAGTCATTCCACTCATTTATAGATCAGAAACGAAAAGGCATGACCTTGTTTGTCTAATTCATTTTAAAATCATGAGGATGGATAGAAGATAGGGGATGAACAAAACTGAAAGAAAAAGCCAAGTATCTGGTCTTCCTTTCATTAGAAGAAATAACACTGAACTTCAAATATCTGAACACAGGTCTTGTCTCACTCATAGAAAGATAGAGGAAAGGTTGTGAACAAATAAAACTTGTAAATAAGGAAAAACAATTAGGATGCAGGTCTTGTTCTACTCACAACAAAACAAAGGAAAACCTGCACCTTAAGAAATGCTTTAGATTAGCTACATCAGAGGTAGTACTGAATTGTAACCATTACAAGCTGAAATAATGAATGTAAGGAAGAGAGAGCAGTGATGAAAACTTCAGAAACAATAATTTAAGAAGAAAACGGAATTAGACAGTGACAAAGTATAGAATCTCTTGGCATTCTGTTCTATATTTGTTGAAAAAGAATGCATTACAAACCCAGCCTCCGAAAGGCTCCCACTGTTCCCCCCTATTTTTTTTGTTACATACATCAGTATTTTAAAAAGAAAAATAAAACTCTTTTTGTTCCGGGAAATATGAAGCGGTTCACCTTCTCCAGACTCTGCGACTACCAGATGCATTGTCAGCTTCTTGAACCGTCACTAATCATTTCCTAACCAGACAAAACTCAGTCATTTGCATGGCCTTTCAATATTCTCCTTTCATGCATTTGGATGTACCTTTGTATTATTTGATTTTAATGCTGGGGGTGATCGCTCAAATAATGCGTATGATCACCCAAATTGATAACAAAGGCCCCTTGGATGGGCTCGACATTATTTCTCAGGATCCAACTCCAGGCTAGAATTTCTACAATTCTGGATCATTTTGTGCTCAGACTACATCACTACCATGTTGTTCTTTGATCAGTAATGTTGATCTAGGAATCTAGAGATTTGAGCTTGCATTTTATCCCAATGAAATCATTTGGTGTCCATTCACTAGTATTCTTCTATATTGAACTTAGAGCATGACCTCATTTATTTCCTGGCACTATCTCCATTTGTTGGCTTAGCATTGCTCCCTAAACCCAATACGCCTCTCTCCTTTGCATCTATCTGTTCATTGTAAACCCTAAACTACATTGTTACTGCACCAAGAAGGTATTCAAGACCTAACCCGTCGCCCTAGTATCGTCGTTCTGGCTAGACTTGTGATCGTTTCTTTCCATATCATTTCTCAACTTTAAACACCAAATTACCTTATCACTGCGTGAACTGCTTGACTCGACTTATAGTGCAGGTCATGTCGAGGTCATTTTTTATGAAGAATGGAGGGTGATTCAACAACAAGGGTCGAGTTAAAAAAGACCTGTATTTTACAGTAACACAGGAATGGCATTGATTATTCCTCATTTCCATAAGATGCTTCCGTTCAATAATGTCCAGGAATTGGTATCGTGCTACCACAGGAATCCCATCCAGAGACCTAGCCACAGACGATGGGGACTGGTACACAACTCCATGTTTGTTTGTATCCTGCATTCTCGGTATATATGCACAACACAAGTATGCCTAGTAGGATTCATTACTACAATCCTCCATGCTCCATTTGCCACTCCCCCTGAGTTTAGTTGAAACCTGCTCTCTCATTCTCCAACTGCTAGCCGGTGCATACGAACACCAAGCATATCATGCACCTGGTAAGCCTAATCTCATAGAAGCTCAGTCACTGTGACATATTCCTTTCCGCAGGTTATCTCTACTTTCTTAGAATTGGTAATGAGATCACTTAATTCATGTGCAGTGATTCTTTCTCGTGTCATCAGGATTTACTCTCGTTGCATCCCCATACGTCATCTTGGTTCCGTTACATAAGTCAGTGTCTACAGGGAATAATCTAAAAGAAGTCTCTTTGGTTTCGAGAAGTATGGAAACGGTTTGCCTTCGTGGAATTCTGCAACTGTCAAATGCGCGACTGTTACTACTCTTTGACAAATGGGGTATTGATGATTCCTTTGATGTTGGTCTGCTCTTTGAAACGCTTCTGTCATCTTTCTGCTTGCCAGTCTGCACCCCTTCGCAACGCAGTCTGATAGATTTACTATCTGTCTATCCTCTGTGTACATGACCGTCTGGGCATGGCTTCGAAATCCATTTTCATCTATTTACATTCTGATACACTCTGCTTAAAAGACGGAGGTGGCTCCTGGCACCATAATCATTTAATAGTCTGGGTCCATGAGGTGTTGTGGTTCATTTTTCACGACATTGCAGAGTTTCTTGTAATAGAGAACAATACCCACTATCAACGCTAGAGCGACGAGTAGAATTCCACTTATTGCTAATGCTTCATCTTGCTCTGCAAAGAGCAGTTTGGATAGAGAAGACTTGCATCTCTGTTCATATGTACCATAGCTTGCTACTTCTATTGTGCCTCTAGCTTCTAATAGTGTGGTTAAGGGTTTCTGAGATGACAAACAATCATTGCTCGCTGCCATTGTGTTTTCCATTATGTGGAGAAATTCAATGGCAACTTGCTCATTATGAAAATGAATGACTGCAGAGCTCTCATCCAAGAAGAAAATTCTAGTGATGGAGGATGTTGTTCCCTGTACACCAGACACCAAGCCTCTCAAATCACTGTATTTGTATCCAGCTCGAAATCCCAAAACAAGCACTAGATTATTAGATACAAGATTTGGATGGTTACGACCTCAAACCATAGGTCTAGACTCTGTTGCATCCCCTCCTGTCGTTAAGTCAAGAACAAAACAATTGATCCAGCCAAGATAAATAAGATTCACATATTTCTGAATTTGAACAGCCATAGCTAAATCCGTTGGTGAATGAATTTTGGTGAAATCAATGTCGAAGTGATTACAAGCCTATGCAAATATGCATCCAGTCATGAAAGCATCATATCCTGCTTCATTCTTTGCACCAGAATCCCCATCTGTGTACCTTGTAATTCAGTCGAAATAACAACCTTAACACTAGGATTTGTGATAAGATTGAGAGTTTCCGAAGTACAAGCAATGCCTCCACACATGTGGTTGAAAGAAAGTGATAGACTTGTGCTCTTATTTTTCATCAAAGATTGTAAGGTTGGTGCTAACTTAATAAGGTACTTTGTATCAATAATGTGTAGAAACTGCTTGTGGAGAGAAGCAGCAAGTTCAACCACAGTTTGTGGTAGGGGAGTAATAAATTTGCTATGGATATGAGCAAAATATAATATGCAGTTGTGACCAATAATAACCTTTCCTCCGGAAGCAATCAAATCAATTACATGGCGAAAGCCTATTGCTTGTTCCACCTCAGACTCCAATGCCAGACGTCGCTCTCCATCGATCTCTTTCATCAATACTTCTCTATCCTCTTCAGAGTATGTAAATACTACTTGCTTTTGTATGGCTGAAGATATATCAACTATTCCCACATACAGAAGATCCTTGAAATGCCTTCTTCATGCCTTGGGCAGCACAACCAATTTTGATATCTATTACAACATTGGCTCCAACTAGGGATGGTACTTTCTCGTAAAGTGCCAAGAACAGTATACCAAGTGGCCTTCATCCATTAGGCGACCTTACGAAATCATCCTTATCAAATCCTAAACGCTGTCACTTTACTTGCATCTTTGCGGAACGAAAAACTGCTTATTCATCCATTGGGCTATGGAGTCGTAATGCTTTATAACAAAACCATATTGGATTCAAAACTGAACTGAAAAACATATTGAAAACCATCGATGTAATCTAATGCTTGAAGTCAAGATTATTTATATACATCACCTACTCTAACTACTGAAAAATTTCCACTGAATCAAATGATACGAAAATGCCAGTGAAGCCAATCCAATAATTGTCTACTTATTTGAAACTTTCTCACACTTTCTTTGAGCAGGCTGAAAAAGGAAACCGAAAACTCCCATCTGACCTATTGGTGATCATGGATTTTCAAACCTTTCATCAATTCTTTTGACCAAATATTCATGACACAACATATTCCTCCATTAAATGAATCCAAAAGAGCAACAAAAGGGTCTTGGAAAAATATATCGTCCTGAGGTTTTAAAACATCCAGGACTACTCTATGTTCTGATTTATGATGCTCAGGATCATTAAACATGGCAACCATATCTTTTTCATGAAACAAAGCATAGTCTAAAATCTGATCTTCTGGAAAGAAATCATCATACATAGGTTCACTAACTTCCTGTAAAGTTCCATGAAATACATGACTGTCACCATTTAAAAATAGATTTGCATTTTCAGAAATGGAAGAAGTTTGACACTCATATCTGGGACTGTGAGAAAGCTGTAAATCTGTGTGAGTAGGGGCTGCAACATAGTTGTGCAGGGGCAGACCCTTCTCTTCCTTAGTTAAAGGAGAAGGTGGTCTCTGTACTTTCTGAATAAAACAACAATCATTCTTTTCTATCTCTTTTGTATGTTGACCGTGATTCTGAATACCTTATTCTTGAGTAAGTTCACAAGATCCAGCATATTTATGAGCCAACTCTTCCTCATACTGCTCATCTTCATCAACTTGAGAAATTTCTATTTTTTCTTCCTCCTCCTCAAGAGGACTTGTATCACAACAATCTTCAAAAAGGATTTCAGCAGAATATATCCTCTTACAATGTTGATGAAAAAGTGTGTGAAAGCATCTTAATGAAGGAATATTGGAATGGGGTAAGTATTTATACCAGAGTCTAGCATCTTTTTCCAATGAAAACATAAACAATTTCATGAGGACATCTTCATGATGTACATTTAATTCTTCCATGAGCTTGTGGAATTCAAACAAATGTTGACCATGATTGTCGTCCTTATATTCTCCAAATTTAGGAAGGATATCTACCCAAATTTTAATGTCTGGAACAATGTTTGGAAAGCCATAAACATTTGTAAAGTCCAGAGGGGAAAACCTTGCAGTAATTCGAGCAGTGAACGAATTCGACATTTGAGACCAGTGGAGTTGCCAACAAAATCATGTAGAGTCTACGAACCAAGGAGTCGCCAGGTGAATGATCACAACCAATTGAATGTCTCTCCCTTGTTCACCATCAAGAGATAGATCTGAACTTTGTCGTATCCCAGGGAATATAACTTCATCCTCCGTCCCTGGCAACGGCGCCAGAAAATGTTGTCGCAAGAGTTGACTCTAGGCTGTAAAAGAGCCAAGCCTTAGCACATTTTTTAAAAGAAATAAATCTTGTTGATTGATTAGTCATAGGAGGCTTCTAGAACTAGGTTGAAAATAGCCATTCCACTCATTTATAGATCAGAAACGAAAAGGCATGACCTCGTTTGTCTAATTCATTTAAAATCATGAGGATGGATAGAATATAGGGGATGAATAAAACTGAAAGAAAAAGCCAAGTATCTGGTCTTCCTTTCATTAGAAGAAATAACACTGAACTTCAAATATCTGAACACAGGTCTTGTCTCACTCATAGAAAGACAGAGGAAAGGCTGTGAACAAATAAAACTTGTAAATAAGGAAAAACAATTAGGATGCAGGTCTTGTTCTACTCACAACAAAACAGAGGAAAAACTACACCTTAAGGAATGCTTTAAATTAGCTACAGCAGAGGTAGTACTGAATTGTAACCATTACAAGCTGAAATAATGAATGTAAGGAAGAGAGAGAAGTGATGAAAACTTCAAAAACAATAATACAGGAAGAAAACGGAATTAGACAGTGACAAAGTATAGAATCTCTTGGCATTCTGTTCTATATTTGCTGAAAAAGAATGCATTACAAACCCAGCCTCCGAAAGGCTCCCGCTGTTCCCCCCCATTTTTTTTGTTACATACATCAGTCTTTTAAAAATAAAAATAAAACTCTTTGTGTTCCAGGAAATATGAAGCGGTTCGCCTTCTCCAGACTCTGCGACTACCAGATGCGTTGTCGGCTTCTTGAACCATCACTAATCATTTCCTAACCAGACAAAACTCAGTCATTTGCGTGGCCTTTCAAGATTCTCCTTTCATGCATTTGGATGTACCTTCGTATTATTTGATTTTAATGCTGGGGGTGATCGCTCAAATAATGCGTATGATCACCCAAATTGATAACAAAGGCCCCTTGGATGGGCTCAACAGTATTTCTCAGGCTCCAACTCCAAGCTGGAATTTCTACAATTCTGGATCATTTCGTCCTCAGACTACATCACTACCATGTTGTTCTTGGATCATTAATGTTGATCTGGGAATCCAGAGATTTGAGCTTGCATTTTATCCCACTGAAATCGTTTGGTGTCCATTCACTAGTATTCTTCTATATTGAACTTAGAGCACGACCTCATTTCTTTCCTGGCACTATCTCCATTTGCTGGCTCAACATTTCTCCCTAAAACCAATACGCCTCTCTCCTTTGCGTCTATCTGTTCATTGTAAACCCTAAACTACATTGTTACTGCACCAAGAAGGTATTCAATACCTAACCCGTCACCCTAGTATCATCATTTTGGCTGGACTTGTGATCGCTTCTTTCCATATCATTTCTCAACTTTAAACACCAATTTACCTTATCACTGCGTGAACTGCTTGACTCGACTTATAGTGCAGGTCATGTCAAGGTCATTTTTTATGAAGAATGGAGGGCGCTTCAACAAGAAGGGTTGAGTTAAAAAGGACCTGTATTTTACAGTAACACAGGAATGGCATTGTTTATTCCTCATTTCCATAAGACGCTTCTATTCAATAATGTCCAGGAATTGGAATCGTGCTGCCACAGGAATCCCATCCAGAGACCTAGCCACAGACGATGGGGACTGGTACACAACTCCATGTTTGTTTTTATCCTGCATCTTCGGTATATATGCGTAGCACAAGTATGCCCAATAGGATTCATTACTACAATCCTCTATTCTCCATTTGCCACTCCCCCTGAGTTTAGTCGAAACCTACTCTCTCATTCTCCAACTGCTAGCCGGTGCATACAAACACCAAGCATATCATGCACCTGGTAAGCCTAATATCGTAGAAGCTCAGTCACTGCGACATCTTCCTTGCCGCGGGTTATCTCTACTTTCTTGGAATTGGTAATGAGATCACTTAATTCTTGTGCAGTGATGCTTTCTCATGTCGTCGGGAGTTACTCTCGTCGCATCCCCATACGTCCTCTTGGTTCTGTTACATAAGTCAGTGTCTACAAGGAATAATCTAAAAGAAGTCTCTTTGGTTTTGAAAAGTATGGAAACGGTTTTCCTTCGTGGAATTCTGCAACTGTCGGATGCGCGACCGTTACTACTCTTTGACAAATGGGGTATTGATGATTCCTTTGATGCTGGTCTACTCTTTGAAACACTTCTGTCATCTTTCTGCTTGCTAGTCTGCACCCCTTCACAACACAGTCTGATAGATTTACTATCTGTCTATCCTCTGCGTACATGACCATCTGGGCATGGATTTGAAATCCGTTTTCAGCTATTTTCATTCTGATACACTCTGCTTAAAAGACAGAGGTGGCTTCTAGCACCATAATCATTTAATAGTCTGGGTCCATGAGGTGTTGTGGTTCATTTTTCATGACATTGCGGAGTTTCTTGTAATAGAGAACAATACCCACTATCAACGCTAGAGCGACGAGTAGAATTCTGCTTATTGCTAATGCTTCAGCTTTCTCTGCAAAGAGCAGTTTGGATAGAGAATACTTGCATCTCTGTTCATATGTACCATAGCTTGTTGCTGCTATTGTGCCTCCAGCTTCTAATAGTGTGGTTAAGGGTTTCTGAGATGATAAACAATCATTGCTCATTGCCATTGTATTTTTCATTATGTGAAGAAATTCAATGGGAACTTGCTCATTACGAAAATGAATGACTGGAGAGCTCTCATCCAAGAAGAAAATTCCAATGATGGAGGATGATGTTCCCAGTACACCAGACACTAAGCCTCTCAAATCACTGTAGTTGTATCCAACTCGAAAGCCGCAAACAAGCACTAGATTATTGGATACAAGCTTTGGACAGTTACAACCTCGAACCATAGGTCTAGACTCCGTTGCATCCCCTCCTTTCGTTAATTCAAGAACAACACAATTGATCCAGCCAAGATAAAGAAGATTCACATATTTCTGAAGTTGAACAGCCATAGATAAATCTGTTGGTGAATGAATTTTGGTGAAATCAATGTCGAAGTGATTACAAGCCTATGCAAATATGCATCCAGTCATGAAATCATCATATCCTGCTTCATGCTTTGCACCAGAATCCTCATCTGTGTACCTTGTAATTCAGTCGGAATAACAACCTTAACACTAGGATTTGTGATAACATTGAGAGTTTCCAAAGTACAAGCAATGCCTCCACACATGTGGGTGAAAGCAAGTGATAGACTTGTGCTCTTATTTTTCATCAAAGATTGTAAGGTTGGTGCTGACTTAATAAGGTACTTTGTATCAATAATGTGCGGAAACTGCTTGTGGAGAGAAGCAGCAAATTCAACCACAGTTTGTGGCAGGGGAGTAATAAATTTGCTATGGATATGAGAAAAATCTAACATGTAGTTGTGACCAATAATAACCTTTCCTTCGGAAGCAATCAAATCAATTACATGGCGAAAGCCTATTGCTTGTTCCACCTCATACTCCAATGCCAGACGTCGCTCTCCATCGATATCTTTCATCAATACTAATTGCTTTTGTATGGCTCCAGATATATCAATTGTTCCCACATACACAAGATCCTTGAAATGCCTTCTTCATTCCTTGGGCAGCACAGTCAATTTTGATATCTGTTACAACACCAACTACGAGTGCAATGTCCCGAGAATACAGCTCCTCTAGAATCTCCTCCTGGATGTAGGAAGTGGGTAACTCTTCTAATTGAGCTTCCCCAGTGCCATGTCCTTGCTACTCCATAGTGGTGGCCATGGTGGCTTCCCCTAGGAGGCTGCTTGGTGGCTGGCAGTTATTGGGTATAGTAAAAATAAGATGCTAGATAGGAGCTTGAATTGGATCCTCCAGGAAGACCTCCTCCACATACGCCATGGGAGGCATCCTAACAATTGTTTCCCTATGCATGAGTTCAGTTCGAGCCATAGACAGCGCATGCTCTAGCCGTTGTTGTCTCTTTTGACATGTAATGAAGGTGTACCGAGTGGAGCTATGACATGGATTCCCTCTCTCTCACGGCATTGGGATGAAAATTATGATGGCTAAAATGCAGAGGGTGTTCTAATGGTTGCAGTAGAGATAACAGATGCCTGTATGGTGCGGGCCAAAATCAAAATGGATAAATCCATTGCAAGGTTTGTTTATATCTGAGAGGAGCGACATGACAACCTCCTCCATTAATTCTCCCACCTTAACTAACTATGCCTCCAGAATGTTCACGTGAGGGAGAATTCCCATGGCATGAGGCTGGTGGTTGGGGCCTGCTCCCATCATTAATGTTGAGGGGATGGGAGCCAGCCTACCTTATTTATGGAAAGGCATAGCTCCAACCCAGGTGGCCTTGATGTGAAACATTTCACCCCATATGAGGTAAGTAAGTCTCTGTTGGCGAGGTCTTGGCAGCGGTTCGAGAGATTAGTGCAAGAAGAAGTTTGGGCCTTCTAGTGGATATGTTCCATCTTGGTTGCAACCCCTTCATTTTCCAGGCAATCCGCTACCTTGTTTGCTTCCATTTTCACGTGAGAGGGGATGATGGTAAGACTGGGACAAAGGAGGGATTCAAAATCTTACAAAAGTCCTGACAGTCACCAGCTATGTGAGATTTATAGTGGGTGTTCCCCATGGATAATTTTGGTTATGAGCTAGATGATGATCTGAAAGTATCCTTCCACAATGACCCTACTGAAATGATTGTCTATTGTGACCTTGATGCATCTTAAGAGACTTAAGAGCTCAACAACATTGTTTCTATTGTCGTCCATAAATCCTACTACTAGGTGAAGGATTTCTCCATTTGAGGTTCTAAGAATTTCCCCAAATCCTGTTGGACCTGGATTTCCTTTTGAGGCTCCATAAAAATTTATCTTTATGAAACTAGTTGGAGGGGGGGTCTAGGTGGTCGAGCTGTCGGGTTGGAGACTGGTTAAAATCATAGTGGGAGGGTCGATCATACTGAGTTTCCAGTTTTGAAAAATGCATCTCTCTCCCAAAATACAATTTAGGTCCTCATATGTCCAAGGTTTTCATTTGATTGTTTCTCGGATTAGCTTCTCTATTATTTCCCATGCTAGGGATGGAGGGGAAGAATTTGAATGTAAGATCCTGTTATTTCTTTCTTTCCATATTTGACAGAGGGTGAAGCCTGGGAGGATCTACCACATACATTCCAAAATTGGGTTTTGAAAGGAGAGCAAGTCCCAATTCTCTATGGTATCTCTGATACTATTTTTGTTTCGGTTAGAGAAACACATTATTTGGGACCCCCAGTCCTAGATCCACTGGCTGTAGTGACAATTGTTGAAAATGTTTTCCATCGTCTCCTCTTGTTGTTGGCATAGGGTACAAATTGATGGGCCTATGAAGCCCATTTTTTTGAGGTTATCCTAGGTGAGGATGCAATTTTTCACTGTGAGACATAGAAAGATTGACACTTTGGACTAGAGTGCTGAATTCTAGATCTTGCCCCAGAAACTCTCTTTGGCGTGATTCTGATATTTCCCCTGCAAGTAGTAAGACTCTTTAACTGAAAAAATACCTATTGTGGAATACCCCCATCTGGGAATTTCTGGACCTTCCCGAGTGGGTATTTTCCTATGGCTTGTGCAAGCTTTCCAGGCTTGGAGATCTGTTTCCCTTGAGAGATGTAGTTTTGGATTTTTTGTTTTCCACTATCTCCTGGGCATGTTCCTGTCAGATGTTCTCCATAGATCTTTAACCCATTGAAATATTTCAGGTTGTAGTACCTGCCTAAGGGGGTTAAGTTATTCCAGGTTGATTAGAGGCGCTTGTTGTTTCCATGAATCCTACCAGAATAGTGCACTTTCCCCATTCCTAATTTCCTAAAAGGCATGCTTTTGAACTAAAGGTCTATTTTGCCAAGCTATGTTCCAAATGTTAGAACCCTGGATTTGGTCATTGAATCTGATTATTTGGTCTTCTTAGGTGGTTGGGGAATACTTTTGTTTCTAGATTTGTGCCCACAATTATGTGGGATGCTTAAGCCACCTCCACCACATTTTAGCTCCCATAGCTTGATTGAGATTTTCTGGGTCGCGGTGTCCCGGTCTGCCTAGATCTTTGGGTTTGCAGAGCTTATCCCATCCCACCAGACCCCACTTCTTGTCATTTTGATGACCATGCCATAAGAAGCTTCATTGGAGGATCCTGATGGTCCTAATGACCGACTTAGGTGCTGCCAGGGTAGTGAAAAGGTATATGGGTAGGGATTATAGGACTGACTTGAGAAGCACTAACTAGCAACAATATTAAGAGGTCTGAAGGTCTAGTTATTGAGCCTGTTTGAGATGGAGAGGAGCAGACTGTCCCAAGAGATGGAGTGCGCTGACACTCCTGTGAGGGGTATGTCAAGGTATTTAGAGATAAGGGAGCTCTTGGGTATACCTAGGAGTCAGAAAATATGATTCTGAACTGTGACTGACATGTTGAAGAAGTAGATTTTAGATTTGTCAAGATTGAGGGCCATACCTGAAGCTTCTGTAAAGTCAGAGAGAATGGAGTTGAGCTTGTTGGCTTCGTGTGCTGTAGGGGAGTTCAAGAGAAGGGTGTCCTCAATGAACTAGCTGTGCAAGGGTGTAGGTTGGATATTGTGTAGACTTAGGCCTTTAAGGGACCCTTCCAGAACCATCGCCTTGATGTAGCATCCTAGACCTTCCTCCATAAGAATGAAGAGGAAGGGAGAGAGAGGGTCTCCTTGTTTGATACCCCTGGAAGAGGAGAAGGGTTGGGAAGGAAATCCATTGAACAGTATGGAAAAGAAGGCTAAAGAGGTGAGATTTAAGATCCAGTTCACCCACTGACTGTCGAAACCAAAATATTTTGGTATGGAGCATAGGTACTTCCAACTGACTCTATCAAAATCTTTTGAAAGGTCAAGTTTGATAATCATACCTGGGATTTTTGTCGTTTTTAGTGAGTGAATCACCTCATTAGCTAGGATGACACTATCCATGATTTTTTGACCTTCCACATAGCCTGCTTGCTCTTTGGAGATGACAAAAGGGAGGATCGACTTGAGGCATGTGGCTATCACCTTTGTGGTGATTTTGTAGATGACGTTGCATAGGGAAATTGGTATTTATTGATTGGGATGAGTGAATCTCTACTCCTTCGGGATGAGAGTGAGAAAGGTGGCATTGAGGACAGAGAGGACTTGGCCTAAGGTTCTATATTCCTCCACAACCTGCCAAACCTCTTCCTTGATTAGGTCTCAGCAGTGATGGAAGAAGTCTGTGGCAAATCCATCTGGACCATGTGCTTTCCCTGAGGGAATTCCCTTGACTACATGGTCCACTTCTTCTTGGGTAATGGGCCTTATTAAGGCCTCATTCTATGGCTGAGTTACCAATGAGGGTATATACCTGGTTATTTTATGAATTGCTTCCTCCCTGTTCTCGTTGGTTTCCATAAGAATCTCTTTGTAGTAGGTGTTTAGTTCCTCGACGATATGGGTGTGTTCTTTGATAGGGTTTCCTTGGGCATCCTCCAGTTGGGTTATCTGGTTGATGTATTTGTGATGCACCATTGATCTGTGGAAGAACTTTGTGTTCCTCTCGCCCTCTTTAAGCCATTGAAGGGTTTGAATTTTGGTGTTTCCCTTGTGTCCAGATAGAATGAAATGGGCCAGTGGTTTGAGCCTATTTTTGGAAGAATATTGGCCTGCATGGCAGGGTCCTCCTCTAATAGGGATTCCAAAACAAGGTAGTGGTCTAGAAGACATGCCACCTTTTGATGTCCAAATCTACGATTGGACCAGATGAAAATGCCATTTTGGGTTTCAATATCTACTAGATTTAGTTGGTCAATGAGTGTTTTGAACTTACCACTGTCTTGCTCCATCCTTTTGGTTCCACCAATTTTCTCCTCCAGCATCAAGATCATGTTGAAGTATCCTCCCAGTATCCAATTAGGCATGATGAAACATGTTTTGATGTGATTTATCCTTTTCAAGAAGCTCTCTCTATCCTGAGGGCTTTGCGACCCATAAACATTTGCAATGCTTCCTTCCTTGGTTGACCCTCTGACCGTGAAGTGTGTCGTGAGTGTGTCTATGGTAGAAAAGGGCTGATTCATTATGACAGTGTTGGGGTTCCATAAAATTTCTAATCCTCTAGATGCTCCAGAGGAGTAGGAATGAATGAAATCGCATCCTCGTCAGCTACGATGGAAGATGGTTTATGCTTCTACTCCAACACATTTTGTCTCCTATAACAAGAGGATATTTGGATTTTCTGCACGTATACAGTCTCGGAGGATCCTTTATTTGGATCCTCCATTGAGTTCTCTGATATTCCAGGTGATGATATTCATCATGATGACTATGGAGGTAGGTGGAGGTATCCCTCTTAGAGCCTATGGATCTGTCCATAGTTGAGCATGATATTCTCTGCCTCTTTGATGAGATGATGGGCATATTTTCTACCCCATCTTTTTTTTTCCTGTGGAGCATGCTTTGAGTCTATGCTTGGATATGTGGTTATACCCAACCGTGTTATGGATCCCGCTATGGAGTCTAGAAATACATTTTGAACCTTGTAGGGTTGTTCTACAAGGATGGTTTGCAGGTCCTTTCAATTGAGATCTTCCTCAAGTTTTTTAAGATCTATTTCCTCTAGATTTTGTTCATCCAATTGCATCTGAGTGTCACCATTTGCCCCCATTTTATCTCCTAGGTTAACCTCTTTGGTTGGTATAGAGGTGTGCATTGTTGGGCTCTTCCCTTTCTCTTGTTTCTTCGCTTTGTGCGGATCTTGCACCTCTTCATCTTTCGACAAGTAATTCAGAATTTCATAGGAGTTTTTGGTTGTAATCTTTGGAGTGGTACACAGATTCTGCTTCCTTGGTGGGTTCTTTTTCCGGCCTATGACTATGGTAAAGCCATCTTTTTGTTTGTCTTCACCAACTTTGGGCCTTTGGGAATTAAGAGGGAAATATCTGAAGAGGTGGCCATGCTCATGACCTTTTCTGCATCAAAAGGGGATGTGTTCATATTCAATTGTTTGGTTCCAATCCTCATCCTGATATTCCAGGGTAACAGAACTAGGTAAATATTTTGACATGTCCATGTAAACATAGATTCATGCATAGGAGGTGTATTTTATTTTCTTTGTAGCTTCTGACGATTTGACATATCATTGTATTGTATTCCCTATTCCCATAAGAATCTCTTCCAGCCAAAACTCCTGAGGCAAGGAGTATAGTTTGATCCACAGTGGTGCCATTATGAATTCTTCCTCTTCTGAGCTAAAGAAGTTTGTTTAGAATTATAGAAATAGCCCTGCCGAGTTGTAGAAATATGACCCATTATCGAAGATTATGTCCTTGTCTTCGAGATTGTAGAGGATAGTCATTAAAAAACCTATGGAGTTGAGTTGTACCTCATAGTATCCTTTAGGGTTCCACCAGTCTTTGATCCATCGTGTTAGGTCACGTTCAGAGGGCCAGAGACATTAAAACTTGCCAATTAGGGAGTGCTCTTGCATGAATTGGGTGTGTTCGCCTACCCTTATTGAGATAATGAGATATCTAGGAGGTTTTCCTGACTGCGGAATGCATTTTTTAGGTTCCCATCCACAAGATGCCTTTGGATGCAACGTGTTTGGCTTCACATCCATTTTTTTTCTGAGCCCTTGTTCTCTTGATAGGAGCTGCTTTCTTCGATGCAGTGGAAGATCAAAGGTAGGTCGCTTGGCTCTTGTTCCTATTCCTTCATTGTCATTGGCAGGTACATTACTGTATGAGGGGTCCCCCCCCCCCCTTAGAATCATCGTTTTTTCTCATTCCTCTATTTTTGACCGTACCAGCGTGGTGTAGGTGGCAGGTTCAACAATAGGTAAGTCAGGGCATGCAGTGAGTTGCAAAGGAAGTGTTACAGAGTGCTAGTGTTCCCTTGACCTGAAATCCAAATGCAATATTCCACAATAAGATGATTGTTACAATGAGACTCCAAAGGAATTTTTAACATAAGACAAATCCAAAACTCTATCCCTAGAAGATGAAAAGACAAAAGGTTTGCGGGCCCCGATGGAGGTAGTTGATACACCAACTTCTTAGGGGTGTAAATTTTGAATACGATCTCCATTTGGGGTGATCTATACACCATTCTAAAGGTCTAACTGAGAATAACCATTTTTGACTTTCCCAAGATAGGGAAATTTTTAGTCTCATGGCCCCCAAATCCCCAAAAAACATCGTTTAGGGCCTCAAAACAACTCCAAAAGTTTGGGAGCCAAAAAACTGCCAAGGTGGAAAACTCTATTTTGAGCCAGTGGAATATGTGAGTGGCCACCGATATCCATCTAAATCACTCAAAGGGTCATTGCAATTTGGGTAATGAAAGTAGTGAGGTTGAGCACAAGAACTTCTTCAAATCATTGAATGCTTATTGTTGGGACATGCCCCACACAAACGTTTCCTTACCACCACTCCTCGTTACTTGGCTGAGGGCCCATGCAATATGGGAGAATCCAAAAAAGAACCTGCGATAGAAATTGGCAAGGCATGAGAAGCTCAGAAGCTTAGTGAGCATGGGTAGCACTGGCCATTCATGGATGACCTAGATCTTGGATGGATCCACATGCACACCATGCCCATCAACAATGTAGCCTTGGTACTAGACCCTGTCCATGACAAAGGAGCATTTTTCCAAGTTGGCATATATCTTGTGCTATTGTATAGTGTACAAAACCTATTGAATATTCTACAAGTGTTCCTCCCAAGTCTTGTTGTAGATGACAATGTCATCCAGATACACCACTACAAAAAAATTGGTGAAAGGCCGCAATAAATCGTCCATCATACTCATGAAATTTACTGGGGCATTTTTCAAACCAAAGGGCATGGCCAACTATTTAAAAATACCTTATTTTGACATGAAGGAAGTCTTCCATACATCTGTATGCTCTATTGGGACTTGATGGTAGCCAGACTTCAGATCAATATTATTAAATTATGTATCCCCCTTGAGTTGATCAAGGAGATTGTTGATTCAGGGAATCGGGTACCGGTTCCTGACTGTGATTTTATTTAGGGCTTGATAATCAGTGTAGAGTTTCCAGGTCCTATATTTCATCTAAAAAAAACAATTGGGCTTCCACAAGGTGATGAGTTGGGCTAGATGTGCCCATTTTGGATCATTTATTAGATCTGACATTTGATATTGTCATTTTATGATAGAGAGTGGCAATAGAATCGACCATTGGGTAGCAGTGCTTCAGGGGTCATATCGATGGAATTCTTAACCTGACAGTGAAGAGGTACCCCAATAGGTGAGGATAATATGTTTTTGTATTCTTCCACGAGCTTATCCAATTTCTTCTGTTGCGTGTAGAGGCCATGGATGTGGCTGCAATATTTTTCTCACTTTGAGAGTGAATCACAAAGAAGAAAAACTTCTCATTCTAAGAGATGACCTTTCTACATTTCTTGGTAGAGATAAAGGAAATGAAACTAGGTGGGACTACCTCAGGTATCTTGTAGAATTTCATGTCCAAAGTAATAATAAAGCTACGAGGCCTAGACTCATATGCAACATGACATTTCCATAATTACGGTTGGCCCAAAAGAAAATCACAAACTTCAATGGGAGAAATATCACACAATACCTCATATTTGAAGGGCTTGATGCCATAGGACAGGCGACACTATTGGATGATGTGAATATCACTTCCTTGGAAGAGCCATTTGATGGCATAGGGTTGAGGTTTGATGTTATTGGTAGGTTCAACCACTTGAAGACCTCCACTGAGATGAGATTCTTCTAGCTACCTCTATCAAGGATGAAGTGCAACAAGGTGCCTTTCACCCACATCTGTGAATGAAACAGGAACTTTCCTTCCTCTAGGTCATTAGGTTCACCGGGATGGATATTGGTGGTAGAAATGGTGGCACTTGGTTCCATGTTAATGATCTGTCTCCCCTTTTTTGTTTCTGACTCAGAGTCAAAACCCACATCTGATTCATAGGCTTTCACCTCAACCACCAATGACTGCTTTGAGCATCAATCAACATTATTATGCCAGGGGCTCTTATGGAAGTCACACCTTCTTTGTTTTTTTCTTAAACTAGTTATCTTGAGGCTGATCATATTTTCTATGCCATATTTTTAGTGGGTTGGGGATACCCTTGGCTGCTTCTACTATGAGGGGTTCCTAGGCCCAAACTGTCGTGTCTTTTGTTTAATCTTCATCTCGATTTTGACGACATGTTAATAGGCCGCGCCCAAGTATGAGATGTCCAAAAACTTAATTTCTACCTAGATTTATAATGCATACCACCACGGTACTTGAGCACTATATGTCTCTTAGAATATTTGATACCCAGCTTGGTGCGCAAGGTATGGAAGATATTTGTGAAATCTGACACTGTTTAGTCCCTATCCTTCCGCGATGTGGTCCATTTTGTATACAGGTTGTCATAACTTCCAACATGGTAGTATTGTTCCTTAATAGCATCCATGAAGGAATCTCAGGTGAGTGCGACTATAAATAATGAGGGTTCCTATGTTTCCTTTTTCTCATAGAAATGATCCCACCAATATTTGACATGGGGGACTACTTTGATGAGCACAAAAGTAATCTTTTCTCTATTTCAAAAGTTATGGAAAGAAAAATACCATTCTAGAAGATTCAACCATTTGTCTACAACACATGTGTCTATCTTACCTTCAAATATAGGAATATCAAATTTGATTTGTACCTTGAAGGGGGTGGCACCTCCGCTCAAGGAAGATGTGTCACCTGTTGTTACCCATCGAAGGATTTGTGTAAAATCATTCATCATATCATTCCTCTATTAAAATATGGATTCCTTTGAGAAATAGTTTGAAAAGATCTCTTGTGCCATCGTCTTACTTTTCTCTTGCCATGGAAGGTTGCTTGGGCGTGTGAGAGCCCTTGTCCTCAAGAGAAACAAGCTCGCGACCCAACTCTTTGTACCCTAACCTCATTGGGGACATGCACTAAGAACAACAAGGATAAGACCGCTATGATACCAGTGATCCATATTTTATGAGAAGAACAAAATGAACACATATTATTATTATTATTAACACAAAGACAAAATGAAAAATAACAAAGATACAATAAAATTGGCTTCTATTCAATAAAGAAATATGTTGAAACTGTAAAATGAAGATTGAAAACAAGCTTGCTATAATGGTGGTGGATTATCTCTGAGAAGAGATGTGACGACTGTGCTCATTCGCAAGAAGATGAGTACAATGAGGCTCTGAAATAATTTTTATATAAACATGAATTCCCAAACCATAGACATCCAAAAACGTAACCCTAGGAGATGAAGCACCAAAATTCACGTGGCCCACATTGGGGTAATTTGGTACATCAACTTCCTGTGGTTGTAACATTTGCATACGATCTTCGTTTTAGGTGCACATTATCCCATTAGAAAGGTCTATTTGAGGAATACACATTTTCCCATCAAAATATGAATCCATCTATAGTTTAACTTTGGTGAACCCTAAAAACGTTTTATAGGGCCTCAAAATGGCCCCAAAAGTTCAAGACCCAAAAACTAGGAAAAGAAAATGCCAAACTGATAAACGACCAAGATGATCCAGTTGGAATAGGTGGGTGGGCATCGATATCCACCTGGATCGTGTAATGAGATAGAGTGATACAAGTGCAACAATTTTGGACACATGGGCAAATATTGTAGACTAGATATTCCTCCAAGGGAACCAAAACATAATATCAATAGTCCCAAATAGGAGCCACAAAGGATATGGATAAGGAAGCAAGATCAATTCAATATTGAAGAATGTTATCTTGTTCTACAAGCTCAAAACAAGAAACATGGATGGTATGTTGACGGTGGTTTCTCAAAGCATATGGTAGGTGATAAGGACATGTTTCTAAATCTGGAAAAGGAAAGAGATGGATCAGTTTCGTTTGGAAATGACAACTCATCCATAATTATAGGAAGAGGTAAAATCAAGCTTAGAAGCAAGGATGCCAAGGAAAAAAATGTTATACTAGTTGAAGATATGAAGCAAAATATTTTAAGTGTAATTCAAATGTGTGATCAAGGACACAAACTTTTGTTTGATTATGAAAAATGTGAGATAAGTAAAGAAGGATTAGGAAAGTTGGTGGCTATAGCTATAATAACTCCAAACAACATATCTTTGCTAAATGAAATTGGAAAGGAAAGATGTTGTTTAGGAAATTAAAATGAAAGTTATCTTTGACATAGAATAATAGCCTCATCAAAATTAGCATAAAGGAAGCAGTGAAAGAAATTCCCAAGATATCAAAGCCAAGAAATACTCTATAAGAGCATTGTCTACAAGGAAAACAAACCAGGACCAAGTTCAAATCAAAAGAGTACTCCACAAAAAAACCATTGGAGATTATACAAACTGACATATGTGGACCTACAAAATGAAGGGATTAAATGGAAAACAATACTTCATGCTACTGGTTGATGACTACAAAAAAATGACTGCAATTTTCTTTCTCAAGAATAAATTAGAAGCATTTGAACACTTCAAGATATACAAAGAGATGGTTGAAACTGATATGGAATTGAAAATCAAGTGTTTGAGATTAGACAATAGAGGATAATTTACATCAAAGGAGTTCATATACTTGTGCAGTGAGCATGGAATAAAAAAACAGTTCTCAACAACTAGGAAACCTCAACAAAATGGAGTTGTCGAAAGGAAGAAAAAAACAGTACAGGAAATGGCTAGAACCATGTTGAAATATTCCAAGTTGAGTGAAATATTTTGGGCACATGAAGTACATACAATAGTTCACATGCTGAACAAAGGAATGCTAAGAAGTAATAGTGATAATACTCTCTACGAGGTATGGAAAGGAAGACCTGCAAATGTGAAGCATTTCAAAGTATTTGGTAGCAAATGTTATATCAAAAGAGAAGATGACATGCTTGGAAAATTTGACTCCTAAGTAGATAAAGGAATATTAGTTGGGTATTCAAGAAAAATAAAGGCATATAAATGCTTCAATATAAGGATCAACATAATCGTGGAAAGCATCAATGTAATGATTGACGAGACTGATGTATGAAAAGGAAAATAAGGAATCAAATATCTAGAAGTGCAGGATGACGAGAAAAATCTGAAAGAAGAAGAAGTAGATGAAGAAGAGAATCCAAAAGTAGAACAAGAAGAAGATGAGATCCAGGAGAAGAACAAGAAGAATATGGGCAATGGATACCTCCTAAGACACCTAGACAACGAGTGCAGAAAAATCATCCACCGGAACAAATTATTGGCAATAAATATGTAGGAGTTGAAACCAGAAGAAGAATACTTTTGAGTAAACAACAACACATAGCATTGTTATCTATAGTTGAACCAAGAATTTTTTAGGACAATAAAGATGAACATTGGATCAAGGATATGGATGAAAAATTAGATCATATTGAGAGGAATGACACATGGGAACTGGCTCCAAGACCAAAGGAAAATAATGTGATTGGTACAAAGTGGGTTTTTGAAACAAACTTAATGAGAATGGACAAGTAACTAGAAACAAAGCAAGGTTAGTTTGCAAGGGATACACTCAGATCGAAGGCATAGATTTTGAATATACCTTTGCACCATTTTCTAGGATGGAAGCAATTATATTGATATTAGCCTATGCATGTTCCAAAAGAATCAAGGTATATTAGATGGATGTTAATTAAAAATTTCTTAATGGAGAATTAGAAGAATAAGTATACATCGAACAACTAGAAGTATTTATACTGTTAGGAAGGGAATATTATGTTTGTAGGCTGAAGAAAGAATTGTTTGGACTCAAGCAGACCCCCAGAGCATGGTATTCAATATTGGAGAACTATCTACAACAACAAGGATTCAAGAAGGGAAATGAAAACAACAATATCTACATAAAAGTGTATCAATACAGTATATTAATAAATTAAGTTTATGTAGATGACATCATCTTCGAAAGTGATGATGACAGGATGCGTCAAGTGTTTTCTAGAGATATGCATAATGAGTTTGAAATTTCTTTTCTTGGTGAGTTCACATTCTTCTCAGGATTATAGATATGTCAGTGTGATCAAGGTATTTTCATCTCTCAGACCAAGTATATCAGAGAAATGTTAAAGAAGTTTGGAATGGAATATTGAAAACCAGTTGCAAGTTAAGAAAGGATGATTATTCTAAGAATGTAGATCAAAGACTCTATAGATCAATGATTGGTAGCTTACTCTATGTGATAGCATCAAGACTGGATGTGATGCAAGCAGTGGGACAGGTTGCGAAATTTCAAGCAACAACGAAAGAAACACATGTCATGGAAGTAAATAGAATATTTAGATATCTCAAAGGACCAAAATAATTTGGACTATGGTATCCAAAAGAGAGTGATATTTATCTAGTTGCCTACAAAGATGCATATTGGGTAGATTGTATTGACGATATAAGAAGTACAAGTGGAGAAAATTTCTACTTGGGTGAGTGTCTGGTGTCATGATTGATAAAGAAACAATCATCAGTAGCTTTGTCCACAACATAAGAAAAATGCATTGTAGAAACAACTTGTTGTAATTAGGTTCTTTGGATGAAACAAACTTTTCATGATATACAAGCATAGTATGATGTGCCCATTTCCATTTTCCATGACAAAACTATTGCTAGCAATATCTCCAAGAATCTAGTGATTCATTCTAAGATGAAGCACATTCCAATTAAGTATCATTTTCTATGGGAACGGGCTATAGAAAATAAAATCAAGCTAGAGTATGTACGGATAAAAGAGAAAATTGAAGATATCTTCACCAAACTACTTGTAAGGGAAACTTTTGAGTATCTGCAACATAAAATTGGATTCATTTCTTCCCCATAGTGATTCACATGGATTCGCAAAGAGTAAGACAAAGGGAGATAAGAAGATGACATGAAGATTCTATGTGAAGAAAATTTTGAATTCTTTTTATATAAATAAGATATTTACATGAGGAAGCACCATAAAGATAAAGCAGAGGCTTGCAGACAGGGGTAGCATCCCCTAGGAGGATTACTCTTTGCCATTGATTTCAAAGGGGGATATATAGAGCAAGGCATGGATTTAGAGAGAAAGAATCATTGGAGACGAAAGATGCATGCAAATAGGGGGAGCGATGGTCATAGGGGGATCACATGCATGAGCATGAGTATTTCTATTCCTATGTGTTACCATCAATGCCAAAGGGGGAGATTGTTGAAATATTGGTTGTCATTGATTTCAACCCTTGAAGAAGCCCCGATGGTGTGGTTTTGGTACCCAAATATGATCGAGGAATATGGACATGAAGGATAGTGTAGTTGAAGGTAAGACACTAATATATGGATAGTCCTCATAATTCTATTTTTGGTGATATGTGTTATGACACGTAGTTCCTCATGGCTGAGGAGTTATGGACTTGTGAAGTTGAAAGCCCCGAAGAATGGTCAAGAAGCCCCTAATTGGTTATATGCCTTTAATGAAAGTGTAAAGTGGCTTAAACAAGAAAACTCTAGAAGTCCTAAGTTTAAGGAAATAGGTTATCCGACAAAAGTATAAATACACCTCAAGGATTCATTCACAAATACATTCACTCACACATTCTATTGAACATCTTCTAGTGAAATAGTGATCTATTGGCTAAGGTTGCAGAGTTAATTTCTAAGGTAGTGACAAGAGAGGAGTACAGGAGTTCCAGGGTTGCAGAGGAGAGAAAAGTTCATTGAGGAAACATTATTTTAGTTGGCTCCCGTGGGTCATACCACTAGTGTCCTGTGAGCCACCCCCATGGGTTTCATTATACCTGTCACACGAGGCCCTGTGAGACATAATGTCTTAGTTCCGTGAGGCTGAGTTAAATTTGGGGGAAATGATAGTACCATGTCCCTAAAGATAGAAGGTAATTTACAAGTCAACATTTCAGTGTTCCAGATCAGCTACAAAGGTACTATTATGTATGTGTACTTGTTGCTAAGGTTATGCTTGTTTATTATGTGGTAAATGCTTGAGGCATACTTGGCATATTGATGAGGGTTTGACACATTATTGAGGCATATATTGAGCACATGATTGAATAAGATATTTTTGTATATCTAATTTAGCACATGGCATAGTTTTTATGGTTCATATCTTTGATATGATTGTTCATGGTTGAGATATACATTTGATGTATGGTGGCATATGCATGAGGGAAATGCATTGGTTCTTCTTTGATGATATGGTATAGGTTTATATTTTATTGATGCTATGTTATATGGTACATTTTGTATTCATGCTCGATATATAGTACATGATTGGATACTTATCATTGATGTTGTAGTTGTTCATGATTGATGCATATATGTTCGTACAAAATTGATGCATGGTATGGTACATGTTCTGGTTGGTCGATGAACATTTACAGGGTGATTAGATAGAGACAATGACAGTGATAGTGATAGTGACAGTGGAAATGATAGTGACAGTGGCATTGATAGTGACAATGACAATGGTAGTTGCAGTGACAGTGACAATGGCAGTGAAAGTGGCGGTGAAAATGGCAGTGATAGTGGCAATGATAATGACAGTGACAGTGGAAGTGATAGTGAAAGTGATAGTGGTAGTGATTGTGGTAGTGGATATTGGTATACACTTATATTTTAGGGAGACAATATGGGGAATGGAAAGGGGGTTTTAGGCTCCTTTCGGTTAGTGTCAGAGAACTCAAGGAGTTGGATCTTCGTTCAAGTTGGAACTTGAGAATTAGGGTGTTGTATCCTCCTCCTGGTTAGAGCCAAAGAATTCATGGATTTGTAGCTTTAGGTTGAATCCTGTAAATAGGAGGTTGAATCCTCCTTCTAGTTGCAACTGGAGAATCATGAAGTTGGTGCTTCCAATGAATGTAATATTTGATATATAAGAAAACATTCGATGGTTTTCTCCCATTTGTGTTTCCATGTAAATTCTAGTGTAATGTGTATTTGATGTGATTATTCTTATGTTTATGTGCTCATGACACATTTATGATATACTATTGATTGATACATTGATGATGTATTGTTGATTAAATTGAAGTTGATATATTGTGGTTAAAAGTGTTAAAATTGATCATATTGATTCCCCCCCCCCCCTCCTCTTAGTATTCCAACAACTTTTTTATTACTTTTTTTCAAAAAGTTCATGCATTCATTGTAAAGTGAATTTCACTTAAGTTATAAAAGTGAATCATTTTATTTTAAGTTATTTTGCATGAAACTTTCATTTACAAAGTAACTTCATTGTAAATGCGATTCCCACTTATTTTATAAAAGTGGGTCACTTCATAAGTAACTTATTTAAAAGTGAGATTAAAGACATAGTTAGGAGGAGCATCACCACGTGGACCAACTTCTACTTTCCACATGTCACTTTGGTTGTTGTTTATGCATGTTTTTCGAAAGGGCAAAACTTTGACATCCGAAGTTGTTTTTCAGTGTTTTTTTTAAACAACCTATTTTTTTGACATCATTCCATTCAAACCATCAGTTTCATCATTTTCTACATATTTTAGTATGGAATATCCCAGTGATTTCTTTCTTACTGTTATATCCCTAAAATTCCCTACTTATGCATACATGGCATTGGCCTTTCTACTTGCACAATTTTCCAAATTACTGCTGAGGAACTCTTTTTAAAAAACCATTTTTTGGATCATGCACACGCCCTACTGCACTAATTCTTGCATACATACGCTAGATGCATACTAGATAGACCACATACATACGCTAGTTGCATACTAAAAAACCCACGTTTACCTCTAAAATTTGCAAAAAATAAAAATTTGCAAGGAATTCGGTAGAGTTAACGGGCTATTGGAGTTTTCCTAACCAATTTACCTAATGTAGCCTATCCCCAAACTAAATAACTATCATTTTTTCATATAAAAGGAGGTATTGGGGTCCCATTCCAACATCAAGCATTAGAATGAATAAACTCTACCCAAATCCCTTTCCCTCATTGCCCAAGTATTTGCAGCCCCTTTTTGAGTTTTTTGCCTCAACATTTGCTCTCTATCCCTTTCTCCTATACAATCCCTTCTCTTTCCCTTAAGTGATTATCTGATTGTGAAAGAAGGCATTGGGATAGTGCACTTGGAGAAACATTAAGAGGAGCTCGGACCAGGTTCACGAAGAATCAACCTACAAAGGTTGTAATTTTTTATCTTTGGATTTGAATAAAAGAATCTTTTTCTTGTCCCAAATGATATCTTTATGTTTTTCATTTGATTTATGCATAATGGTTTATATATAACCCTAATATCGATGAGTAGAGATAGAATATTTGTAGCGTTTCTTTCCTAAGTGTTCTTGCAGGTCATATTTTGGAGGAGACTTGCATCCTGGGAGCTACAAAGTTGGAGGTGGTATACATCGAACATTGAACTAAAGGTATTGTTTTTTACCTACTTTCCCATCTCTTTTTGTTTATCTATTTAGAGTGTTTGTGGTAGTTTTTGAATTAGATTGTCTTTTAAGGGAGATCATAGCTCTGCATATACTTTGAACCTAGTATAGTAATAGGGGGATTTTCCTCGCTAGAAGAATTGGCGACTCCACTAGGGAGTCTCTCTAGGGTTTTAGAGGGAGGTTTTTCGTTTTTAATTGGCTTCTTTATTTTATTTTAATTTTTTATTAAGTTCACTGAGTTGTTTAAGGGTCTCTGGTCACCTGGAAGGTGCCTACCAGCTTTCCTTGCCTAGACAATCTTCCTAGTCTTTTTCTTTTTTGAAAAATCTTAGAGGTGTACACGCTTTGCTTTGGCTTAGCCCACGTACATACACAGGATGCACAATAGACAAATCGCGTACATACGAAGGCTTCACAATAGAAATATCACGTGCATACGTAGGATGCATTGTAGACAACCCACGTACATGTGCAGGTTATTGGTGTAACAACGAGCATCTTTGTGTCTTGAAAGGGTTTTAAAAAAAGATTTATTTTTCTTTCCTGCCAGAATCCTTGGGCTTCTCAAACCTTTCTTGGACTTTATAGAGTCTATGTTAGTGGTTTTATCCCGGGTTAAAGATTCGGTTACACCTTGTTTCTTGGTTTTCTTTTGTTTTCCCTAGAGACTTAGAGTGAACTTTCAATTTTTAGATCCTCCTTTGGTTTATTTTGAGTCCCAGCGTTTACTTAGTTGACCTAGGGTTTGAGTCAATCTTGGGTTCTTTTCTCTCTTTATCATGTTTTATACTTTGAAAAAAATAAAAATAAATCCTCTTGTCTCTCTGTCTTTCCAATCATTTTTGGCTTATTTTTATCTTGAATTTTAAGAAAAATGAGTTGCATTTTTAAATGAATTGTGTATTTTGTGGTTTCTTTTAGAATCTTTTGTTAGTTCTTCTTTGATTGGAAGAAAATAAAAAAACCTAGTTTTTTAGGTCCCTTTCTTTCTTTGCATTTGCTTTTCATTGTTATTTGAAAAAGAAAAAGAATTAGCATATGATTGTGTTTTCTTCTCATATTGAAAGAATTTCAAAATAAAAGTAAGAAAGAAAATCCTTTCATTTTCTCTTTTGTTTCACTTGAAAGTTTCATTGTGCCTTTTTGCATGGAAAGGATAAGTTCTAATAAGTTTCATTTTTTCAAGAGTCTTAAACAAAACAGTTTCACATTCATATCCTGTGAGTAAATAAAGCCCATAAAATCAACGCTTAACTTAAAATCTATTAGACTTTATGTTTGTAGGGTTCACCAACTAGTCTAGGCTTTTAGGGCCTTGAAATAGGTGTGAAGAGGAAACTCTTCAAGACCATATAAAAAAAACATTGGAGTATGAGATATGGAGTGTCTAAATTCCAGCGTCGCAAGATTTATTCAGGACCCCCCTCTAACATAGGGGCTAAACACGAGGTTGCATAAGGAAAGCTAGAGGATATAACCCCTCTGAAGTCGGACCAAGCACAGTGGGGATTGTATATTGAGGGTCTTTCTTGAGAATAACATTGATCACATTTGACTAAGAAGCCTCGTGGACTTCAAATTTGTTCGATATCCTTAGTTGTATTTCGAACCAATTGCCTTCGATACCCTTGAAGGGATTCAAACTTTGTTATCCTCCTCATTACAATCAGCCTGACTATCGGTTGTACCCACATGGTGACTGACTGTGAGCTGGCAACCTAGTTGTCTATTTTTACGGAATTACACAGGTGACTATGGGGGTATACCACAGTACCTAGGGAGGATGTCATATCGACATTTGCAGAGTATACCCAAAGGGTGATTCTATTTTCGAGTTTCACTTGCACCAATAAGTTTCTCTAGCATTGATTAGTGTAACTGTCCTTCCCACTAGTTAGTTGTTTGCTTGATTTTCCTTTAGGAACTTTTAGTGGTGTGCTCTGTGCTCCCTATTTTTCCATAGTGAGTTATTCAGTGATTAATTTGGGTCTCTGACCTAAGGTGCTAGACCTCCCACTTCACCGGTCATGAGGAATTTTTTGTCTTCCTCTTAGAAACGTGGAGCCACCTCTTTATAGGCGTTGTTTTTTATACCACTGGTTCACTAGAATCAGTGTGTGAAAATTTTACGGACTTGAACGATCCCGCAAGGGAAGAAACTATTCATAATATATTCATGGTAAAAGTTACTGATGATACCAACCAAGGAACCCCTTCGCAAGAGGATTATTTTGTTTTTTCCTTTCTTTTGAAATGTTGGTGTCCCTTTGACGACCACTTTGTACATTCCTGGGTTGAATGTGGGACTATTGGTTTGGTTGTGTACCATTCCAAATGTCCTGAATGCTCTTGATGCTTCTCAGTTAAGAACCTTATGTCATGGGAATGTTCCTTTGTCAAAAAAGTCTTCTCCTCCTCCTTCTACCTTCTCCGGTGAAAGTATAACTGCTAGTAACCATAAGTCTAAACAAAATAGAAAGAGGAAGAATAGGAAGAAGAAATCACCAACCTCTACAAGTCATGTTGGATATAGGTCATCAAACTTTGCAAGTCATGTTGAATACTAGCACCCAACCTCTACAAGTCATGTTGGTGTGAATATTCCAGCCACTTCTAGTCATACTAGCAATAGGTCTGTAGCCTATGTGATTCATGTTATTGACCAATAACCAACCTCTTCGAATCATGTTGGAGTTATGAAACCAACCATTGCAAGTCATGCTGGGAGAAAAAACCTAGTCCCTACGAGTCATAATAGAGTTCAATCACCAACCTCTGTGAGTCGTGTTGGAGATAGTTCCTCAACCTTTGCTAGTCATGTTGAAGCCCAATACCCAACCACTGCAAGTCATGTTGGGGGCATGAGTCTCCTCAATGTGAGTCATACGAGTGATATGAAACCAAGCACTACCAGTCATGTTGGGGGAATTTATTATTTTGATAAACCTAGACAAATAGGACATAAGCCTAAGTTCTCGTGTAAGCTTTGCAAGGGAGATGATTGTTGATTTGAGAAAAAGGAACAAATATTCTCCTTATTACTATGGTTTGTGATATATTCTTTGTTGACTTTTTGATTAATTTGAAGTAATTAGGAAGGAAAATGGTTAGAAAGTATTTTAGAAATATTACTGAATGATATTAGATATTTTCTGAATTTTAGTTTGAATTGTTTTGATTTTATGCAGAAAATGGACAATTGTTGTTAACTCAAGATAATGAAGAATATTATGGAGATTCATAGGCCATTAGAGATCAAAGAAATCAGACACAAAACAGTTTAAAGGAAGAATGACTCTTTATCTTGTAATCTTCATAATTAGTAAAAACAATCATGAGGATCTTTCGATCCTCGGGATAGCTTAATTTACTTATTTCATTGTAATATATAAAGGATAATGAACAATAGAGAGATACCCAAGGATTTTAACCAAACATCCAGATCTCTTAATTATTGACATTATATACAACAATCCATTGTAAATGGTTTATTAGTTATGGAATTAATGAAAGATGCAAGTGTTTTGATCTTCCCTGCGTACTAAGTGTTTAGTAGCAGTATCTTATGAAGACTGTGGGCCTAGTCGGAAGGAGTTACTGTCTCATCTGTAACCGTATCAATTATGTTTAGTTCTGTGATTTGAATTTGCTTACAATAGTTAATATAAACTTGTGAGTGTGTTGATTCTTTTATGAATTGGTTATGTTGTTCAATTGAAAAGAATAGATGTTTCATTTGAGAATTATCAATTGTTGTTCCATTTCAAATTGTTGTTAGTTTATTGCTTGTGGATTCCTTTCATTTTCACATACGTTGTTCCTTTTATCAAATTCACATTTGTTGTTCCTTTCGCTTAATTTTCATTTGTTGTTCCTTTCATTTAAATAACATTTGTTGTTCCTTCTTAAATATTCAGTAATTCGTTGTTCCTTTCGAATATGTTAAATAATCATTGAGAGATTGATTCATTAAGTCTTGTCATAGATTAAACTCATGTTTCTTAGATAAATGAATTTGACAAGTTGATTAATGTTTTGATTCATGGTGTGTTATTGATCAGATTACAATTTTGTTGAGTGAATTATTAGTTTTAGAAGTTTTTAATGAATGAGTGAAGAATTTGATTATTGCAGTAATTTAGATAGACTTGGATTTGTTTTAGCTGAATTATCTACAGGATTTAAACCTCTACAACTATCTGCATAGACTTTTCTGACATTCTTGAAAGAGAAGATGAATCCTCAGTTGATAAATTAATGTTGGACTAAGGTTGTTTTTAGGACATCCTTAGATCCCAACATTTTGGTGTCATTGTCGGGGAGAATGTCAAAGATAGCATAGGTTGCATCTCTAGAGGATGAGGTATTGAAAAAAGAAGGTAAGAACCTACGTAGGAAACAAGTAAAATGCTTGTTCCAACACCTACCTTCGGCTAATGCATAGAGGTTAGATAGGTGCATAGAATTTGTTTCTGTGTGTATGACTAAGAAGAAAGAACCTGAAAAATTAAAACCCCCACCAAAAACTACAAAAGACCAGTGCATGGTGCCCCTTGGAAGTATCACTTTCATAGATGAAATCATCCAAAAAGATGAATCTCAAGCCACGGTTGGACCTTGAAAAGGTTCTACCAGAATCCTTGAAGTAGCAAATTCACCAACTGCAGCTCATCCTGAGGTTCATAGTGGAAATGAAGGGAATGAACAAAGATTCCAAAATACACATACTTCACTTTCTAGTCCTTTAGATGAGGGAAATTATTGTAATTTTAAAGAAGGAGAAGGGGAGACCAGTGGGGTTGTTGAGGCAAACCCACCACCACCTGAACCTGGATATGCTATGATTTTGGCAGGAGAAGGGACACCTGAAATCCTAGATATAGGTAGCGTGATTAAATTTCCTAAGGGACCAAGTAATCAATCACGTCGAATAGAACACCTAGACCAAGAAATACCTAAGGTTTATTGACAAATTTTCTACCAAATGGAACATCAAAATCATTTTTGACCCCAAACTTCCACTTTGGAATATCCTATAGTTGATCTGATTGTTAATGCCCCAATGAAATCCATTCCACTACAAAATCTTTTGACCTTCAATGGATTAATCTCAGAGGATCCTGACACATTCTTATTCGATATTGATGTCCTGTGTAGAGGCTATGACTATACCTTTGAACCCCATAAACTAAATCTGTTTCCTTCCACTTTGAAGGGAGCAACTTTACGATGGTTTATGGGACTAGGGGGAGGAACTAAAAATTCATGGGATGAAATGAAACAAGCCTTCCTTACAAAATATGAATACTACTGTAGAACCATGGATTTAAAGGATGAAATACTTAAAATGACTGCAAGAGAAAATGAAACACTAGAAGAATATGTTGAAAGATTTCAATATAACCTGCAGAGATCACCTTATGGTACACTACCAGGTGAGGTACTTAAATCCACTCTCATAAAAGGTATGAAGGATGAATGGGTAGAAACATTGAATTTAATGAGAAAAGGTGACATTTATCAAGAAACATATGATGACATTGTCCAATTGTGCATTAGGTGTTCACACAGAAGTACACAGACCAGATAGGGAATACGAGCTCCAATCACCAGAATTAGCATCATTGCTAGTGGGAGTGTCACCTGAGCATAAATTGGTAATCTTTTAGAAAATTTTAAAACCGATATTTTGGGTAATCTGACTAAAAAATTGGATGTTTTGTAGGTTAAAGAGAAACAAGCAGAAGAAGAATAGTCGTTGGCCATATTTTGTCCATGATGCAAGAGGAAACATGGTTCAAGAGAGTGCCCCTTGGACGTAGTTCGAACCTGTGCCATCTGTGCCAAATACCATGCAACAGAGCAATGCCCATCACTCCCAGGACTAAAAGATTTCTTTAAAGAAGCAGAAGAAGAAACAAAACTAGTATATCTAATGGCTCAATGTCTCTAGAGGCGAGATTGACCCCCAGGTACGCTACAAGATCCTTCTTCTTTCTTTTTTGGGCAGTATAATTAGTAACATAATTATGGAATGCATGGTAGGGCCAACCATTTGCTAACCCCACCTGGTAGTCCCAACAATATCCTATTGCACCCTGGAAAAATCAACCAACTACCAATCCTACTTGGCCTAACCTGCAATACCCTACCCCATTTTGGTAGAATTCAAATAATAAGCCCTATCCTTCATAGTGGACTAACACAACTGCCCAAGCCCCCAATTGGAATCAAAACTGGTAGTGCCCCATGGGACTGACCAATCAACCCATGGGAATGGCTCCTCAATCTCAACCCTCTTTACAAGCTCCACTTCAATTACCCCAAAATTATCAACTTCAAATGCACCCTCAATTACCAGCCCAACCCAATCTGAATCCTAATAATATACCAATCCATCTCGTGCAAATTGTCGAGAATTTGGAGGGTGAAACCAACTCTGTAGGGTGCAATGAACTCTGGTTGAGATCAAGGCATATAATTTCTCCTAAGGGAAGCAATGTTCATCAAGAACAAGAGAATGAGAATGATATACAACCAAAAATAAAACCATCGACTATGGTCATAACAGAAGAAGCAGAACATGGGGAAAACACAGTCGAGAAACAGAATCCTAATGAAGACATAAATTATCGTCCCCTATTTCTCTAGAGGCCTATGATAGAAAAACCAATTGTATATCCTAACTTTGATATTGTCAGGGAACTAAAGAATCTATGTGTTAAAATCCAAATCCTACAGGTGTTACAATATATTCCTATTTATGGAAAAACAATCAAAGAATTATGTGGGAAGAATCCCGGAAAGAAAACTAAGAATCCATCCACTATTCATGTGGTAGGAACTTTGTCTAATCTTATTCTAGGCAAGCAAGAGGCAGTCAAATATATAGACCTAGGGAATCCTGTGGTAATTGTTCAGATACAGGGTTGTTTTTTTCCAAATACACTGGTAGATTTAGGGGCAACCATCAACATTCTAACCATCGAGACCTATAATGTCTTGGGTATCACCTCCTTCGAACCTACATCAACTATGTTAGAATTGGTTGATAGATCGGTGGTTAAACTAGTCGGCACCTTACAAGACATAGCAATTTTGGTCGAATCTTGGGAATACCCAACTGATTTTCTAGTTATCAACCCAATAAGTAGACTCGATGGAAACCCATTGATATTGGGATGACTGTGGCTAGCAACAATAGATATATACATAGGATGTCTCACAGGAAACATGACAATTTCTAGGGGAAGTGCTATAAAGAAAATTATTCTGCATCCTCCAACTAAACCAAGTCTTCATGTCATACATCAACTGTTTCAACCACCAAGATATCCAGAATAAAACCTATGATATCCTCTCACACTGGAAGAAGCTCTTGGGATAAAAAATAAACTGGAAGATGATGTGCTCAAAAGATTCATTAACATCCCAACTATGGTAAGGAACACAACATGTCAAATTCTAAAAGTTGTTTTAGATAATGAAGAACAAGGAGACCCTTTGGAATAATTGATGGAGCAACAGATTCCCACTACTGTTGTCCATAACAACATTTCAGTTGAAATTGCACCAGGAATATTTTTGAATATTAATGCCAATTTTAATGAGCAACAACAACAAAAATTGATTCAGATCCTTTCTAAATATAAGCAGGCTTTTGCTTGGGAGTATCTCGACATGAAGGGCATTGATCCCCGACTCTTTACACATCATATCTATATTGAAAAATATCCCCAACCCATCCGAAAACCCCAACAAAGATTGAATCCTCCTCTCAAGGACATTTTTAAAGAAGAATTACAAAAACTGTTGGATGTACATTTCATCTATCCTATTTCAGACAATCGATGGGTCTTTCCACTAGTAATCGTCCCTAAAAATAATGGGAAGTGGAGAATCTGCGTAGACTATAGATAAATCAATAAATCTACCTATAAGGACCACTTTCCTTTACCTTTTATTGATTAGGTCCTTGATACTTTAGCAGGGAAGCAATTTTCCTCCTTCCTAGATGGCTTTTGCAGTTATAATCAAATTCAGATTGCTCCAGAAGACTGGGATAAAACTACATTTACATGTCCCTAGGGTACCTTCGCATATCGAGTATTTCCCTTTGGATTATGTAATTCTCTAGCTACATTCCAGAAAGTTATTTTAAGCATATTTTCTAATTTGATTAATGAAGGACTTGAAGTTTACATGGAAGATTTTATCCCTTATGGCACCGACTTTGATCAAGCTTTAAGAAATATGGAGAAGGTAATGGAATGATGCATTGCTACAAGGCTATGTTTGAGTCATGAGAAATGTCATATGATGATGACTGAAGGTGTGGTACTAGGAAACTATGTTTATGCATATGTAATCAAGGTATACCCAACAATAGAGGTAATCCTTAATCTTCCTACACCTCGTACACAAATCGACGTACGTAGTTTCCTTGGCTGTGCAGGATATTATCGCAGATTCATAGAAACATTTTCAAGGATAGATGCACCTTTACGTGCTTTAACTGGTAATGTGGAATTCCAGTGGTTTGATAAGTGTGATGTTGCATTTGCAGAGCTCAAAAGGATGGTTTCAACAACACCCATGCTGAGAGGACCAAACTAGAGATTACCATTTCACATCTTTTCAGATGCATCGGATATCACCATAGGTGTTATCCTTGGATAGGAAGAAGACAAGAAACCTTATGTTATTTATTTTATTAGCAAAAATTTTACTCCTACCGAATTAAATTACACGGTAACCGAAAAATAATTTTTAGTCGTTATACATGTTATTAATAAATTTCTCCACTATATAACAGGTTATCCAGTTATTCTTTATAATGATCATTTTTCTATCAAATATTTAGCTAACAAACGAATTACTAATGGACAAGTTACTTGGTGGTTGTTTCTATTATAGGAATTCAACATCACCATCAAGGATCGGCTCAGAATAGAGAATCATGTTGCAGATTTCTTGTCTCATGTACCCAAAACAGATATCTCTTTGATAGTTGAAGACCAATTTCTAGACGAACACATGTTCATTGTCACTATTAATATGCCTTGGTACGCTGATGTGGCGAATTATCTGGCATTTGGGAAACTACCAACACACTTTTCATCAAGAAAAAGAAAATTAATCATTCTACACAGTGCATGGTTCACTTGGATTGGTGGATATGTTTTCCACACATGGTCTAATATTCAGATCCAAAGATGTGTCAGAGATGATGAAATTTATGATGTCTTGAAGGAATGTCACAATGATCCCTGTGGCATACATTTTGCAGACCGCGAAACTGGGCATAAGGTTTTATAGATGGGATACTATTGGCCCTCAATATTCAAAGATGCAAAGAAGTATGTCCAGGCCTGCAACAACTTTCAGAGGATGGTCCGACAAGGCCAAGCTAATGAAATACCCCTACAAGAACAAGTGGTGGTAGAACCTTTCGAGAGATGGGCACTGCATTTTGTTGTCCCTTTCAACCCAAAGTCAAACCGGAAATATTACATACTAGTTGCAACAGACTATATGACCAAGTGGGTAGAAGCAATAGCCTTGTCAAACGCAACTGAGGAATCAGTCATTGAATTCCTCTTTGAATTATTTGTATGCTATGGATTACCCAGGGAAGTAATCACTAACGGAGGGTCACAATTCACAACACATAAAATCTTGGCCACTATGCAAAATTATCACATTAAACACAAAGTTACCTCCCCATACAACCCACAAGAAAATAGACAAGTGGAAAGTATTTTTGGGCACTTTAATTGTCTAATTAAATGGAAAATCAAAGTGTTCAATATAAATTGTCAACCCAGGGAAGTCTGTTATTTCAAGATAATTCTGCATAGTCTATGCTAGATTATGGAAGCATCTCTATTCTAATTGCAGTAGGGAAGTTCTTCTAACCAAAACAAGAAAACAATATTGCTGACACAATTGTGTTGATACAGCTGGAGTGCTACAGGCTTAAAGTCATACTTGCAATCTAAATTGATGAATCTATGAAAACCATAAATTGCCTACCTTAATCTAACTTTCTAATTTACTTTTGCAGGAAGAAATTCTATTCTATTGCTGAAGGGAAATCTACTTATTGCAAGAAGCTACTTCACACTTTTAATTCTCCAAAACAAGATTCAAATGTAATGCATAAAAGGGAAAAGTAACTCTCCAACCATGCTCAACAACTGACTTCTAATTCTCATGAGACAAGCTATGCACATTTATCAGGAAGGGACTAAACTGTAACAACAATTGCATTCAGAAACATCTAACAGTTAAACCAATTGCAATGAAAACAACTAAATCTAGAATTTGAAACAGAGGGGAATCGATGAAGAAGGTGGGCCCCTTCCTTCTCACTTAATCCACTCAAAGAGATAGATCACAGAATGCTAAAGAAATTCAATCCAGTTCTTCATTCAATTGCCATAAAAATGTTTGAGTACAATAATCATTCCTTTCTTCTGTTCAAGCCAAAAATTCTATCAACCTTAACATTACAAAAGCTCTGCTATTTAAAGTAAGAGTCAATCAGTGTTCAAAAACAGAGCAGTCCTGAGAATCCCCGATTCTCGGGCTGTTCGTTAGGTATCATAAATATCAAATCTTGAATTCTCCTTCATCAACATCGTGAGCTAGCATTCTAGTCAACAAGTGTTGCAGCATTCATATCACAACAGGACTGGTGGCATCTGTTGTAACAACTCCGAGATTAATAGGCTTATGCCGTAGCAGTTATGTAACAACTTCGAGGATTGATGGTCATTTTTTACAGAAATTCTGTAATAGCTTCTAGGATTGATGGGAATCCATTGCAGCAATCCTGTAACAGCTCCCAGGAATTGTGTATAGCTGTGACAACAGTGACCTGATTCTCAAAGTGGGATATTCTATCATTTTGATCATTAGTTGAATTATTCCATGGGTAAAATATGTGATCATATTCAATCAAACATGCTAAGTAAATGAAAACATAAAAGCAAGATGAATAGGTTCATACCTTGGGAAAAAAAAGGGTCTTGGTGCTCATTATAGTAGTCATTTAGCTTAGGAAATGAGAGGGTTGAATGATAAAAAAATGTAGTGAAAAAGGGAATTTTAGGGTCCTAACATACCCCCCAACTGAAGACATTACATGTCCTCATGCAAAACACATTCAAACCTTATCTTGTAGCTGAAGTAGATGAGTATCTGCGCCAGTGAAAAATTGTTAAGAGAATATTCTAAGTGCTGGTAATGAGGAATGTTGTGTCAAAAAGAAGAAATCTGTTGTGTCAACCATGTTTTTGGGTTCTTCTTTTCTTGAGAACAAGATCAGTTTGAGTTGCTCGAGTAACAAGTCATGGACAAAATAAAGGTTCTTATTTGCAAGCGGCTAGCATACCAGGTGCTGATTTATGATGTTGAGATCTCCCCTGTTTTGCTGATGTTTGTGTAGAAGGGAGTCCATGTTCAGTCTTGATTGATACATTTGTTGGTTTTGTATCCACTGGAACTTTGACTACCTCATATCCTGCCTCATAGTAAATGTTGCCACATTCAAAACACATGAGTTCTTTTTCTCTGCCCATAACAACTTTTGCTAGTGCTAGGATGTTCATGGTTATACCTTCTGGATTATTTTGTTGAGCAACTTCCACTTCCTGTTTCAAGATTTTTATCTCTGCTTTAAGGTCATTATTTTCTGTTATCAGTGCCACAATCTTGGTATTTTCTATATTCTTGATCTTTTGCTCTATTTGGGAAAATAAATTTCCAAGTGGAACATCCTCAACATGCTATGTAGTTGGTTCTCGTGTAACAACTGTGACTATCAGAACTAGTTCTTGTGGAGCAGACTTGACATGGGCAGGTGGTTCTAATATCTCGAGCTCTGGTGGGACAATTTCCCGTGGAGCAATTGGTTATTATGTAACAGTTGTATCTGTCAGGACTGGTTCTTGTGGGTCAGTCTCGACATGGATAGTTGATTCTTGTGGAACTATCTCTACATCAACCATAGGGAATAGAGGACGAAGAATAGGAACGACCTGCTCCATATTTTTCTTTCCAATTGTAGCTTCAACAGACTTGGTAGACCTAGTTTTTTCTCCTAAGTAAAGTATAAATGAAAGTAGTGGTCTTTTTCTTTGCTACTGGAGGAGGAACAAGATGTTCTTCCTCAATCATGCAAGGAGGACATTCTGGTATACTAGGGTCAGAGATAATTTGGATTTCATCAATGGACATAGGATCTGTAGAATCATCAGGCAACACCAATGATTCTACTAGGACTTGGGTTCATTCACTTTGAAAGGAGAAGATAGTTTTCTACAGTTCTGGGAATAAGGTAAAACCTGGTATTCGTACCCCTGGAGAATTTTCTGTTGCAGTAGCCAAAGGGTTCTATTTTGATCCAATTTGACCAATGGACATCTGAAGTTTTCCTTTGAATGGACGTTTCCTCTTTTGCGAAAATGCATAGGTAATGCTAGGAGGTGCTTGATCGTCTGTAGCAGTAATAGGAGAATCCTATGTGATTGTAGTAGCAGTAGGAGTGGTCTGTGTGATAGTTGGTGCCTCAACAGAGGGGGTAGGCGGTATGTATGGTATTGCGGACCATGCTATTCTTTCTTTCTTTCTAGGTAATGCAGAGGTAGGAGCAAGGTTTTTCTTGACAGAGGCAGGGGGTTGGATTTCAACAATCGGTGTATCAACCAAGTGTTTTGATTGTGGTCGAGCGGTTGGCTCCTCATCTATTTGTTTTTCCACAACTACAGGTTGTTGTATTGAAAAGTTGTCGAGGCTTGTCTGTGTGGTGCCAGGATGGCTTCGGGTTACACGGTTACTCTTCCAAGGCATCTTACGGACAGTGACAGAAGGAGTTTGGGATGTTGTTGCAGCCGAGGGTAAAGGCTCTGGAAGAGGTCCATGGGTTTTAGTTTCAAGGACTGGTGTAGTCTTTTCTGGACTTACAGACTGTGGCTGGGCTGCTGCAGTAGGTGATGGGTTATTATAAATGCCCATACCTTTGCGAATTAAGAGGCCGATGAGTCTATGATTAGAAACACAATTATTAGGGCTCTTGGATTTTTTTACAAAACGGGCCATGTTATGTAATGATTGTAGGAGATAATAAGGGATATTTATCAGTTTCTGATGTCGCAGATGTGATAATAAGATAAAATTAGAAAAATAAACAACTTGGTATCTGCCTTCACAGGTGATGTACCTTTTAAGAAATTCTGAAACTTTGCCCCATTGTTCTAGTAAGGAATTGACATCTACACCTCTTCCCTTGTTCTGAACTCACTCAATGTTGATGAGGAACCCCCTCTGTGCATCCGGGATATGTGTTTTTCTATTAAACCATCGATCTCCTGTTCTTGACAATCCTATTATAGCAGCAATGCTTTCTTCTGTTACTGGAATCCTTACCCCATTCACCATTGAGTACCCTTCAGTAAGATTTTGACTGAATTCCAATACTTCTTCCTCACTAAACTCTTTCAACTTCTTAAAATATGATATCCAGCCTCCTTGAAGAAATATTTGGTAGGCCTCTAGGTGTAGCAGTAAACTGTCCAGAGTTGTGGGTTCATGTCTCACAGTTGATCCTTCCATGATGTTTCTTGAGAGTTACAGGAACGTAAGAGGAGAAGCTATCACCTAAATCAGAGACGTAATAAGCTCAATCATGATTTGCAGAGAGAATACAATGTCTTATTTAAAAGAAGTGTAGTGGAAAGGTGTTGGAGGTGTGTATAACTTCATAATGAATGGCTAGATTTACGTTCCCCCCCCCAACTAGGCAGATTGGCTCTAGGTGTAACCGATTAGTAAATAGGAAATCGTGCTTTTAGATCTTCATTACTTGAACACATAGGATGAATTACGTGCCTCAAATCTTACCGCACATAACTACCTGTCGGAGTAACCGCACAAATCAACCACTGTCGGAATGGCACCTAATAGCTGGCATGATGAAGGATCGTGAGAGAAATGATGGCTTGTGTAGAATCATAGACCTTACTGTAGTGATCCAACTGAATACCGCCGAATGTGAAGTGACGTCACCATAAAGAAATACTTTCTAATAGAAAGCATCAGTAATGTCTAATCAAAGGTGTTGTTGCACAGAAGATTGGAGTGTTGGAGCCACAACATTGGCAAAAATAACGAATGAAGTGGTCAAGAAAGCATCACAATAATTAGTGTATCAACAGGTTCTTTTTCAAAAATGTCGGGGGTAGGTATAACAGCGTTGATATCTGCCAATTTATTAGGAAAATGTGTAACAACATTGAATTCAACCAATTTAGCAGAGAAAGGTGTAACAGCATGGAGATTGGCCAATTTATCGGGAAAAGGTGTAACAGTAAGGAATTCGGTCAATTTATTGGAAAAAGGTGTACTAGTATGGAGATCGGCCAAACACTGCCTTACTTCGATTCGAGGAAGTTTTTCAACTTCTATGAATGCATCGTTTCCTTATGTTAATCAATCTACCTACACACATAGAATTCCCTGATACCTTCCAAGGCTTTATTAGCATAGTAAAGAAAAACAAAAAAAATTCAACTAAAAATAGAGAAATGAAGAGTTTGTTGAGATTACTTATATACAAATTCTGAGCAAAAGAAGTCCTAAAGTTCAGAAGGGGAAGGAGAAAGCTCTGTTCCATTCAAGAATTGATAATCTATATCAACTGTACATTTAGTTTTGAATTCTTCCTTGGACAGTGGACATTGATACAGACGCAGGTGATCACCATTTGCATGTAAGTGTGTATTAGATCCATCAATAGTAATCAATTGGACTATCCCATTGGGAAATATGGTGTCTACCTCGTAAGGCCCTAACCATCGTGTACACAACTTACCTTGAAATTCCTTAAAGAATGAATCGTATAACAGAGCCCAATCTCCTTTCTGAAATAATTTCTTCTTAATGATTCGGTCATGCCATTTTTTTCTTTGTTGTTGAATCACTATGATTTGATGGATGGCATCCAAACGCTTTTCATCAAGCTCATTGAGCTACTGTAGTCTAGATGTCTGTGCTATAGTCAAGTCGATATTGACTGTTGATGTAGTTATTAAGGTTTTGATTTCAAATTCAATGGGAAAAATAGGGCTTTTTCCATATACCAGCTCGTAAGGAGAAAAACCAGTCGTGCTCCTCCAAGTAGTTCAGTAAGCCCATAGAGCTTCATGAAGTCTGTCAGACCAATCCTTTTGATTTTCTCTCGCTGTTTTAGTAAGAATGGCTTCAATAACTTTGTTGTTACTTTCCACTTGGCCATTGCCTTGTGGATGGTATGGAGAAGCTATTCTATGTAAATCATGATATTTACTGAGTACAACTTCAAAGTTATGTGATGTGAAAGGGGGTCCTCCATTAGTGACCAATTCTATGGGAACGCCAAACCTAAAAAATATGTTTTCAAACAAGAATGCTAAAACAACCTCTTATGATGCTCTGATAAGTGCTTTTGCCTCCACCCACTTGGTCATGTAGTCTGTATAGACCAATATATAAAATTTTTGATTGGAAGGTGGATTAATGGGTCCTACAAAATCCATGGCCTATATTTCAAAAGGCTCTAACACTACCTGAGGCTGGAGTGGCATCTCATCCCTGTGAGTTGGTTGACCCATGCGTTGACAACTGTCACAAGCTTGGATATAATTCGTGGCATCTTCAAATATGTTGGGCCAGTAATAGCCCATCCTTAAAACTTTATGCCCTGTCCTTTTTGCAACAAAATGACCCCCACAAGGGTCATCATGGCAAGATTTTAGAAGATCATAAAACTCATCATCCCTCACACATATCCTGATTTCTTGGTCCAAGCCTGTGTAGAAGAGGTATTCTCCTATCCAACTGTACCTGGCACTCTTTTGAATAATTTTCCTTCTTTCTCTAGGAGATAGGTGGGGAGGTACCTTCCCTGCAACCAAATAATTAGCAATGTCTGCATACCATGGTGAATGAGAAGATACTGCAAACAAATGTTCAACGGGAAAGGAATCGTCTACAGGTGAATTATCATCATTTATATGTAATCTTGAAAGAAAATTAGCAACCACATTTTCTTTTCCTGCTCTATCTACTATAGTGATGTCAAATAATTGCAGAAGTAACAACCATCTTGTCACTCAGGCATTAGTAATAGGTTTATTCATTAGATATTATATGGTTGTATGATCAATATGGATAAAATTTGGGTAACCAGTTACATAATGCCTGAATTTATTGATTGCATATACTACTGCTAGGAATTCTCTTTCAGTAACTATGTAGTTTAACTCAGTAGGAGCCATGTTCTTGCTAATATAGTATATAGCATAGGGTTCTTTGTCCTCCTACTGCCCTAGAACTACACCAATTGTAGTGTTTGAGGCATCTGAAGAAATATGAAAAGGAAGAGCCCAATTGAGCCCTCTCAAGATGGGAGCTGTAGACAATCTTTGTTTGAGGTCTACAAAAAACATTTCACAGTCATCAGTCTAACGAAAGTTAACATCTTTTGTTAGTAAGAAAAACAATGGAGAGGCAAGTTTAGAGAAATTTTTGATGAATCTTCTGTAGTACCCAGCATGTCCTAAAAAACTTCTTACCTCTTTTTGAGTTGATGGAGTTGGAATGTCCAAAATTACCTGGATTTGGGCTGGATCTACCTTAATCCCTACATAAGATATGAAGTGTCCCAGCACTACCCCTTCACGCATCATCATGTGGCATTTTTCTATACTTATAGAGAGATGAGACTGTTTACATCTTTTGAGCACTTTCTCCAGATTACACAAAGCGTCTTCGAAATCAGTCCCATAAGGAGTAAAGTCATCCATGAATATTTCCATACAATCATTCACCATATCAGAGAAAATACCAATCACAACTCTCTGGAAAGTGGCTAGTGAATTACACAAGCCAAATGGGAGAACCTTGTAGGAAAATGTTCCCTAAGGGCTAGTAAAGGTGGTATTATCTTGGTCCTATGGGGAAATTTGTATCTGGTTATAGCCATTGAATCCATCTAGGAAAGAAAAATATTTCTTTCCATCTAAGTTATCTAAAACCTAATCAATAAATGGTAGAGGGAAATGATACTTCTGCGTTGCCTTATTCAGGGCTTGATAGTCCACATAGAATCTCCATTTACCATTATTTTTAGGCACAATTACCAATGGTGATACCCACTCACTGTCTGATATAGGATAGATGAATCCAGTGTTGAGAAATTTCTGAAGTCCTTCTTTCACATTTTCTTTAAGGTTTGGGTTCATCCTCCTTTGCGGTTGGAAAAAGGGTCGGCATTCTTCTTTGATGTATATATGGTGGGTGCATAGCTTAGAGGGGATGCCTTTCATATCCATGTAATCCCATGAAAATTCTTCTTTATGTTCAATTAGTAAATTCATCAGTCGGCGAGTTTCAACGCTGGAAAGATTGGGATTGATGTTCAAGGTTTTTCCAGGTTCGATTTCCACAGTGACGCTTTTGGAACTGATTTTGGGAAATAATTCAGTTGTTACTATTTCATCATCTACTGTTACAACATTTTCTATTACAACGACTGTTGTTACAATTGAATCACTCTGATTGTCAGCAAGTTCTGAGTTCATTTCTTCTGGGGCCATAGGGTCAAAGAATCTAATCAATTGGTGGTGCATGTGATGTGTAACAACAAAGGGGTCACAGATAAAATAGTTGATTAACTCATCCTCTGTCTCATCCTTGAAACTTAGGGCCTTTCCTATAGTTAGCATAGGCAGAGCACTTTCAACCTCAATGTCCATCCATAAAGAGTTTTCAGGTTCTACACTGGGTGTGGCATGAGGATATAGGGTAAGTTTTTTTGTATCATAACCATCAGATATGGTCATAGAACCAGATCCGCAACCTATGAAGGTGTCAGCTGTGGCTAACCATGGTCATCCAAGAATTAGAGGATGGCCTCCCAGACTAGATTTGGGCTACAACATGACAAAATCAGCAAGATACTCCCATGAGTCTACTGAAATAACTAAGTCATTTATTACTCCTTCTGGTTTGATGGTGGAGCGATCAACTAATTCTAGAACAGTAGGAGTAGGTTGGATTTTTGTTCCGATTTGTAGAAACTGTGTAGTTTCTATTGGAATGATGTTAATTTATGCCCCTAAATCGACTAACACATGTTGAATAGATGTCTGTTCGATTTTAACTGTGACAGTCGGGTTTCCTGGGCCGCCATATTTAATAGGTGGAGTTTTGCCTAGCATTAGCTCAGACAAATCCCCCACTACATGCACTGTGAGGGGATCTTTAGGTTTTCATCCAGGTTTTCTGATACAGAGATCCCACACAGTCTTGGCATAAATAGGGACATCCCTTATTGCTTCTAGTAGTGGAATATTAACATGCATATTTTGCAATTCTCCAAGGAGATTGAAAGATGGTAATTCCACAGGCTTGGAAATTTTCAGTCTTTTAGGGAATGGTGGGTCTGTTGATTCTAGAATAGGTTGGTTAATTTCTTCTGTATCAGCAGATGGTTTCTCCCCTGATTCCTTATTTGATTCTGAAGATGGAGCATCTTTAACTATTGGCTCAACTATTCTCCCTGATCTTAAGTGTATTTCATCACAGGGCATAGGAGTAATAGATAAGGCTAGCACATTAAGTATGCATATGTTCTGAACGGACTTATTATTTGGGTTTGGGTTAGGTTGCACAGGCATCTGAGGTTGTAAGGGAGGATTGTTTGCTGAGTTATTGGGAGGCAATTGTAGTTGTTGCTGTTGGTATGGAGGTTGATATTGTTGTTGAAAGAAGTTTGGTTGGTGTTGGCTTGGATAATTGAGTTGTTGTTGAGGACCTCTCCCATATGGGTTCCATTGCCCATAATGATTTGGTTTTTGGGTCATAGGTAACCATGCATTGGGATCCTGATAAGAGGGTGCATTCATCTAGCCATAAGGTAGCTGATTGTTCCAATAATTAAATGTTGGAGGAGGAAATTGAGAATTCATACCTTGACCTCTTGGCTACCATTGTCTCCTTTGCGTTATTTGATAGACAGCCTCTGCTTCCTCATTAGTTGCCTTCATTGATTCTTTTACATCTGGTAGAGAAGGGCATTGGTCAGTGGGATGGTCTAATTCACAAATAAGGCATACTTGAACACTGTTCAATGGGCACTCCCTTGGTGGGTGTTTCTTCCTGCATTTTGGATAGAAAATGCATAGTACTTGCTCTGGTTCTGCTTGTTTCTGTTTGACCTGCGGAGTATCCATTTGTGAGGAAAAAGAGTTAATCATCTTTGTTTTGAAATTTTCTAACAGATTACCTATTTCTGCTCTTGTTTCTCCTCCATTTGCTGATTTTTGTACCCTTGAAAAAGTAGTATCCTTGGTAGTTGACTTATTTCTTGTAGACCCTCGAGAACATCTTTTGCAGAGATATACAATGTCGTCATAGGATTCCTTAGATATATCTCCTTTACCAAGCATATTCAACATATCTAAGAAATCTTCTCTAACTCCTTTTAACAAAATGGTTTTCAGAATGTCCTTACTCACATCCAAATGTCCAGATCACTGTAGATTGTATTGGAGTCACTCCACAAAGTTTTCAAGGGTCTCGTTCTCCTTCCATGACATTTTGAACAACTCCTCTCTGCGTTCCCTTGTTCAACAGTAGTCTTGATATTTGTGTAGGAAAAGATGCCTCATTTGCATCCATGTTGAGATGTTTTCCCCTCCAAGGCTCATGAACCATCTTAATGCATTTCCTTTTAATGTGGCTGGAAACAGTTTGAGCTTCTACGTAGTAGTAGTGTAGTCATAGCTTCTACACAAAATGTCAAATTCAAAAAGAAACTCATCCAGATCTTCAATAGATAATCCATGAAAATTTGGGAGAGCCGAGAGAGGTATATTTTTCATAGGATCCATCCCTCGTGTGGGAACATCAAAAATAGGAAAAACTAGGGTAGAGATAGCGTTTTCATCGTTTACCTGATCCTCGTTATTCTGTGGATTTTCTTGGTAGATCTCTTATTCATTATCCCCTTGATTCTCCATATGTTCTCTCTGGTTCCACTCAATATGAACAAAGTCCCACTCTTCCTTAGTGACTATCCAACCATTGATCTGATAAAGAAATTCTTCTAGGTTTTCTCGGTTTGAGGCTATACTGCCTTGATCCTCAATGTTCTCCAGTGTTGCTTGCTGATTTTTTGGTGAAAAATCTCCAGCTTCACTTTCAGCTACAACTTCAGCTTCAACCCTTGATAAGAACGATGTTTCAAGAGGGGGTATTCCTGTTGATTGTGGATCACATCCTCTTGGAGGATTGGCAGGACGAAAAATGGATCTTGAAGAAGTATTTGCTCGGGCTATAATCTCTTTAACAATGTTCTGTCTTCCCAATATGTTAGGATTTCTTCCTCTACGTCCTTTGGTGCCTGCAATGTTAGTATTTTGGGGGGTTCATTCTAGCATTTGATTATTCATGTAGACTATTCATTCCTAAAGAAAAAACTAGTGTGCTTGCCAAAATCTACAATTATCTTCCCCGGCAATGGCGCCAAAATGTTGGGCACTTTAATTGTCTAATTAAATGGAAAATCAAAGTGTTCAATATAAATTATCAACCCAGGGAAGTCTATTATTTCAAGATAATTCTTCATAGTCTATGCTATATTATGGAAGCATCTCTATTCTAATTGCAGTAGGGAAGATCTTCTAACCAAAACAAGCAAACAATATTGCTGACACAATTGTGTTGATATAGTTGGAGTGCTACAGGCTTAAAGTCGTAATTGCAATCTAAATTGATGAATCTATGAAAACCATGAATTGCCTACCTTAATCTAAGTTTCTAGTTTACTTTTGCAGGAAGAAATTTTATTCTATTGTTGAAGGGAAATCTACTTATTGCAAGAAACTACTTCACACTTTTAATTCTCCAAAACAAGATTCAAACTTAATGCATAAAAAGGCAAAGTAACTCTCCAACCATGCTTAACAACTGACTTCTAATTCTCATGAGACAAGCTATGTGCATTTATCAGGAAGGGACTAAACTGTAACAACAATTGCATTCAGAAACATCTAACAGTTAAACCAATTGCAATGAAAACAACTAAATCTAAAATTTGAAACAGAGGGGAATCAGTGAAGAAGGTGGGCCCCTTCCTTCTCACTGAATCCACTCAAAGAGATAGATCATAGAATGCTAAAGAAATTCAATCCAGTTCTTCATTCAATTTCCATAAAAATGTTTGAGTACAATAATCATTCCTTTCTTCTGTTCAATCCAAAAAGTCTAACAACCTTAACATTACAAAAGCTATATTATTTAAAGTCAAAGTCAATTAGTGTTCAGAAATAGAGCAGTCCTGATAATCCCCGATTCTCAGGATGTTCGTTAGGTATCATAAATATCAAATCTTGAATTCTCCTTCATCAACATCGTGAGCCAGCATTCTAATCAACATGTGTTGCAGCAGTCATATCACAATAGGACTGGTGGAATCTATTGTAACAGCTCCGACATTAGCAGGCTTCTGTCATAGTAGTTGTGTAACAACTTCCAGGATTGATGGTCATTTGTTGCAGAAGTACTGTAACAACTTCCAAGATTGATGGACATCCGTTGCAACAATCCTGTAACAGCTGTCAAGAATTGCGTATAGCTGTGATAGCAGGAATTACGTATTGCCAGGAATTGCATTGTTTGATCATTAGTTGAATTATTCCATGGGTAAAATATGTGATCGTATTCAATCAAACATGCTAAGTAAATGAAAACATAAAAGCAAGATGAATAGGTTCGTACAAAAAGGGTCTTGGTGCTCATTATAGTAGTCATTTAGCTTAGGAAATGAGAGGGTTGAATCATCAAAAAGTGTTGTGAAAAAGGGTGTTTCAGGGTCCTAACAAGTACCAATAAAGTCTTGGAGGAAATCTTGACAAAAAAAGTCTCAACAAACCATAAAAATTGGGCAGTCCATCTTCCAAATGCCTTATGGGCCTATCGCACAACATGGTGTAACACTACTGGCTACTCTCCTTATCACCTAGTCTTTAGAAAAGAACCTATCTTTCCAATCGAATTTGAGATCAAGACTCTAAGAATGGCCTAGGAAATTGGATTGGATCTTACAGAGGCACACACACAACGCTTACAACAACTCAATGAGTTAGATGAATCATGCTTGTTTTCCCTTCAGTGCACAACTGTTATTCAACAACAAAGAGATAACTGACACGATAAGCATATCAAGAAGAAATCCTTCCAGAAAGGTGATTGGGCACTTCTCTATGATTCTAGATTTCAGGATTTTCCTAGGAAATTGCAAACAAGATGGATGGGACTGTATGAAATCAATGAAGTTCATGATAATGAAACTGTCACTTTAGTTACCTTCGACGGGTCTGGTTCTCCTTTTCTAGTAAATGAACATTGACTATGACTCTACCATCAATCTCTTTCAAAAGAATCCTTTTTCTAAGAAGTAAGTAATGATCCTAATGTTCAGATTTTAGCTAGCTGGGAGGGTAACCCAACAACTTCAGTTCTATGAAATTGTTGTCTTTCCATCACTGTACATATTGTATATAGTTTTCTTTAAATATTTGATTGAGTTGTTAGGTTTTTTCTTTCTAGGAAAGTCACTATAAAGAGATTTGGAGAATAAAAACTGGAAAATATGACTGTAATGAATATAATTAACATTGTTTTATGCTCGTTATTCAAACTTCAAATTACTCTTGTCTCACTTTGAATAATACATCAAATATAAACCTTGTTTTACACAAGAGAGGAATATGTCATGTTCCGTAGAAAAATAAAATAAAATCGGGGGACTGCACTAAAAGAATGCACAACTATAGTAATTAGAAAATGAATGCATGACACTTACAAACCATCCAATACTTCGATCATTGAATAAACCTACCCGTAAAAATTAAATGAATTTAGTTGATGACTAATCAATCCTAGATTTGCTAAAAAAAAAAGTGTCTGCGAGAGGTATCCAACTACTTAATTAGATGGTTGAAATTTGAACATCATCGTTTCCGTTCATTCGAATGTAAAAAAATGCCATTCCCTTTGTTATGATTGTTGTTCCCTTTGTAGCTAGTGTCGTTCATTTGAACGTAACAACTTCCATTCCCTTCATTGCGATTGTTGTTCCCTTTGCGGGTAGTGTCGTTCATTTGAGAGTAAAAACTATCATTCCCTTTGTTGTGATCGTCGTTCCCTTTTATGATTTGTAACATTCATTCAAACGTAACAACTTTCATTCCCTTTGTTGCGATCATCGTTCCTTTTTTTTGGGTAGCATTGTTCATTCGAAAGAAACAACTGTTGTTCGTTTTTGCGGTTGTTCTTGTTGTTGTTCCTTTCCTTTGAAAGTAACGATTTTTCACCAACAACACGTCCTTCTGATACGTTTAGCCACTCCTTTGGGTACGAACTTCACTAATTAATTTTCAACAACATTATTTCTAATTATCGTGGTAACGATATCTCATTTTATTTTTGAGGAATATCTAACATACCTTATTAAATTGTTCATGGATTGATTTTTCTAAATTGTCTTAATATTGTTCATAATCCTTAACCACCATAATTTGTTTCTTTCCCCTATATATATACATATACTTGAATGAAAATTTTCCTTCACATCATAATAAGGAGTCGAACGAACATTTTTACTTGGCATTCTTACACATCTTACACCATCCCACACTCTTAAGGAGTAGATGAGCCTCCCTTAAAAAGACCTAAAAAATAAAAAGGGGGGGGGGGATGATAATAAAATAAATAAAGAAAATAACCTTCTCCCAAAAAGGATAGGGGGTCTCATCATGAGCCAACCTACCAAGATCATAAGATATTAATATAAGTGACATTCCCACTATGGCTACCACACCAGGGCAATGGCCTTTGGAATTTAGCGTCAAAGGAAAAGAGGTCTCATCACGAGCTGACTTGTTCACTTAGTTTATGATCTAGTGAGTGGCATTATCATTATCTAGCTACCAAACCAAGATAGTGGCCTTTTTGGGAAAAGACGATTCAAACTATTTATTGAGGATGATGGCTCATCTGTGGGTTAAAAGGAAACCTCGTCGAGGCTATGGACACCTGGTGGTAGCAGTGGCTCTGCCTGTGGTATGGAAGTTTAGTTTTTTATATGCTAAGTTTTTTTGTGTGTGTTCCTAGAATTCATTTCATAAAAAAGGGGCTATTATTCCAGTTATATTCAACACAAGGGAAATTAACAGAATTATAACACGTGGCATATTTATAAAATGTGAACAAATTAGGACTACTTGGAATATTCCTCCTTGACATATTAAATATTGGTATTTGAATTTGTACTTTCCACAGAAATGTGTTATTATCGTCCATGATTAACATTAAAGTGCTTTGAAAGTTATTAATGGTCATTCCCCTAGTGGTGACAACATAATAATTATCCCTCACTTGACTGGCCGCCATCATTATGTTCAAACATATTGATGGTCGAGATCAACCTCTTCATTTATTAGGGGGTGGATATTATACATGTTTATCGATAGATCATAATGATTAAATTAATGGAAAATTTGTATTTCTATATACATTTGTTGTTCTGTAATTTTTACCATTTCTAGTAATATTTTCTCACGGGCTGGTCTAACTAAGTTTGCAGTTGGGAACGATAGTTGTGTTGACTTGTTTATAGAAGACATGGGTGGTCGAATCATCTATCACAAGCCCACATTGCTAGAAGTAACTAACCAAGAAAGGGAAATTATACACCGTCTTGGGTGGACAAAATAATTCAACAGATTGCAAGGATTCGACATAAATGTCACACTAGAATTTTTCCAAAACTTACAGAGGGGAGTCTCAGTAATTCGAGGCATACAAATTCCAGTTGTTGATGAAATTATAGCTGAGGTAATAGGCCTCCCAAATGAAGGCACACAGTGGAATGTGAAATACACAACACCCAAGGAGGTTGTGGGGTCCTTCGTGGAACCAGGAGAAGAATTCGAAACCAAAGGGAAAGGACTCAACCCCACTTCTCCCAGCGAGCCATGGAGGAAGCTAGTAGGCGTGATACAAATATTTATCACATGTGATGGGTGATATGATGTGGTGATACCTCTCCACCTCAAACTATTGGCAGCACTAAAACAAAGGTCAGTGATAAACTTACCATTCTTTTTGAATTCCATGCTGCATGAAGTCGTCGAAAGGACCCAGAAGGCTAAAGACACTGCCAATATAATTAGTCACCATGGGTTAGTAAAATTGATAGTAAACATGGCCTTAAACCATACACAAATAACTTGGGGAGACTTAATTGAACCCAATAGGCCCCTACAAATTGAGCAACCTGAAGTCCACCATGGAATCCAACCATATGGAATTGAGGCAGCCCAGATAGAAGGTGACAATGTCCAAATTGAAATTCCTATACCCCAACCTAAAATGGAAGCAGACCCCATTCAGTTGGCAGAAACGCAGAACATACAGGAAGGAACATCAAATAAGAAGAGACAGAGAACAATTTATGTTCCTGAAACCTCCACTGTGAAAAGAAGAAGGGGTAAAAAGATAGTACAACCTGAAAAGACTCAGGAAACTATATAGACATAAAAACCATCACATGAAACCCCTACAAAATAGAAGGATGGATTCTTCAAAAGCTATGAAGAAGAGATGGCCCAAGTATTGGGAAATTTAGGAATATCACTTATTGAAAATTTAGACAGGTCTGGAGAACCCTAAGCTCCAAATTCTTATCATTCAAACACTATATTTGATATTCCTAATATGGAGATGCCATCTCCTGAAGGAACAGAACAACCGGAACCCTAATTCGATGAGAACAATCCTTTAAAAGAACCTGAGCACCCAAAAGATACAGTGAAGTAGTTACCAGTTGATCAAGGTGGGGAAGACCTTCAAATTCCCCATAGACAGGAAGAAACATCAGGAAAAGGAAACAACAAAATCAGAAAATTAAAACATGAAAACAAGATATTGAGGAAAAGGGTTAAGAAAATAAAAGTATTAAAACAAAAAGTTTTCAGATTGAAAGAAACAATTAGACAACTTAGGAAGTAGTTGGTGTTGGAAGATTGGTTGTTGTCATTGATGTCAACCCTAGTCATGGGTTTTGGACCGCAAGATTGATAAAGGTATTTGGACATGAAGGACAATGCACATGCATATACAACAC